>VZRF01005963.1:175480-218958 GCA_013396875.1 Vireo altiloquus | reverse complement strand
ATCAAACATTCAGCTTTTCATTTCTTTGGTGTTTGCTGCTCACCCAGCAGTGAGGGCAGCCTCTCCCAAGGGCTCATTTCGATGGCAAAGCTTTCTTGTGGAGCTTTGGGGGTAAATTTGGTTCCTAGGAGAACAGGCAAAGCTGTTTGGCTTTGCTGGTCTCCAACACTCAGCCACCCTGAAACCCAGCTGAGCAGCAGGTGGAGTGACTCTAAAATTGGAAATGTTCAACAGGACTCTTTATCCAGCCCTTTGGATTATTAAAATCAACAAATCTGTTGGGTTTGGGTTTGGTATTTTGTTTTGTTTTTTTTTTTAATAACATGGTTTTGAATAGAAGGATTTTTTAAAAAAAAATTGGGGTTTTCATTTATAAAACAGAACAATGTTTAAATTCTGTGCCTGCAGACCAGTCTAGGACTGAGACAAATTTTGCATCCCTCAAGTCACTTGGAAGCAGAAGTGGCTGCAAGTCTGGGAGTTTTTCATCTGAACATCCCCACTGGAAGCACTTTAATGAGGTTTTCTTTGTACAAGAGCATTTCAGAATGAGAGTGAAGGTGCAGATACCTGACCCCTGAGAGAATTGGAGTCTGTTTGCTTTCCTCTTGAGGTGCAGTAGCACAGGGATTGATTTGGCAGCTAAATTCCAGCCTGGCTTTGGAAACTGGGGAATCTTCTCTTTGATTTCTGGCCTTCTGTGCAAAAGAAATGGTCCTTGTCTCCCTGGGCTCCCCACCTGTAAAATCCAAGTGTTTTCATGGGAGTTTTGCTAAAAACAACAGCCTGAAAACTCAGGGGGTGCTCAGGGGGTGTTGTAAGGCAGGAATGGATGTCCTGCAAACCTCAGGTGGCCAGACAGAAATTGCCCTTGGGACAACAGAGCCTCAGGAAGCTCCTGGAGCTCAAATAAACACTCCAGAGCAGTTGCTTGGACACCCTCCTGCAAACCTGCAAAACAAGGGTGGAAACCTCGTGAGCTGCTCCGTGCCCAGGTTAGAAATAGGAAATTCTGGTTCATGGTGTTACAGCTCCTCTCCTCATGACCATGACTCAGGATGGCAGCAAAAAACCCAATTAAAGGGACACCATGAAGCTGGACAGCCCTCCCAGTGAAGGGGTTTAAGGTGTTCAGGGATGAACTAAGGCATAAATCTTGGAGGCTGAGGCAGGACACGAAGCCTCATGGCTGAAAACTGACTCTGGGTTCTTCCTTATCACACTTGACCTTTTATTTATTAAGTCCTCCAGGATCAAGTTGCTGGCCTGGGTCTGGAGCAGGAGGTGGGACCTCCATTACTGCTTAGTCTTTCTAGGAAAATGGGCACGGAATGAAAACACTGGGATCCTTAATTGGCCTCATTAAAGGCTCCGGCCATCTGGACCTCACTCATTCTAATTAGTCATCGGTAGGGTGGTGATTGAGTCGTGAAAAATAAGGGGAAAAAAAAAGCCACCTCCAGTGTGTGAGCTCTGCCTTTGCTCAGCTCTCACACAGCAGGCTGGAGGGGGGGATGAGCTCCCCACAGCAGCTCTGGTTTTGGCAGGGTCGCTCCACCCGAGAGCCCTGCAAAGTCTGGAGAGGATGGAACTAAATGTGGCAAAGAAATCAGGAACATGTGATTACCCCTCCCTTCCCTTGTCAGCCAGGCTGGCATCCAGGCTTCCAAGTGTCGTTCCTGTGCAGAAAACCTTGGAGGACACATGGAGAAGGCTGCCAGGCATTGCTGGAGCACTGTTGGAAATCTGGGGCTCTTCGCTGGCACCCCCTTTGTTTCCCAGGCAATTCCCATCTTGCTCTTCCCACAAGGACAGCTCAGGAGAGGAGGAAAAGGACCTGAGTGACTCCTGCTGCCTCTTTTAGGATTCCCAGATTCACATGTTCCATGTGCTGCCTTTGACTCACCAGGTTTGTCCCAGTCAGAGCCACCAGGACACGGCTCCAGGCTGGAGCCTCCTCGTGTTTGCCCATCCTGGGACAGCACAAGCCCAAACAATCCCGGAAAACCACGGGAAGGTGGCTCAGCAAGGATAAATAGGAGAGCCTGGAGCACAATGTTTGCAGCAGTGGGTGGGCAGCACTGGGGAGAAATGGCCAAATTCAGTCCCTTCAGTACTGGTGATGAAATTTTCAGCTCAGCCCAGAAATCTGTCACTTCATTCCCATTTTTCTGTCCTGAAGGAAAGCATCAGGGAGAGAATTTGGTGTCTCCTGCTCAGCCCTGGGGGTTTCTCTCCAGATTTATTTATTTGGGTTCACTGTCCCAGGTATTCCCTGCCCCTCACAGGTTGAGAACTGCAGCGATGCTTCCAGTGGGGCCTAAATCACTTCTGATGATGTAAATCACAATTCAGGGGATAAATCACACCTGGGTGGTCCTAAGAGCTGAGGAACTTCTAAGGTCACATTCCAAAAGCTGTCACATCGCTCCCAAACTTCTCACAAGTGCTTTGCCCCTCCACATCTCACCTTCCTGCTCTCCTGTCTCCCTGTTCTGGGGCAGTGTCATCCCAAAAATGACCTGTTTGGGGATTGTACCTGAAAAGGGTGATGGAGTACGTGCCCAGACCCACCATAGGCAGGTGAGGAGAGATTTACTGGCTGATTTTTAGAAAGAAATGTCATTATTTTCTACAGATTGTGCTGGGATTTAATGAGCCTGAGCACTGCTATGACCTGGTTGGGTCCAGGACATTCCCCTAAAATTAGTGACAGCAAGATCCAAACCCAAGGTCTGGTTACAGGCAGAGTTGGAGGAAAGGCTGTTGAATCAGGGAAAATCTGGCTTAGCCACCCCATATATTTGACAGTTAATTTTGTATCTGTATTGAGGAAAAAACACCCCAGAAAAGGGTTTTTTATTGGGCCAGCAAAGGCCTCGGGTTCTGGCCGCCTTATTAATAATATTCTTCTGCAGGAGAGGGACACAGTTCTTTATAAAGATTTATTAATAGTCATTATTATTTGCACAGGAGCTTTAATGTGCAGTAAAAGACCTATAAAGACCAGCAACCAAAGGAACTCTTCGATTTCACGCCGATCTGCACTAAGAAAATACCAGGGTTTGGGGTGGGTTTTTTTTTTTTGTCTTTTTTTTTTTTTTCAAATAATAATAAAACAAAGAGCTTTCAGGAGCAGCCCCAGCAGAAGGCTAATGTAAAGTGATATATTTGAGCCCCAGGAGGATGGTGTAAGTTACTCTTGCCTCTGAGGCCTGTTTATTGTGTTTGTCTGGTTGCCCTGGGAACCAGCTCACGCCGTTTCACTTTATTTTCTAATGTTCCTGTAAATGTTAGGTAGGGCCGGGATTTATTATCCACTGTCAACACCTCCGGTGGAACGCGCCACTCGCTGGCGTTTCCTTGGCACGCAGCCCTCCCTGCTCCCTCAGACCCAAAATCCCCTTTTTTTCCCTTTTTTTCCCTTTTTTTCCCTTTGACACGTGTGTGAGTGTGAGCGTGCACCCGCGTGTGCCTGCCCATCCCCGTCCCAATCGATGAATCCCAAACTTAATTTATTTATCCAGGAAATCCTAAAGGGCTTCCCAGAGCCTTTCAGAAGGATGGCAGAGGGTGGCACAGCCGAGCACGGGGGAGCTGGGTGGGAGCTGTGACTCATTTTTGGGGTGAGGTGGATGTTTAGGGGCTGGGGAAGGAAGGAGTGTTTACCAGGAGTGTTTATTATCCCGAAGGCAGCAGCGGGATCCTGCTGCTCCTGTCCCCAAAGAGCTCGGGTAATTCGGAGCGATGAATCACCAGGATTATTAGGGCTGGAACGAGCTGCTTTCCTTTCCTTTCCTTTCCTCTCCTCTCCTCTCCTGGTCCCTCAGCATGACAGGGCACATTTGGTGGCACACTGGTGGATGTGAGGCTTATTTTTTATTTTGATTTTTTTCTTGTCTCGGGCGGCACCTCCCGGTCTGAGGTGTGGTGTTTCACTGGGGACACTCCTAACCTCTCCCGTGTCCAACAACAAATGCAGTCCTGACCCCCTGAAAAGTGGGGTTTGATTCTCCCTATCTTTTCCTTAGTCCTGCTAAGGAACCACAGCCTGGTCTCTCCTTCCCATTTCCCTGAGGAGGAGTCTTGTCCACCTCCCGCTTTCCTTTACACAGGAACCCATTCCTACTCCAGTTCCAGGCAGGAATTCCCATCCCCTCTCCATTGGCCATATTGATGCCTTAAATGGCTCCCTAGAAACAGAGAGCAGACAGGAATAAAGGAATAAAGGAGGGATTGATTGGAAAGGCCTTCAGAGGTCACACTCTGGGCTCCAGAGGCTCCTGCCTCAGTGCATCCCAACATGGACAATGACAGCTCCCGAGTTCTTCCCACTTTGATATCAGCATCAATTCCCCAAGCAGAAGCCAGGCAAGGATGGAATTTGCCCAAGCTTGCCCCCCTCTCCCCAAGATGAAGGTTTGCAGTTCTTGTTTTGGGTGTCCTTGGAGAGCAAGTTAGAGGTTTTGTTATGTCTATCTTAGCATAAGAGAACAGCACTGAACAAGTTTCAGGAAACTTCAGAGTTACACTAGCAGTACAGGATTTGAAAAATAGAAAAGTTGAAACCTAAGGCATCAATATCTCCCAGGATTTCTTCACCAAATGGATTGTCAGGCTTTGGAGTGGGCTGTGGTGGAGTCACCATCCCTGGAAGTGTCCAAAAACCTGTGGGTGGGCACTCGAGGACGTGGCTTAGTGGTGCCCACGGTGGTGCTGGTTTGACTTGATGATCTTAAAGGTGTCACCCAGCATTAATGATTCTGTGATTCCGTGATCTCCACCGACTCCTCTTCTCCTTGTCCCCACCAGGATGGGTTTGGGCAGTGATTTGGGCATGGCTGCAAATGCCTCTCTTGCCAAAAAACATCTCGCTGTGGATGTTAGTGCTCAGCTTTGCTGCCAATGGGATTTGCCTCCTTTTTTACAAAGGGATTTGGATTCAGCAGGGGTTTGGGACCGGGTGAGGAGATGAGCTGGATCAATCCATGGCTAAAATCCAAGAAAAGTGTCTTTGTTCCTCCCCATTCCTGGGGCTGATCCTGCCTCCCACTGTCCAGGGACATTCCCTGCTGGGCAGGAGCTTTTCCAACCATGGAGCAGCTCCAAGGAAACCCCAGCGCCCAAAACACTGGGGTGAGGCAGTGCCTGAGGTGTGGGGAAAATCCAGAATATCTGGGAATGCAGATGGAGCAGAATGGCTGGGAAAGGTCAGGGGGGCAGAGCTGGATTTGACAGTGCCAGGCTGTGGCCAGTGGGTTTGCCTTTTGGTTGGGATGAGTTAAGGGTGGTGAAGTCTCTTTGGGAATATCAGACTGAGATTCCCATTTCCTGTGCGATGCTGAGTAATTGAAATCTAAATTCCCAACTGTGAGAACTGCAGTGAGGTTCCAGGATCCTTTGCTGGAACCTTCCCTAGACTCAGGTGTGGTTTGTGGGAGTGCTTCCCAACAAAACCAGGCCCTGTTGCTTTGTTTCGGGGGAGATTATGAAGAAAAAATGGATTTTTCTTTGTCTTTCTGAGAGATGTGGGAATGCAGATGGAGCAAAATGGCTGGGAAAGGTCAGGTGGGGAGAGCTGGATTTGACAGTGCCAGGCTGTGGCCAGTGGGTTTTTGGTTGGGATGAGTTAAGGGTGGTGAAGTCTCTCTGGGAATATCAGACTGAGATTCCCATTTCCTGTGCGATGCTGAGTAATTGAAATCTAAATTCCCAACTGTGAGAACTGCAGTGAGGTTCCAGGATCCTTTGCTGGAACCTTCCCTAGACTCAGGTGTGGTTTGTGGGAGTGTTTCCCAACAAACCCAGGCCCTGTTGCTTTGTTTCAGGGGAGATTATGAAGAAAAAATGGATTTTTCTTTGTCTTTCAGAGAGAGGCATTGCAGAAAGGCCAAAGCTGTGCTCAGAGCTCTGGATTTTCCAGAGCCTTCTCAGGCAAATCAGCTCTTGGAATTTGTAACAGCAACAGCTCCTCCAGGGGTTTTACCTGAACCACAGTCAGTGTAAAACACATCCCTCACCCATCTCCACTTCAGGGAATATTTCCAAATGTACAGAGTGTGGTTGTAACTATTTTGAAATGAAAAATGCCACCCTTACAGAAAAAATTGAACGGGCAAAATACCTTTTTAATGAGCCCGAGATGGAATGGAGATGGCAGTGACAAGAGTAACTCAGTGAAACCCCAGCTGCTCCTTTTAATTGCTCCTAATTTGCTCTCAGGTGCTGGTAATTGGAACAATTTGCCTCCAGGAACCTGTGAGGTCTCAGACATTAATTGATTTTGTCTTGCTTAACCAACCTCACCAAAACCAGAGCTCAGAGATTATGAAGAAAAAATGGATTGTGCTGTTTTTAGGGGTGACACATTGGGCAGAGAATGTCCCCAGCACCCACCCAGCTCTGTCACCCACAGCAGGTTGGGAACTGAGTCAGGGGGAGCTGAAGCACCTCTGTTTGCTGTTATATTCCCAAAAAACCACCCCTAATGAGGCACCACAGCACTGGGAGATGGATTAAATAGACAAAGGTGCCACTTGGAGTTTATTCCAACTCAACCAGCCCTAACAAATGTGGTGTTTGCAGGCATTTTTCTTCCTTGTGCTCGGAGAGCAGCTGACCTTTAATGGAAAAATAAGCTCTGGCTTGCACGGGCAGCAAGAGAGAATAAATCACAGAACGAGCTCTTTAATTTTCTTCTGAAAAACAAGTCAGGTTCTCAATGTTGTGGTTTGAGGAGGCTCTGTTATTCTATTTCAGGATAATTTATTTTATTATTATTATCTGGTACAGAAAAATAGTGGAGGAGACATGTCAGTGACGGGGTCAGTGTTTGGGAGCAGGAGCCATCCTCGGGGCTCAGTATCCCATTCCCAAATGTCCCAAAGGTGTTATTCCTGAGCCACGTGAGGCTGGGTGGAGCTCGGAGCTGCTTTCACTGCCCTGCTCATCCTACATTTTCCCTCTTCCCTGCGATCAGAGCCCCAGGAAAGCCGAGGGAATGTTGGTGATCGTTGTCAGGAGAAGGGGAGCAGCAGCTGGGTTGGCACTGGATTCACTCTGACCCCACCAAACCCAGACCTTTCAATTGCTGCACTCCAGGCACCGCTTCAGGAAAGTTAATTTCTGCTCGAAAATCCCCCATAATTTCCATTTTTCCCCTAAAGTTCGCTGTATTTAATAAATTCTTTATCATTTCATGTAATCAATTTGAAGTTTAAGCAGCATTTTGGAGGTGTTAATCCCTGCCCAGCTCAGCTGGGCCAGTGCAGCCCCTGCATAAACCTTTTCATGGATCTTTCCCATCTGATTTGAGGAGAATCACCCTCAAAAGGAGCAGTTCTGTGTCTGCTGCATCGACACCAAACACGACTCCTTACGGCTGTAAATTTCCATTTGCTGTCACCCACTTTTCAAAAGGAAGTAGATTGTGAGCCTGGAGAGATTTATATCTCCATTCTCAAATATCCATCATTGTAAACCCAGCCCTGCTGCTGACATCCACTGAACTGCCATAGATAGACTGCTAAAGTACTTAAAAAATTTAAAAAAAAAGACATTACAATATATCCAGATACTTCAAGCCCTTTTGGGGGGCATGGACGAACTCAGAGCCACATTTCACAAAACCCATTTACATTTCAGCTCTATATTTTTGCTTTTTACGTCCTTTTCCATGGCTCTGCTTTGCCAAGGCTTTTTTGTTTTTGGGTTTTTTTTTCAGAAATAAAAATTTTCCCTGCTGTGACATCCCTCCTTGTCCTCAGGAACACTCCCCACCCTCACAAGATCTGACCTCAGGTGTTGGGAGTTCGATTTTTGTTTTTTTAGTGGAACCATTCTTGCAAACCCAAAGATTTCCAGGCTGGGAAGGTTTGTAAGGATCCCAGATTAAGGGTGGGACTTCCCAAACAGTCCCAGCCTTGAGCACAGCCCAGTTTGAACTCCATTACCCAGCAGCTTTTCAAAGCTCCACCCTGAAGCTGTGCAGAGTCACTCTGGCGGCGTGGAGAGCTTAATTTACCCAATGTCAAATATTAAACACCGCTGCCCATTTAAATATAGGCCCTCATTATACCTGGCCTGGTGGAAATGTGCAGGAGAGAAGGAGCAATTCTCTTTTCCCAGCCTCTGGAGCTCGGTGGAAGGGCTGGAATTGATTTTTTTTTGGTGGGTTAGGAGCTCCTTTTCGGGGATTTGAGTCCCATCCTTGGGCCATAATTACCTGGAGGGAGCACTGGGGCCCTCAGAATGCAGCGGGGCCCACTCGACCCGGCAAAAAAACCCTGAATCATCCAACCCCGAGGGTGCTTCTGGAAAGTCCAGGCTGGAATAACTCCAGGTGGGAACACAGAGCTCTTTATTCCCCATCCTCGTGCCTGCTCCGCCACCATCCCTCGGCTCTGTCCCTTTGTCCCTCTTGGAGTCCAGGAAAAACCTGAGAACTTTTCCTGCTCCTCTGGGTGAGCTGAGAGCACCAAAGGAATGAGGAGATGTTGTTTAGTGCAGCACAGAGTGTGGAGTTGGAGTTTTTAGGTTTTGCTATATATATTATATAGAGCCAACATGGAGATTCTAGGCTGTTGGCTTCTTCTTCTTCATCTTCTTCTTCTTCTTCTTCTTCTTCTTCTTCTTCTTCTTCTTCTTCTTATCCTTCTTCTCTTCCTTTTTCTCTCTGACATGAGTTCCTGTGGTTTGTTAATTGGTAGATAGAATTTAGTGTAGAGGAGATATGTCAGTGAGGTTGATATTCACTGGTTTTGGGGACAAAATAAGATAGGTAAAGTTTTCTAACTGGTTGATAATAGATATAAAAGCTNATCCAGAGAACTCCCTGACAGTCACCTCCCACGGATCCTGGACGGACACACATGGGATGCCTGGAGGAGGAAGAGCTCCTGCAGTGCCTGGGTGATGAGGACAAACAAACCCTCCTGGTGTTTGGGAAGCTGGCACTGCTCCCTTCGCCGGGGATGTGAGAGGCCAGGTGACAAATCTGGCCCTGGGTTGTGCTGACAGAGCAAGCCTTGGGAAAGGGAAGGGGGAAAATCCCTGCCAAGCCCAGCTGTGGTCCCACACCGAGCTGGGGAGTCCCCACACAGCCACCCCAGGCTGTCCCTGTCCCTCTTTCAGCCTGACTGGGGACACAGAAAGGCTTTTCTCTCAAATTCACTGAAAAGCTGCTCTGAATTTGGCTGAAAATGCGAATTATTTGTAAAAATGAGGAATGTTCTGGTGATGCCTTAAGTGGCTACCTAGGAGCAGAGACTGGAGAGGAATAAGAGAATAAAGGAAGGATTTATCTGAAAGGCCTTCAGAGGTCACACCCTGGGGGTCTGGAGGCTCCTCTGCCTCAGTGCATCCCAAGATGGACCCCAGGTCACGAGTTCTTCACACCTGTATAGGTTTGGTCCATTTGCATATCAGCATAAATTTGCCAATTAAAACTTTAGCCAAGGATGGAATTTGCCCAAGCTTGCCCCCCTCTCCCCAAGATGAAGGTTTGCAGTTGTTGGGCCCAGGAGGGTCTGGGTGTCCTTGGAGAGCGAGCTGGAGAGGCTTTGTTATGTCAGTGTGAGCATGAGAGAACAGCACTGAACGAGCTCCAGGGAACTGCAGAGCTACACTGGGCAGGGCAGGGCTGGGAACAGAGAAAAGTTCAAACCTGAGGCATCACTGGTATTTCTCAGCTTAGGATTTCCTCTCTCTCCCCTGTGCTCCATCGTGAGGTTTCTTCCTGACAAAGACAACCTTGGATGGGGTTAAAGAGTCTCCCAGCTGCCTGCAGTGCCCAAGATTTCAATTGTGCTGCCCAGGAGTTTGTAGAGCAGGGTTAGATGGGATTTTGGGAAGGAATTGTTCCCTGGGAGGGTGGGCAGGCCCTGGCACAGGGTGCCCAGAGCAGCTGTGGCTGCCCCTGGATCCCTGGCAGTGCCCAAGGCCAGGCTGGAGCTCCCTGGGACAGTGGATGGTGTCACTGCCCGTGGCTTCCAAATGAGCTTTGAGGTCCTTTCCAACCCAAACCATTCCATGATCCTATGGAAACAGCAGAAAATCAACCAGTTTGGGGGCGAAACATGAGCTGAACCCCCAAATTAAGGGCTGGAGAAGGACAAGGTTGCTGTGCTTGTGGAAGTGCTCATAAAACAAAAATATTGGGGGGACACAAACTGAAATCATGAATCCCATCCCCTCCCCCTCGATCTCCAACCTTTTTCTCGTTAGAGCAGCTTAAACTCCATGTTGATGCCAGGATGATTTTTTGCTTTTTCTTTCATACCTTTCTCTCACACTCTTTTATATTTGATGTATTCTCAGTGCTTTTAGCCCACACACTGTGACTTCCCAAGGCTGATAACTCAGCTCAGCCCCACGGCACCGTTAAACCAGGAGAGCAAACATCCTGGGAGCCCCAGACACCAAGGGCCTCTCCAGAACACATTTTGGAACCTCAGACAGGCCCAGCCAGGGGGAAGGTTCCTCACAACGAGGGCTTCACTGCAGCCTCTCATTGGGGAATCTTTGATAAATATGTTAATTTTGCAAGGCCTATAATTGTGTGTATTTCAGTGTGAGGTGTGCATGCATTTTGGGTCATTCCACCTGGACCAAGTGCTGCACCCAAGGATCCTGAAATAAACACCGAGGTAAAAACCCCTTTTCCCCATAAATTGTGTTTTGCTTTTAATTTTAACACCAGGGAAAGGCAACATGTGGTTGTGTGATTGTGCTCTTCAAACAGTGACAGTGCTGAAGGTTCTGGTGGCTGCCCTTGGGCTGTCCTTTCAGTGATGTAAATTTTATATCGTGACAGTCACTAAAACATTTTTTCCCAGGCAAATTTCAAAAGTCGTAATTGGCAAATCTTCCTAACTCAGAATTGTTTTAAGATCTGCTTTTCTCTGATCACACTGAGGGCAAGAAAGGCGCAATTCTTTTTATACATAATGATTTTGCACACTGTTGGTGGACAATTCATAGGTGAAAACTGCATTAAAAGCATCAGCTCTGAATCCTCTTTGGAGGTTTGAAATGAGATCCCTCCTGGTGCTTTAATGAATATTCCTCCTTCCTTACTCCTTTTTTTTTTTTTCCTAGGGCAGAGGGGCAGAGGGAAAGGGGTGTGGGGCACTGGGTGTTGCAGCAGGAGGGTGGCAGTGGGATGATGAGAATTGCTCGTGTCCCTGCTCCTCGCAGAGGTGCCAGAGCTGCGTGGGACACCCTCATTATTATGGCTTAAAGTTGGCCGAGGTCACCCCGGTTCATCTGCTTTATACATTGGGAGCCTTCTCCTCATTACTTGCCAAACAAACCTTTTTATTTTTGCACACGTTTATGTTGATTTTGTGGTTTCTGAAATTGGATTCTGTCTCCTACGGGCCTGAGTTTCCACGGCAACCCCGGCCCTTATCTGCTGCTGCTGTTTGGCAGACAGACAACAAGGCCTTTCAGTTTACTTCTCCCATTTTTTCCCTAATATTCTTTTCTTTAAAAACCTTTTTTTTTTTTTCCTTCTTCTTCAGCATGTTCTTTTTCTTCCTTTTTTTTTTTTTTTTCCCCTTGCCCTTTTTATATTATTTTTACTTTCCCCAACCCCTGTCATTTAAAAATCACATAATTAATTGAGCACATCCTGTGCCACACGGGGCTGCCACGACTTTGAAGTCCCAATAGATCATTTTATAGAGCCGTGGGTACCATTTTTTCCGAGGCAGCACCAGGCGCCAGCGCGAGGCCTTGTGGAATTCAGCATATCCTACTCCAGGTATGATAAAGAAACCTTGGCACCTTCTGTTTGTTTTTACTAATTTCCTTTCCAAACTGCCTTTTCGATATAGAGGAAAGACCTCAGGACTTAAAGTTTGTTATTTTCTCTCCAAAGTTAGTCCCTGTTCCCCCTGGCTCCCTCCCTCCCTTCCTTTAAACCAGACTGAACTGCCTCTCCTCTCTCCATGCTAAATTTGCTTTTTTTCCCCTTTTTCTTTTCTTCAGGAAAGTGTGGTCTGATTTAGCATCATGGAGCTGGGAGCTGTTACTGATCCTGCAGCAGCAGTCAGGCAAAAAGACCCTGACAGGCTCTATTAACCCTTAAAAACAATAAATGATCTCATCAGCCCCTCAAAGACAGAAGAAGAAATAATAATGCAATCTTTGACTTGGGTGAGGGAACAAGGCTTTGGGGGATTGGTGCTGAAATCCATCCCCAAAGACCCTGGTGCTGGAATTTACCACGAGGGCCTGAGTTTCTCTGAGCTGAAAAGTGTCTCGACATCAAAAAGAAGGAGAGTATGGATGCACAGGTATAGCAGAACGTGTATTTTTATTTATTTATAGATATTTGTATAGGGATTTATGTGAACAACAGGGAAGGGAAGACAGAAGCTGAGTGGAAAAACCTTAAATAAAATGAAAAATAATTGAGCCTGCGCCACATTGCCTCCTGCATTTGGAGCAAAGGGCTGCAAAACCCCCCAAAAACTCTTTAAATCCAAATCAGGAACTTCTGCAGATGCATTTAAAATTGTTAATTTTCACGTATTTTTTTTAGTTTTTGAAAAGGCAAACGGGCTCCCTTGGGGTGGTTTTCCAGCCAGGATGAAGCCATGCGGAAGGATTATCTTCCCTCAGGAATGATGGGAATTCTGTGTCACTGAAAATAAGAGAAATGAGATTTTTTTTTTTTTGGTACAGACATTTCCAGGCAGCTTCTGACATCTGATGGGAATCCCATTCCTGCCTGTGAATCCATAAAAGGATTTAAAAATACTGTAAGAGAAAAAAAATAAAAAATCTTCATAGTCTCCATCAAATTTTGAAGAGTTTAAAAATGATTTCCGGGCATATTTCTGCTTCATTTTATAGAGCTTCCTTCATTTCATGGCCACTTGGGGTCTTATTCAAAATCCCACGTTGGAAATGAAGATTTCCCATTGTTCCCAATGGGCTTGGGATGAAACTGGAGAAACTTTCTGTGGGACTAAAAATGGGAATCAATTCATTACAGGATCCCCGAGGTTCATTTTAAAAGCCTGGAGAGCAGAAATTGCTCTGTCTGTGGGGAAAACTCATTAAATTAATTCTCTTGTGCCTCGTGTTTTCATCCCGAGGTGGATAAACAGGCAGGAAAATCCTCATTTTATATCCAAATGCTTCTCAAAATTATGCCAGTAGGAAAATGGGTGAATTGAACAGGGCTGGAGATCTCCAGTGATTCACAATCCTCTGAGAACTGGTTTAATATAGCGAATATCTGATGATGCCATTAAATATTTTTATAAATGGCTGTGTTGTGCTGGTTGGTTTAGATGGATATTTAATGTGAGTTATCACAGTTTTGGGCCTTTTTCCCCCATTTTTCTCTTTCCTTTGCTCTGCCCTTTCTGGAAAACTCACACGTTCACAAGAAGTGAAGAATATCATGAACTTTATGCTCCCCTAATCTGAACCCTACTCGCTGTAGGATGACAACAATAATTCCAGATTTGTTTGGAAAATGCTTTTTAATTTTATTTTTTTTTCCCCTGAGATGAATATAGGACTCTTTAGAAAGAAAAAAAATCCTGAATATTAAAGCATTTCTGTGTTAAACCAGTGCAATGACCCACGTTGATAATTTTGATTTTTTTATTTTTCAGTCATAATGGTGAGAGCTGCAGATTGAAAACTCCAGTATTTGGTCAATAAATCATAAAAGAAATGTCTTTTTTTTTTTTTTTCCATTCATTTCCAGACTCTTGTGGCTCTGTGGAAGCTTTGCTGCTGCTTTAACAGAGCCACGGCTGCAGGGATTCTGTGGCAGGGAGGTTCAGCCTTGCCGAGCTCTGTCCAGCTCTTTCACAGACAGCAGCCTCACTGCCCAGCCAATTTGCTCAGGAATTCTGTGGCCTCCAGGCGACTCAGCTCCAAATATGAACCCATCCATTCCACTAAGAAAACCCCATAAATCTGGCCTGGATTTGGACCTAAAAGTTGGGCAAATTTCAAATTATTTGGGGGTGACACCGCCAGCAGTTCCCCTGCCATGGTCTGGAGGAGGCACAAAGTGCAAATTCAGTTTGTGTCTGCAGGTTGGGAGTGATTTAAAACACCCACCGGGGCTTTATGATAATTTCTTTAACTCTAGAACTTGTTCAGTGCAAACCTACAGGGTTTTTTTCTTCCCCCTCCTGCACGAGGCAAAGCAGACAATGAAGTTGCAGAAGGCGAACGAGACTGGTTTTGTTTAACTTTGGTCTTCTCAATTTACTCTCCCTGCCATTGCCCTCTGGATATTTTTGTGGGAGCAAAAGAAAATGCTCCTTTTATGTATTAGGGCTATGCATGGGGGTGACTCATTTGGCAATATTAATAAGAGGTAGAGTCAGTTTTATTTTGAAATCTCCTCCAGGATTATTTGGGTGAAAGAGAAAAAATGGTCAGGGTGCAGGACGAGGCTGGGTTTTACCTTTCTTGGTGTTTCTAATTCTGCACAATAACAGGATTAAAAGGAAAATACCCAGCATGGGCTGCAAAGAGAGCTCGTTCCAGGGAAAGCCAGGCTGGGATATTCTTGGTTTGGAGGGGTAGGTGCAGCTCAGGCTGGGAAAAGTTGGGAATTCTTCATCCTAAGACAGGATTTGGTGAAGGGCGATGACACCACACCCTGCTCCAGGCATGGCTCTTCCTCTTGAGCTGCTTTTCCATGGATTGTGAGTGGATCCTGGAGCCACAGAAGAATTTTTCTGATTTTTACAGGGTAAATAAGAGGCCCAAAGCAGCCCCTCTGCCTTGTGTGTGCATTTGGTGTCTCTGGGCACAGAGGGAGATGTGGCACCTCTGTCTCAAACACCTGGAGCAGGGCCCTGGCTGCTGTAGGATTTTCTGTCTTCATGGAAGGTCTTCCACATCACAGCATCAGTCTGAAAACTAACACTGAGCCACGGTGAGGGAGAGGAGAAGGAAGGAGGCCCTCGATGGATTCACAAGTGAATCGTTTGTAGCACTAAGGGCCTCCCAAATGAACCCTCCTGCTTCATTTCATACACTGAATTAAAAAACCCATTCATCATTTCATCAGGTCATTTTTACAGGCATGTGGAAATAAAGGGCAGTACCCTGATGAAAGCTGTGTACAAGATAACCAAAGCAAAAAAAGTGCTTTTTATAAATTGCTGTGTCATGCTGGCTGTTTCAGACAGGATATTCAGTGGGACTTATCCCAGATTTCTGCCTCTCTCCCTCTTTTCTCCCTTTCCTTTGCTCTCCCCTTCTGGAAAACTCACACGTTCACAAGAGGTGAAGAATATCATGAACTTTATGCTCCTCTAATCTGAACCCTGCTCACTGTAGGATGACAACAATAATTCCAGATTTGTTTGGAAAATGCTTTTTAACTTTATTTTTTTCTTCCCCTGAGATGAATATAGGACTCTTTAGAAAGAAAAAAAATCCTGAATTTTGAATATCGTGAGCTTTATACTCCTCTAATTTGACTCCTACTCGCTGTAGGATGACAACAATAATTCCAGGTTGTCTGAATGGTGCCTCATCTTCGACCTGTGCTACTTTCACTGCCTTTACCTCATCATATCACTTCATTTTACTCCATCCTGCATTTTCCAAGGCTGGAAGCATCCATCCATCCTTTCCCCTTGTCTGTAGCCGTGTAAAACAGCGACACGAGCGATTTCCATTTGTCAGCTCCTGCCTCAAACCAGTCTGTGTCTCTACCCACAAATAACTCCCCAATAATTAAATTGTCCGGGTTTTGATCTTGCTCACAGGAGCAGAGCAATTTCCATTCCCTGGTGGATTAGATTATCCTGAAAGGTTATGATTCAAGCCTTCCCTTTTGCTCCGATATGATTCTTCCAGACCTGGGGACTGATAGGGCCCTGCACAGCACCAGGCCTCTGTTTTCTCTGTAAATACAACCTACAAAATTTCAACAAGTCAGCCCTTGTGTGCCACACCGGGAGATTGATGACAAACCACATTATTTTTCCCCTCATAGAACTGCCCACAATTACAGCAGAGCTCTCTCCAAACACTGCTCTGTTTTTGTCCAGCAGGGAAAGGGCACCGGCACGGGCCTGGATCTGCGAGGCAACACTGAGCAGCTTTATTTGGGGAAAATGCCCTTTTCTTCCCTCTTTTTTTTCACCTCCACCACCTCCATCCATGATAAAATATTGGAGCTGATTCTGCCACGTGGGTTTATGCAAAGCCCTGAACCCACCAGCAAAGGTTATCTCAATACCAAGGGAAGGAAAGGAGAGGCTCAGGCCTGGAAAAGTTCCCTGAGCTGCTCCTGGGATGCTGAGGCTGCTCCCAAACAGGGGCAGTTGGTGAAATTGGGATTATTAGTGCTTCCTGGAGATCAGGTTGGTGCCATGCTGGGGGTTTAACCCAAAAATCCCAGTTTTCTGTTGGCCTAGTGTTGATAATTCAGAGAATTAATAACTGCTCGGGGAATGCCACCAGCAGACAAATCCCCCAAGCTGTGCAATGTCAGGAGTGAACAATTGGCAAAAAACAAATTTAAAAGGTAATGAAAGGCTCCATGTCCTGAAAGGAGATGCCTGGAGAAGTGAGACCACACTGCTGCTGTCATCCCATCATCCCTAATATCCAGGTTTTTTAATACTCAGTTTTTTTAGTATCCTTTTTTTTTTTTAATATCCCATTTTTAGTCCCTGATTTTCATCCTGCCCTCCCTCCTGCATTTTCCTTGCATCTCTCCATCCACAACAAGACTGGGAAAAACAGGGATTGCTCTGATGATCTTTCCAGAAATCTTCTGTCCTCCAGACAACCAAATTCCCAGACTCCACGGAGAACTTGGGAGCACCTGAAAAGCAGAATTTCCTTTCAAGTGAAAAACGCTCCCAGCATCAAACATCTGTCAAAATTCCCTAATTTGTCACGAGGCTGCTGCAGGCTCATCCATCATCCTGCCGCGCTGCCCTGGAAATGGTGCTGAAAAGATCCAAGTCATTGCCTCCAAAATGTTTTCTTTATCTCTGGGCACCTTCAAATCTTCCAGGGGAGCCCTGAAAATCTCTGCTCTCCCCACTCATTGTTTATAAAATGTGTTTAATTTGCGTGGTTTGTGTATGAAATGAGGGTGGTTGAGGTTTTTTTTTCCTTCCTTCTGGTCAAAACATGGATGTGCAGCAGATTTCTGAGTGATAAAGAACCCTCTTGTGTTCAGTTTATCCCTTGAAACTTTAATTATTTTCCGCTAATTCCATTTTTTGTTGGTTTTCTTTTACTTATTTACTTAGATCTCTAAATAAATGGTGACATTCCAAGAGGTACAGACAATTCAGAGCGCTGTAGATAACAAATGATTGCCTTAATTGTCAATTATGTCACCTATGTTACCAATATTTAGCCCAAAAAATGGAGATTCCAATGAGCCCAATTTAATCAATCCAATTTTTTAGGGGCCAAAAATACAATTTGTACAGTTTCTCATGCCTGTGAAATATTTTGATGTGCATTTCTCTCCTTGGTACCCCAAAGTTTCTCAGTAATTTCTGTGAGACTAGTGTTCCTTCTAAAGCTTATCTAGCTGAAATTCCTCAATATAGTCTAAAATGCCTCTGGAATTGCAAATTGTCTCTGCTTTGGTTGCTTGAAGCTAAACCATTCTGAAAACTTAATTCTTCCTTGGAATTTCAGATCATAAAAAAACTGGAAGATGAAATAAGGCCTTGAGATTTCAGCCACATGATGAACCAGAATTAAAATGCCAACTTCCAAATTCTGTGTGGTTTCTTTGGATGTCACAGCAGACTGGGGAGTAAAACCTCGTGACTGAAATGCTGATGTTCACTCCCCAAACTGAAGAAAATTTTAATTCTAGGGAAGTGTTAAAAATCAAATATTTGGTTCTAGGAGGACAAAGAATCCTCAGCAGCTCAACTCAGTGCAAATGGAGTTTTTCACAGTTCCCTGGGCAGGGAATGGGAAGGATTTTAAAGGAGTTTTGGCAGGGAATGGAGGGATAAAGAGCATTGGGCCGATGCCTCCAGCAGCTCTGAAAATCCCACCAGTTTTCCATGAGATTTCTGACACCTCTGTGGAAAATCTGCACTTTTTAATCCTGGGAGCTGCAGCCCTGCTCCTGAGGAGGAGGGATCCGGGATGGAGCTGGCAGCACTGGAAACCCTCTGCAGGGAACTCACAAATCCTCGTAGCAAACATGAATATTTTAAATTCAGGGCTTTTTTTTTAAAAAAAAAAAAAATTTAAATTTAATTTTTTTTGTTGTTTCTTTTTCAACAACTGATTCATTCAGAATGTTGTGATCAGCCAGAGCCTTTGCCAACGGCTCAGGAGTCTTTGCAAGGAGGATGAGTTCAAGCTGTGGCCTTGCAGAGTGCTGAGCTGAGGCGGTGAGGTTGAGCTGATGTTGTGTTCCTTTTCCTTAAATAAAAAACAAAAAAGAGGGAAAAAAAGGGAAAGGCAGCAATAAAGCAAAAGGCACTTCCTAAAGGTAGCCATTAAATCATTCAACACTCAGCTCCCCCGGGAGCAGAGGGCTCCTCTTTCCCTTCCAGGAGGGGTTTTCAGGAGCCATTCCTCATCCCGTGCTCGGTGTCTTCTCCCTGGGCATTATCCCAGGCTCCATCCAGGGGCAGCACTGCAGCATTCCCTGGGATGGCCTTGGGCCCATAGATCACTTCCCAAAAAGTTTCCAATGGGTCCCCAAGGAGTGGGGCCGAGGGCTCTGTTTTGCTCGTGATAATGTGCTAATGCTCCGAGACCCTGCATCAATCTCCTCCCCGCATCATCATTTGTCAAAGTCACAACGTGGGGCTGGAAACAGCAAAAAAAAAGAACCCAAAAAAACTCCCAAACCCGACAGAAAAAAAAAAAAAAAAACCAAAAAAACCCCAAACCCAGCAGAAAAAAAGTAAAGTAGGACGAGATAGAAAACGTGGCTTTGTTTTTATCGTCCCTCCCCTGTGATTTTTTCCCTCCTCCTCTCCCCCTTCTCTTTTTCTCTTAATCTCTAAACCATCTGATTGTGGAGAAATGCTAAATAAAGGGTTTGGTTTCTTTGGGTTTTTGTGTGAGTGCACACGTGCGGGGTTTGCTGGACGCGCAAAAATGGAAACTCAGAGTTTGTTGGAGGAGCCTTTGCCACCTCTGCTCAGGAAAATGCTTCTGGGGAGAGGCTTGGTCGCCCTGGCTCTGGTTCCCAGTTTAGTCATCGCTTGGGCTGATAAAACGAGATGGAAAAACACGATCGTATCAAAAGCCCTGATGGCTGAGGGAACTTGTTTTTAATCATCTCTGAGGGAACAATCCCACAGACCACATCAAAATGTTCTCCAGCGATTGCTTCAAGTGAAAAGAAGTCGTGGGAGAGAAAATCAAACTTGTTTCGATGTTTTATTTCTCTTTTCAGCTCTGTTTCAATGTCTTCTTTTCAATGGTGTATTTCGTTCCTCACTGTCTCCTTGTCATCCTGATGAAATGGTTCTGTTTAAAACACCTCCTGAAAATCACTGGATGGGGATGTTTAGCTGATGTTTGTGCTCTGAAGTGCCAAGGCAGACACATTTTACTGGTTTTACCACTGGTAATTCTGTCTTAGAGGAGTCCTCGAGGTCCAGAAAGGGAATTGTGGAGGCATTTGGGTCCTGTCCCTCCCTTGTGTGTCTGTTAATAGATAAACACCCTTTAGAGGTACATCAGTAGGCAAGAAGGAAAATCAGGTGGTTTCTCCAGCAGTGTTTAATTGGATCTGCTGGGAAGAGCCAAGACTTTGGACCTGACGTTTTAATCATTATCAGCCCAGCCAGAAACAGATGAAAGCAGGTGGGAGCTGAAGGGAAAACAAATGTGAATTGATGGAGTGACACCAACCCCAGCTCAGTCCTGCTGTTTTCAGTCAATTATTGTTAAATCCATGGACATGACAGGATAATCCGGAGCTCCAAGCCTTTCCCAGCCATTCCCAGCCATGCCAGCAGTGCCACTGAAGTCCCTGCAGGCAGCAAAGCAAATTGAGATCAGCCCCACACGCCCTGGGACGCACCTGGGGCAGTTTCAGGTGGCAGAACCCAGCCTGCAATGCCAGAATAAGGCAGAATAAACAGAATCATTTTATTGAGGCACTAAAGGATAGTGTTGGTAGCCACTACCAGATTCCCAAATCCAGCCAGAGCCTGGAAACTCTTCCAGGGTTGGAGTGAGGAGCCGTGAAACCTCTCCTTTGTTGCACTCTGACATTTGATATGCATTAAACATTAAATATTAAATATTCTACTAAAGGCTGACTGCTCTCCCTGCCCTGAAGTGGCTCCGTGGCTGCTCCCAGCTCTCTCCCAGGCTTTATCTCTGGTGTCCCCTTACAGCCTGGGTCTGAGATCAGGGATGGCTGTCCGTGCGGGAGCCCCGGCGGCGCTGGCAGCGTTCCCTGGCATCCTCCCCCGGCCCAATTAGGCTTCACCTCAGGTAACTCTTCAAAAGAAAACTCTCAATAATCAGAACGTGATGGGTGACACGTCAGGAAAAGGCAAATGAGAGCCTGAAATCCGGCCTGGAGCCGCAGAGGAAAACAAGCCATGGGGGTGTTTCCATGAGGGAGCTTGGATGCCGTACAGGGGCCGGGAGGGGAGAGGGAGCACCCCGGCATGGGATGGGGAAGGGAGGGCTCCTAGGTCAGGGTCTGCTCCTAACAGGATCCTCATGGAGCAGGTTTTGGGTTTCACACCCTGCTGATGATTTGCTGCAGTCGGTTTCGGGAGGATGAGGAGGGAAATGTTCGTGGGGTCTCTCTGCGGAGAGGAGAAGGAGCCACACGATGCCACCATGTCCTTTGGGGTTTGCTTTCTCTCCCAAATCTGAGTGCAGCTTCCCCTTGTCCCGTGGATCCTGCCACGCTTTGGGAGTTTGTGGAGCAGGATGAGGCTCAGGCCCAGCATCCCTGGCTGGGTAGCACTGCTCTCCTTGAAAACAGGATCCAAAGGGAGAGGGAGAACCGAACACAGAGTGGGGATTGCTGCATCACCCCAATCCTTCTCCTCCAGGGCATCCCTGCCAGCCCTGTGGCACTGGGAATACTGGGATGGAGGAACAGCCTGGGTTGATTCCAGCCCCTTCCTCATCCATCCCCATCCTCACATCCCTGAGGAGCCGCCCCGATGTGATGGATGGGGTCACTGCACGGGAACACCAGTGGAAACTGGGCTGGAATCATCCCTCCTCCTCTGCTGCCTGCTTAACTGGCTCTTCATTAGGTATGTTTTCTATAAACAGAGATTAAATTTAAAAAAAAAGGACACTGGAAATACTCCGAGGAAAGTGTGTCTTGGGGAGCCAAATGAAACTCCACATAATCCCTCTCCTCTCTGTGAGAAGAGAATAATGTCCTCCAATTAATTACATCGAGGCATATAATTACGCACTTACACAGTCAAAGACATTTTGTAGCAGGAACGAGATTGAATGTCAATTCCAGCTTCCAAAACCACACGGAGTTAAAACAAATTTCAGCTCCCATATTGAACTTTTCAAGCCGCTTTTATTAATATGGAGAGCGATTATTGTTGACTGGACAAATTATTTGGGATGGAGTTTTTGCTTCAGCGCAGAGCTGGCAGTGCAGAATGCCAGACTCCATGGAGAACTGCAGTAAACCAATATATCTGTGCAAAAAAAAAAAAAATCTGGATTTTCAGAGATTGTTATCAAAAATAGATGCTGAATAATGGCTGGTTCGGCCAAGAACAATATGTGTTCTTCTTACTTAGGGATTCCTTATTTCCCTGTGGATTTTTGGCCTCCCTGTGCCATTTCCCTCCCAAATTCACCCCGTGGGGGTGTCAATGCCATGTTTGATAGAACCAATGGCTCTGGTGTGGAGGAGCTGCAAGCACAAGATAAATTATTGGAAGATACTGAGCAACATTTTCACACTGGGACTGAAAGGGAAGAGAGGCTCCAAAAAACCAGCATTGAACACATCATGATTATTAAAAGTAATCAAGCCAATTAGAGAAAACTCAGTATTATAAATATGAATATGCACTCCTGGATACCTATTGAGGAATTCTTTCTTTCAGGCAATGTTTGCTGGTGAATTCTGATGTTTCAATCAGGATTTCAGGATTTCTCCTTTACGACATTTGATCCAGCGTGTAAGGAGATATTTTATCACAGCGCTGCCGCTATCTACTCACACTGATTATTTGCTTCAAGTTCAGCGTGAGCTTAACTCCTCTTGTTGGCTCTGACATGGACATTCCCACCAGTATAATATTCCCAATCCCTCCTGCTATTCCAGCATTCCCCATAACGGGAACCCCAATATTACTGAGCACTTCGGCAACCTCGGCCAACGTCAACAGAAATGGGAGGTGCTATTTCATTAATTTCCCCTGACTTGGGACAAAAATAACTCCATCCATGTCTTGGTTTTGTGTTTCAACCTCCAGGAGAACAATTTTCTCAAAAAATAAAGAGATTGGTTACTTTATACCCCGGCTGGTTACATTAGACTGTAATTTCACAAGGCATCAGTGATTCCAGGGGCTGATTTTCTGACAGGCAAAAAAAAAAATGACCACGCGTTTGCGAGCATCAGTAGTCACCTCTCCTCATGCATAAAGCACACGGACACATTTTTGGCTGTCAGGGTCTGAGCAGCAGAGCAGGGGAAGGAAGAAGCGGAGACGTGTTTTGGGTTCCCGACGCGCGGGGTTGATGGACGGGGGGGGTCTGGAGTGAGGACAGAAAAATGGGTCCCCCGTGGGGCAGGGCGAGATCTCCTCTAATAACAGAATGAGTGAGGAAATCAGGGCAACCACAACCTTCCTGCTGGGGGAGAGTCGGTGAGGAACGGGGGGCAAAGAGGCAGGGCAGGGAGAAATTCAACCTATTTGTGCTTTGATCTCTTCCACCTCCTCGGGTCCTCCCTGAGCTGGATTTGGGGCTTTGGTCCCTCTTTGTCAGGGGGGAGATGTTCTTCTTTGGACCCTGACTCCTGGCCCGGCTGTGTTTCTTATTTCAGTGTCCCATGTCCCGAAAGATGAAATGAAGTTTCTTTGCTGTTTCAAAGCTTGTTTATTTCTGGTTCTTATCAAAGTTTGGGAGGCACAGACTGTGCTGTGACCTCCAGGAACACGAGGGCAGAATGGCAATGGCTACCCAAAGCAGGTAGCTTTTATATCTATTATCAACCACTTAGAAAACTTTACCTATCTTATTTTGTTCCCAAAACCAGTGAATATCAACCTCACTGACATGTCTCCTCTACACTAAATTCTATCTACCAATTAACAAACCACAGGAACTCATGTCAGAGAGAAAAAGGAAGAGAAGGAGAAGAGAGAAGAAGATGCAGAAGAAGCCAACACCCTAGAATCTCCATGTTGGCTCTATATAATATATATAGCAAAACCTAAAAACTCCAACTCCACACTCTGTGCTGCACTAAACAACATCTCCTCATTCCTTTGGTGCTCTCAGCTCACCCAGAATTGGGGGTAAATGCTCCCACGAGCTTGGTTGGCAGGCCAAGCCTTTTTTGAGGAGCTCTGAGGGTAAAACAAACACCCAGAGGAGCAGGAAAAGTTCCCAAACTTTTCCTGACTCCAACACCTCTTCTGTGTTTGGTGAGGGGGTTAAAGTGAACTCTTGCAAACCCTTCTGCAGGACTCTGATATAAATTTGGAGCAACCCAAATGTTGAAGTCGCTGTGTAATAAAGGCCACGTGAGCGACCCCGAGACTCTTGCAACAAATGGTTTTCCACTTTTTAAAAACATTTTATTGTTATGATAATTTAATGCCGTGCAATCAGCAATAACACCACAATCACATGTTTGAGGCTGGTATTAATAATTTTACAGCCAGTAAACACCTGAAACCTCTCCTCTCCTCTCTTTATTGGCTCCCTGGATTTTTATGAGTGTATTGCTGCAAATAAGGCAGTGCAGGGAGTTGCCGTGTTGGGAAAGACCAGGTGCCCACCTGTTTCAAAATCATTCTTAAAGTTAAGCTTGAAATGCTTTAAAATCACATGAGGTTGAATTTTGACCCAATTCTGGTCCCCGACCTTCACTTGGCTGTGATGGCAAAGCAGTTTGACAAAAAGTGTCCTGAATTTTGGGTCCATAAAGGATCCAGGAGAAGAGCAGAGTGAGGGGGTGGGAAAATAATTCCTTAGCTTTACTTAGGGTAACCTCTGGCAAGGTTGGTCATTGTATGGGGTCACCTTTTCCCTTTGGACTGTCCACTCCTGTGGTCTCCCAGTGGGACGTGGGAGGGAGTTGTGGCTGCCCCTGGATCCCTGGCAGTGCCCAAGGCCAGGCTGGATGGGGCTTGGAGCAGCCTGGGACAGTGGGAGGTGTCCCTGCCATGGCAGAGGTGGGATGGGATGAGATTTAAGGTCCTTTCCCAGCCCAAACCATTCCATGATTCCATGATTCCATGATTCCAAGATCTAGTTCAGCCAACACGGCAGGAAGGAAGGGCTGGGTGGGGTTTTCTTGGCCTGAAGGATGTGTCCATGTCTGCCCTTGTCCCTCGAGGGCCAGAGCTCATCAAAACCCTTTGCTGGACATGGATTCCCTCCAAAAGCCAAGACTAGTGAGGGTCTGAGTCTGCTTTTGAAGGACCATTCAGACAATGTCCTCTGTGCCCTTTCCATGCTACATATACATAAAATATAATGGGGATTAAAATGAAGGGTGTGGCAGAGGGGAGAATTAAACCCAGGTCTCTCAAATCCCAAGTTACCCTTAACCATTTAGGATTATTTTCCTCCCTCGTGTGAATGCTGCCTGTGGACATTGTGTACAAATAGGAGAGAGATTTACTGGAGAAATAACCTCGGCCACAATAATCCACGTGTGTACACAGGTATAAATATATATATTCACAGATATAATTATATATATTCTCAATAGCAGCCTGCGAAAGCATCGCCTCGTAAAAAGTCTCTGAACACTCAGTAAATTCTGGGCCAGATTTCAACTCATGTTCCTGAGATAAGGACCAGAGGGAGGAGGAAGAAACAGACAGCAGCAATCCTTTCATCCCCCTGGCCACAGCTGCTGGGGCCGTTCCTTTCAGCAGATGGGAATAAAAATAGATATATTTACAATTTACAATTGCAGTTGGATGGAGAAAGGAGCAGCAGTGAACACAGAGCAGTCGTTTGCTAAACCCATAATAGTGGGGATTATGCAGCGCTGCTGCTACAATAACATTCGTTTGCTGTCAGCGCTCCTGTGTAAAAACAAATTAGCTGGATGATTAATGAACATCCCGAGCAGCATGTGGATTCTCCTCGGAGATGCTCCAGCCCGGTGTGAAATGTGCTGCTCTGAGCTGTCCCCGCTCCTTGTGCTGCTCTGTCCCCTGTGCACGCCTGGCTGCTGCTGGCAGAGGTTTCTGGCCCTTTTTTAGGGGTTTTGTTTAAATAGCAATAAATAAGAGAAAAGTGAGAGCCCAGGAATAGGTGCTGGGGTGAGAAATGTCTCCTTTAGGTTTGGTGTGAGCTGAGGGTGGCTTTGTGGGGAGGAGTCCTGCTGCCTCCAGCCTCCTTGGACTGGGAGGGATGGTGGTCAACAGGAACAGGCTCTGCAGGGAAGAGGTCTCAGCCCAGAGCCTCTCCAGGTTCAGGGAGTGCTTGGACAACTCTCTCAGGCACAGGGTGGGATTTTGGGGTGTCCCGTGCAGGGCCAGCAGTTGCTCTGGATGATCAGGATGTTCCATGGTGTGACTCTGAGGGTCCCTTCGGGGCAGGTGGTGGCTCCGTGTGACTCCGGGGGAAGGGGCAGAGCAGGGATCTGCTGCCTCCTCCCCTGACAACGTCCTGCTCCATTGTCTTTTCCTTTTGGAACTTCTACCTTTTTAATTCCTTCCTAGCTCGCATACCTGAAGGGAATCAGAGCGAGAGCCGAGCACGAAGAGCTGGAATCTGTCACCAAAAGGCACCTCCAGAGATCTCCTGCTTGTTTTTCCTGCTCTGCATGCGGTGGCTGGAACCTCTGGGGTGTTTTAAAAGTGTTTTTTTCACTTTGAGATACTCACCTATTTCTCTCAGAGGTGTTTCAGATGATTCCACAAAGTACTTCCATGGCAAATAGGTAGATAAATGTGATTTTTCACTATAATTAATGATTATGATTAAGCCAGGAGCTGACTTTGAAGATCCTCGTGGGTCCTGTCAAGCTTGGGATATTCTGTGATTCTACAAATGACCAAGGGAGAAGGAGGCCCCCAGTGTGAGTTGTTATCCCATGAAGGGTGGGCAGACAATTCCAAATCCAATCCAGCCTTGCAGGGGCTGCTGGATCTCCCCAGGTTTGTGTGGAAAGGTGGAACCAGTTTGGCTGTGAGCACAAAACCCCAAAACGCTTTGGGTTGGAAGAGGACCTTAAGGAACATCTCATCCACCCCCCAGCCATGGGCAGGGATGCTTCCCCACCATCCCAGGGTGCTCCAAGCCCTGTCCAACCAGGCCTTGGACATTCCAGGGATGGAGCAGCCACCAGTGACCCTGGTGCTGAGCGTGGTGCTTCCCCAGGGGCCCTGGGCAGAGCTCCCTTCTGGCACTGACGGGGTTAAGGGTGTTTTTTCTGTCCCATACCCACACACACGAGCTTCCAGCAGTTATATAATATAAAAAGGCTCTTTTCTCATATCCCCACAGCGCGCAATAGGACTCCACATATAGCACACCAAAAACATAAAAAAATAAAAGGAGCCCAAACACTGCCAAAATCTACATTTTCATTTGGCAAACCAGTTAAATCTATTCATAATCTGGTGCCTGAATCAGGTTTCAGACCAGACTAGACTGCCTTGGCTCCTGGTTTTTGTTGCTCGACCTGTCTCTGACTGAATTTAGCTATGATGTTACATCTTTAGCTGTAGAAAATTTCTAATAATGGTAGCCTGTTTTATTTTGCCACTGGAGGGTACAAGTTCCAGCATTTCCGTACCCAGGTCCAATTGGAGCCAATTTCGGACTTTTTTTTGGACAGAAACCTCCCTTGTTGCTTTGCTCTGTTTTCTTTTTTGCCCTTTTTTTTTTTTTCTTTTTTAATTTCAATAATGTTCACCCTCACGGTTTTCAGGAGGCGAAATGAAAACACAGCAAATGTGTGTCAAAAATCCACGTTAGTCCCACTCACCTGCCCCACTCCCCCTGAGCCCCATCAGCCACAATTCCTGGAGGGTCCCTTGGAGCTCATCCCCTCCTTGGGAGGCTCCAAGTTTAATTTAGGTGGTGTGGAACGAACACTAATTGGGAGTCAATTAACGCCCAGTTTGGGGTGCAGCTCACAGGGGACACTTTGTGGTGAACCCTGAAGGAGATGCCCCAAAAGCAAACCCCAAATTCCACTCCCGTTCTCATCAACGAAGCCATGAGGGTGTTGCTTCACTTCGCTTCTGCTCCAACATCCCCCAGGATCTCAGGGCTGCAGCACCACCCCAAAAATACCTCTGCACACCCCTAAATGTTCCCTCAAACCCTCAAACCCCCAAGAACAAGAAAAGCAGGACCACGCTGGGAGTTAGGGAGGAGAGTGGAGAGCTTTGGTGGTATTTTGGTGTCTCCCTGACTTTTCCCTGCAAGGATCCAGTTCAGCTTTTCTGTCAAACCTGCTGCCTGCTGGAACAGGAAATCTTTAGGGTTTTATATAGCACTAATAGGCCACCAGAAATTTTGGCTATAGAAGTAACCCTACACAGAGAATTAGAGAACATGGACAGGAGTCTTGTTTTAAATATATAGATATAAACAGAGTGATTCCTTCTCCCTTGGCAAATTAACCTGAGATCTGTTCGGGCTGGGCAACCACAGGGAAATTAGAAAGGAGTAAAATCGCGGATTTGTTTGGGAAACAAATTTTCTTTAATTTTATTTTAAGCATCTTAAGGAGAAGCGAGGCAATGAGAGTGATTTGGAAGGCAGTTGTGAAGTTTTAGTCATTAAAAGGACCATAAAGTGAGGTTGAGGCTGGAGTTTCTTTGGTTTTATGCCTCTGTCTGAATCAAGAAGTGGTGAAAATTGAGTCAGTCTGGGGAGAAAAGGAGGTTCCATCTCCAGGTTTTCTCTCAGTGACCAGAGGGGAGATCCATCCACCACACACTTATCCATAAAAACTCCTTGGAGCCACCAGAACGACAGGGAATGCTGATGCTCAACAGCAGGATTAGAGGATTCCTGCACTTTTGTGTAATTCTGGGAAGGTTTAAAGGAATTAGAGCTGCAAAAGCCTGAACCCAGCTGGGGAAGAGTCACCACCATGGTCCTGGGGCTGAGGGAAAGGGTCAGGGAGTGACCAATGCCACCAACGTGCAGACTTGGGAACAAAAATGAATAAAACCCTGGCATGAGGAGCCTGTGGCCTGTCCTGGGCAGCAGCAGGAGGGGACGAGGGGAAGGTGAGGCCATGGCTCCGCCTGGGATTCATCTTCCTCCCTCTTGGAGCAGGGAATTGTGTGGGGCTCCTCTGGGGGTTTTTTGGGGAGTGCCACCCCCAGATCCCAACTGCTCCCATCAAGGGCACGTGGAGAGGACACAGTCTGGGGCTAATTTGGCCTATTTGGAGCAAAAGGAGCCCAAAGAGGGAGCCAGGAGGTTGGGCTGAGCTGAGGAGCTCTGCCCTGCCAGCTTTGGGTGGGTTTGTGTTAAATTGGATGTCTGAGCAGTTTTTTTTCTTTTCTGCCCAACCCTCATCATTACATGCTTGCATAGAAAATTAAGTTACCACACCTTTAATGAACTTAATTTCCTAATTCTGACAGAGTTGCCACTGCCAGTGATTCACTCCCTGCTTTTTACACACTTGGACTGTGTTTGGGTTGGGTTTTTTTAACCAGGCAGATCTCCATGGCCAAACACGGGGCTCATTATTTTCCTTTCACTTGGCTGAAACTGAGTACGTAAGAAATCGCAATCAATGTTATCTTAGAGCAGGGATTCCTCCAAAATTTCCACCCTGGGGGGGATATAGGAAAAGCAAAACATTTCCTGGCTCGTCCCTTCTGATCCTTCAGCCTTTGTCCTCTCGTCTCAGACCTCACCAGGAGGAGATGCCATGGATCAAACAAACACTTAGCAAAACCAGTGCCTTGAAGCTCTGGAAGGGTCAAGGTTTGGAGCTGGGCTCTGCCAGGACAGTCTGGGGGAGCTCAGACCTTCCTGCTTTAATCCTGATGAATCCATGGAAACTTCTCCAGATGCTGCAGAGGTTTTTCTTCAAACATGCAAATTTTATTTAATTAAGTGAAACCACTCTCAAAAGACTAATTCTGCTCCCCAGTGCTGCTGAGAGGGGATATGAAATGAGCTGCTCTGTTAAATTCTAGAAACTTGGGGTAATTTCAGAGTATCCCAATACCTGCAGAGCCTTTCTGGCAGGTAATTGAGGGTTTTTTAATCAGGGGATTTAAACAGGACTGTGTTGTAGGAACAGGACGCCAAAGCAGAAAGCTCAGGCAGGGAATATTCACAAAATGAACATTATTGTGGCTGTTGATATAAAAGTGGTGGGAAGGAGGATTGTAAAGTGTGAGGAATTAACCCACAGGCTCCTTGAGCCCAGGCTGATTCTCTCCTGCTCTGACTGCACGAAGGAGTTTGTAAATCCTTTACAGGTTCTGCTTCAGGGGCCTATCCGAAAATTCATGCCAGGATTTGGAAGTGGGAATGAGCCACTGGTCTCCACTGGATCCACCCTCATTGATTTGGTTGGAATTTAGGGTTCAGCCCTAAAAGCAGAGTGGCAGCAGAGCTCCAAGAACCTCTCTGTTTTTATGCTCAGCGTCCTCATTTCAGCTCCCAGCCCAAATCCATCCACTGCCACTTCACACCCAGCAGTTCCTAAAATCATCCTTCATTTCCCAGCCCTCGCCTCCCTCTCTGCAGTTAATGTACTTCCAGCAAGGAGTCAGGAACAGGGACTGATGGAATTGTGCTCTCAGGCTCCTAAATGTGGAGGGGACAACTCATTCTTGCAGCCAAAGGTAAAAGAAACCAAACAGGAGTCAGGAACAGTGGTTTGGGTTGGAAGGGAACTCAAAGCTCATCTTGTTCCCCCTTCCCCTATCCCAGGCTGCTCCCAGCCCCAATGTCCAGCCTGGCCTTGGACACTGCCAGGGATCCAGGGGCAGCCACAGCTGCTTCCAGGGCTTCCCCACCCTCCCAGGGAACAATTCCTTCCCCAAATCCCATCCAGCCCTGCCCTCAAGCACTTCAAATTTGTTCTGAATCAACAACCACTGCGTTCAAAGCACAACAGCTCTGTCTGGAGAACCAGGCTTTGACTTTCTTGCCATTTCTTTCCTGAACTTGCCCAAAGAGGTGGTTAAATAATTGGTGTTTGCTTTCAGGAGGGAGAGTTTACTCTCCTTTCACCCTGCTTTAAGATAAGGCCAAGTATTGACAGAGCTGGAGCTGGGATTTCAGTACATGGGAAAAAAAAACCATTGGTGTTGCTTAGGAGTGAAAAAAACCCAACCAGCCTGGCTGTAAACTCTCTCTTAGGGTAAATAAGCAGGGATGTGCTCGCTGAGAAACCCTGATGATAAAGAAATCCGTGCTATTAAAGGGCAGCAGAGAGTTCCCACCTGACTAAAACACAGGATTAATTCTGTGATCCTGATTTCCTTGATTCCAGACACACACAGGCAGAGGGGGATAAAGCCAGGGACATTTAACTGATCATGGCTTCCTCAGAGAGGGAGGAAAAGGGAAGTTTCTCCCACAGTTTGGTGGGAATAGCAGAGCCAGAGGTGGCTGCCACGCTACACCAAGCTCCAGCTCTACTTTGGGAAAGCTTTTAAAACCCTGTAGCCTTGTTACAGTGCTGGAAATACCTCTTAGATCTTAAATGATTTAGAAATACAAACCACTATTGATTGGAATATTAAGTTTAACTTCACCTGGGTGAAGTTAATGCCTTTATTAATCCCTGGTGCCCTCACGCTATTGTTGGTGGAAGCTTTTATTGCTCTTATGACAAATTTGTCCCTTTTATCCCATTCCAAGTCCTTCTGCTGTGCCTTTTGCCCGGTGGGAGAGTATCAATCCTTCCTACTTTCAACAGCTGGGCTGTGTTTTCCCTGCCTTGAAGACAGCAGTTGTTCTCCCTCACCTGGGGGAGCAATCCCAGGATCTCAAAATCCTTGGATGTCGCCAAACACATTCCTTATTTTTGATGGTTTGACTCAGCTGCAGACCTGCAGAAGCCACTGCTGAAAAACCAGCCTGATATTGATTGGAAACTATGTTTTCCAGTGGTTTTGATGCCTTAAATGGCTCCCTAGAAACAGAGACTGGATGGGAATAAAGGAATAAAGGAGGGATTGATTTGAAAGGTTTTTAGATGTACACTTTGGGTTCTAGAGGGTTTTGCCTCAGTGCATCCCAAAATGGACAATGCCAGCTCCCGAGTTCTTCCCACTTTGATATCAGCATCAATTGCCCAAGCAGAAGCCAGGCAAGGATGGAATTTGCCCAAGCTTGCCCCCCTCTCGCCAAGATGAAGGTTTGCAGTTGTTGGGCCCAGGAGGGTCTGGGTGTCCTTGGAGAGCGAGCTGGAGAGGCTTTGTTATGTCAGTGTGAGCATGAGAGAACAGCACTGAACGAGCTCCAGGGAACTGCAGAGTTACACTGGGCACTGCAGGGCTGGGAACAGAGAAAAGTTCAAACCTGAGGCATCAGTTTAAGGAGTTATTTATTCCCAAACAATTCCCTCCTCACTCGCACAGCCCCAGGGCTGGGATGTTCCCCAGAGCTGTTTCCATCTCGCCCAGGCTGTGCTTCCCCTTCCCCCCGCGGGATCAGGAAGCTCGGGAATGATCCCGGATCAGTGCTGCCCTTCCAGCGGGACCCGTGAGTGCCCTGGGAAGGCTCCTGAGATCCCTGCAAGCCTCTTGTTTGCTTTCCTTGGATCGCGCGCTCCTGGTAGAAGTGATGCTGGATGCTTTTCCTCTGTCGGTGATGCAGGCTCCTTCCTTAAGTAAACCACGAGTAATTCCTGCCCCTGGCTCTGCCACCTCGCTTCTCCTGGTGTCAAAAAGCAGTGATTTGTAAGTCTGCTCTGCTGGCTCGCCTCGAAACCCTCGGGGTGGAAATCAACAGCAGTCCCTCGTCGTTATTAAGCACAAATTCACCGCAAAAAAACTCCAAAAAAAAACCAAAAAAAAATCAACTTCGGAATTTTCCCTTTATTTCCACCAGTCTGAAACTACCTGAGGACCTCGTGGGGAGCTTAGAATGTCCAGAAAGTTCCTAATGCCCACAGAAAATGAATGTTTTGATGGTGATTGTGGTGATTCGTGTTTATTGCTGTGCTAATTTGCCTGCTCAGAGCACCACCATCACCAGGCCTGATAAATGTGCTGGAAGATGGAAACGTGGAGGAAAGTTTTGGCTTGAGGAGAGTTTCTGTTTCCAAAGCGAAATGGTGAATTTATCAGGCCAGATATGAACAAAGTTACAACAAAGGAAAGGGAAATAAATTAAAATCGATGCAAAACAAACTTTCTGTTTTTTAGAAACAAATCCAGCCTTATTTCATCTCAATAGATTCATCAGATATTTACATTTGAAATCAAAGATTGTAATCCTGTCCAGCTGGAGTCAAATGAAAAGGTAATATTTTTATTACCAAATAAAACTTTTTTGCACCCTAAACAAAACCAGAGGGGTTTTGAATCACCCCCCAGGACACCCAAATTTCTCCTTTTACTGGGCAGAAATCTCTAAAATTAAGTGAGATTCATCTGAATATATAAGAAATCCTCCAGCAAGGCAACACTGCTGATGACAAATTAAAGTTTTAAATTAAAAAGGAGTTTATTGCTCTTTATCTTATCATGTCTGCACCGTGCTTACATTACATCAATCCCAGGCATCAGAGCTTTTCCAGGGAAGATAAATATTCCCTTCTCCTCCTCAGAACATAACTTCAACTTGTGATTAAATTGTGCTAAAATTGTGATTAAATTGTGCTAAAATTGTGCTAAAATTGTGCTAAAATTGTGACTAAATTTTGCTAAAATTGTGCTAAAATTGTGCTAAAATTGTGCTTAAATTGTGATTAAATTGCGATAAAATTGTGATTAAATTGTGCTAAAACTGTGATTAAATTGTGTTAAAATTGTGCTAAAATTGTGATAAAATTGTGACTAAATTGTGCTAACTTGGCTCTACTTATTTTGCTTTATTTTTATCCCTTCTGAAGGAAGAAATTGGAGATTCAGTGGCCACTCCGCGAGATGGGGACTTGCCTGAGGTTCAGCAGCACTTCCCAGCTCATCCCAGTGAATCATTATTTGCTGTGATCCATAATTTTGTGTTTGCTTGTTGGCATAGAGATTATCCATAAAAATCCCACTTCTCCCACCCACTCTGCAGAGGGGAAAGCGTTCAGTGTGAGTTTTGGGAGGGAGGGATTGGTGACACATTGTTCTTCTCTTCATCCAGAATCCAAAACAAGGGGAAAATTCCCAACAGGCCAAAGCAATAAAATAAAAACAGGAAGAAAAAAGAACAAAGGCCGTGAGGGATAAGATTCTGCTCCTGTGACTGACAACCACTTCGGAGTAAAAAACGTTAAAAATTGTGCTAAAGTTGTGCTAAAATTGTGATTAAATTGTGCTAAAATTGAGCTAAAATTGTGATTATATTGTGCTAAAATTGTGCAAAAATTGTGATTATATTGTGCTAAAATTGTGCTAAAATTGAGCTAAAATTGTGATTAAATTGTGCTAAAATTGTGATTAAATTGTGATTAAATTGTGCTAAAATTGTGATTAAATTGTGCTGTGAAGCTGTAGGAACATCAGAGTTGTCACTGCCAGACCCTGCATGGGGAGAGGTCACCACAGCAGTGTCAAATCAGTGAGGATTTTTAAAATTCCATTTCTTGGGGCAGTTTGGGCAGGTCTGGGGCGTTTCTGGAGGCAGAAGAGCAACACTCCCTGAGGTGTCTGAAAACCCCAAATCCCAGCAGCCACTCGAGGAATTTCTGCTTATTGTAGACTTCTCTGTAGCCCTTCAGCTTCCCTCAGCACAGCGAGCAGTTCCTCGGTCGTTTTTAATCGGTGTTTTAAAACTTGTGGTCGTTTTCCTGGACTGGAATTCCTTGGATTTCACTGGACTGTGCATCCAATGCCCCTCTCAGACCACAAACCTGCTGGCTCAGCTGCTGCCTCCCACCCAAACCACCCTCAAAATCAGAGGACGCTTGGAATTTTCGAACACCTAAACACTTCTGTGTGAAATGTCAGCTACACAACTGAGGAATGTTCTCGGGGAGGATGCAAATGCATGCAAATGAACCCCAATAATCCATCCCCACTTCTGCTTGGATGAGGCAGGAGATTCTCTCCGCCCACGAGGTGTTTGAGTTGAAAGCAATCCCGTCGAAAGGCAGGCGGAGAGGAAGGTGGGCGAACTCGCTTGGACTCCTCAATATTTCTTTTCCACGGCGTGAATTTAGCTGAGCACACATTTTGAAGGGCTGCTCTGAGGCCGATGCTGAGGCCTCTGCCAAACCCCCAAAAATAACTCACAAACGTCATGGTCTGAGGGACGGCTGAGCTGCCTGTGCTGAATGCTAAATTCAGAGCCTTGGAAAGAGGGATTTGGGCCTGGTGAAAGCAGCGTTTTTAACGTGGGCACACGAGCAGAGCAGAACAGAGCAAGAAACTCAGATTATTTCAGCAGCAGCCCAGCTGGTGTTTATGGGAAGCTGGTGATGGGCACAAAACAGCGAGGACATTCTTGTGGCTGCGAAGCTTTCGTTTGTTGCTGTTCCTGCTTGTTGTTCTGGGTGAAGAGAAGTGGGAATGACCTTTATTTTTAAAAGAACAGATGTATTTTAGAAACAGTGGTTTCTCGCTTCCAGCCATAGGGGAACGAGCAGCTGCCAACTCCTGAGGGTTGGCAGTTTGTGTGTGAACTGTGCTTTCTGTCTTGTTTTAGGAGTTAGAAGACAAAAAAGGCTGGTTTTATCTGCTTTCTCCTCTCGAGGTGTTTGGGTAGCTGGTTTTTAGTCATTCTTACTAAACGAGCCCTAAAGATCCCTGGTTGGGCAGGAAGGACACGGCAATTCACCTGGACACCCATCCGGGCTACACAACAACGTGAATTTACCCAAACCCTGCAGCCAGGCTCGCCGTGGAGCCGCTGCAGAGCTCCAGTGCCCCTTGCAGCCTTGTCCTGGCTGCGCTGATCAAAGCCCCAATCCATCACCCGAGCCCGGCAGCCTCCCAAGCCGGGAGACGCCGCTCGAGCCCCGGCGGAGTCGCGGCTCCAAACCCAGCCAGGAGCTGGCAGAGGAACAAACAAAAACGTGATCAGACCCTACCCCCAGCCCAGGGGAGCCTCTGCCCACACGGCTGGGGTGAGCCTGGATGGAGTGTGAGGTCACTGCCAGGTTGGCTTTGAGGACCAGGATGTCTCGGTGGCTCAACCTGTTGGGTTTTGTCTGCAGAATAAAGGTGACAGTCTGAGAACCTCCCCAGGGCTCCCATGAGGATCTGCAGGTGAGGAGATGGAGACTGGAAATGGAAAGTCCCAGTGTGAGCAGTACTGGGGTCAGATCTGGGTGGTAACACTCAACATCTGTTCCCAAAGGGAGATTTTGAACTGTCCTGAACCAAAAAGCTGCAGGGCAGGAAGGTTTCCATGTTGTGTTTGTGCTTAGATGTCAAACTGGGCTGTTGATTTCTCCTCTGCTGGTGTCTGAGTGACACTATGAGTGTTTGTGAATATTTTCGAGATGTTCCTCACTTCCTAACAAGTCTAAGAGGATCCCTTGTGGAAAGCGAAGTGAGTAAATGAGGCTTTTTCTTGTAATTACTGCTAATTATTGCTCACATTTGAAAGCAAAAACATGCACAAAGTCTTACATGAATGTGGCTCTCCGTGGTGCCTGGGTACTTGCAAACGAGTCCTGGAGGAAGCACCAGTGATCAGTTTGGAAGCCTCCCCTCCAATCCTGATTTTGATGAGAAAACTTAAAAGCCAGGAGCGCTTCAGGTGAATTTTGCTCATCTTCTAGCACAGTAAATCTCAGTAACTACAGTCCCTGCCCTCTGGAACTTCCAGAGGCTGAGGAACAAGATTTCAAGGACAACACAGTACATGGAATATGTTGATCTCAGTTGTTTCCTCCAAGAAACCTCCTCCCCTTTTATTCCTCATTAAAACAATCAACCACCACCCAAGAACGACCCAAAGTTCCACAGCTCTCTCCCGTGCAGCTCCAAATCATGTCTGGTGCTGTGATGAACACAAAAACTGCCTGAAATTCCCTTTTTTATGAACACTGGCAGAGCACACTGGGAAGAATTCAGCAGCAAAACTCCAGTGCACAAATGGACTGTTCTTTATCGATCAGGGGCTGAGGCAGAGAGGGATTTAAGCTGGGCTTATTCTCCTGCAATTCGGCTATCTAAAAATCAAATATCTTGTCCAAACTGGTAAAATAAAAACTGATTTATCAGTTTATAAAACTGATAAATTCCACCCAAACTCTGGAATTAATGGAGGAGACATATCCAGCACGCAATTCAGCCCACTCGCAGCCTGCTGTGTAGCAGAGGTGATTCCCTGGATTATCATTCCCTGGATTATCATTCCCTGGATTATCAGGGAGCTGGGCTGGCTGGGCTGGGTCAGCCCCATCCCGCAGCACCCTGTGCCCTCTGTTGTGCAACACCCTGCAGGTAGGAAACCACCCTGGGCTGGTGATTCTTCAGCTTCTCTCCAGCAGCGTCTGATCCAAACCCCACTGAGGTGAGAAATCCTCGCGGGCCCAGCGCCAGTTTGGCAGAGCTCACCCTCCTTGTCCTCCCTTGGCCGCGGGGCAAGCCAGGCTTTGAACCCGGCTCGGGAAATAAAGTCTGGGAACAATTCATGTGAGCTGTTATTTACTTGGAAAGATGGCAACACATCAGCTGAAGTGCCACAAAATTAAAAAAAAAAACAAACCACTTGAGGAAGAAAGTTTGGCAGGGTTTGGTGTCAAACACAATAGGAAAAAAAAGCCTAGTGTGAGGATCTATAGAAATTAATAATTAATCTCTTAATACCAGGCAGCTGCACGTACAGGTCTGCCGTGGCTGCCAAGGAGTGGCATAATCCGGGCAGATTTGTCCTGCAATTAACGCGGAGGGTGGGGCAGTGTCCTTATCGCTGCCCGAGGTGGCTGAGGAGATAAATCTCGGTCATTCCCGGGGCTGCAGCCGCGGCCAAGGCGTGCTGGGCATTTCCTGGGGGAGAGGAGCACCGGGAATTCTGCCTGGCCAAGGGAAGGCAGCACCCGAAAGCTCCGGGGTTAGGTGTGTTTTACAAGCGGCTCTTTGCTCCCGGCTGCTCTGCCAGCCCCGCGGAGGGCTCGGAGCTGGGGCACGGAGCAGGAGCACCGAAATTCCCTGCAGGAGCCCCGAAATTCCCTGCAGGAGCACCGAAATTCCCTGCAGGAGCTCCGAAATTGCCTGCAGGAGCCCCGAAATTCCCTGCAGGAGCACCGAAATTCCCTGCAGGAGCCCCGAAATTCCCTGCAGGAGCCGGGCACCCCTCCCAGCAGGCAGATGTGGGGTCACCTCCCCGGGAGGGACATTTCTGTCTCTGTTGGAGCTGGGACTGAGCCCCGCAGAAGGAGAACGCGAGATAAATTTGCCTGTGACCCTCCCGAGTGTGGCTCTGCCCGTGCCGGGCCAGCAGTGCCTGCAGTCCTTGGAAGCCTCATCCCTCTGCACAGCACGCAGATGCTCTGGCGGGGTGACCTCAGCTCTCTCCGGAGAGAGAAATGTAGGAAATGCAGCCGAGACAGCTCTCAGCCTCCCCCAGCCACCCACGCGCTGATACCGTGACAATTCCCAGCTATTCCCGTGGAGAACATCCAGCAAACCCCCGCAGATCTCCCTTTCAAACAAACAAAAACCAACTCGGAGGGAGCTGGAAGGGAGGGATGGATGGATTAGGGCAGCGCATGACTCCCTTTTCCCCGACACTTCTCCCACTCCCAGATGCTGAATGCGATCCCAGTGTCCCGCTCAGCTCTGCTCACTGTCAAGCCCTCGGAAAATGGAGCTACTGCAGCTCACATTCCTGCCAGCTCACACCTTCTAAATCCCGGCTCTATTTACACCAGGGTGGGGCACGCAAAAAAGCCAGGCTGGGAGTTTTTTTTCTGTCGAAGCTGCCTACTGCCACCGCTCGATAGGAGCGAGCTTTGCAAGGCTCAGCCCAGGGTTTGCTGAGGTTCTTCAGCGAAGTGCGAGATGTTGGATCGTGCGCGGTGGCTCCGCTGAGAAAGGAGAGTTCCGCTGCTGCTGAAATGCTCTGAGAATATAAATTTGGATTTGTGTCCGCCCTGGCAAGGCAAGAAGAGTAAAATATGGCCAGGCTGTAAGTGCAGTCCCTAAAATATCCCATATACACATATATGACAATCAGGCGCTCCAATATTTTAATTTACATGATTCCAGCTTTTCCTTTCTGCATTCCAATTATTGACAAAGGTTATGCACAAGGATGAAAAGAGCACAACTTGCTACAAGAAAATTTGGGAACAGAGGTTGTGGTACGGGGTGAGAAGCACTGGAAACAGTGGGCAACTCCTGGGTTGTTTTATTTTAATGTTTTTAGCATTTTTGATGATGGAACCAGCCAGTGAGCTGTGGAATCATCGTCGTCATCATCATCATCGTCATCATTATCATCATCTCAGGATATGAAAGACTGGAACTGAGCAATTGTGGCTGCCCTGTCCCTGTCCCTGCCCAAGACCAGGTTGATTTCTCCTCTGCTGATGTCTGAGTGACACTGTGCATGTTTGTGAGCATTTCTGAGAGGTTCCTCACAATAAAAAAACCGCAGATGTTTGCTAACAAATCTAAGAGGATCCCTCGTGGAAAGCAAAGTGAGTAAATGAGGCTTTTTCTTGTAATTACTGCTAATTATTGCTCACATTTGAAAGCAAAAACATGCACAAAGTCTTACATGAATGTGGCTCTCCGTGGTGCCTGGGTGCTTGCAAAAGAGTCCTGAAGGAAGCACCAGTGATCAATTTTTAATGAGAAAACAAAGCCAGAAGTGCTTCAGGTGAATTAGAGCTGTGACCTGGTCTATGGGAATTGTCCCTGCCCAAGGCAGGGGTGAGATGAGATGAGGTTTGAGGTCCTCCCATCCCAAACATTCCATTATCTGGGCCTGGTTAGGCTCTGCCTTGCCCTGGCCCCTCAGCCCAGCCTGGGGTGCAGGAACAAGAGGGAGCTGCTCTGTGTCCCAAATCCATTTTGGAGGCACCACTGAGCCCCTCAGGTACCAACTGTGCATCTTCAGCCACGTTTTGGACGTTTTCTCCTACCAGCCTTGGCCTGGGCAGCCAGAGGAGGTCTGGGAATCGTCTCCCACCATCCTGGAGCTGCTCTGCAGGACCTCCCTCTGCTCTGAAGGACCTGTCCCTGCCCAAAGCTCTCCACCAGGCTTTGAGTCTTAGGCAGCCCTGCTAAGACGATGATCTAAACTGACCTAAATTCCAGGTCAAGCAAAATTTAGGTTAATTTCACTGATGTCATTTTCAAATTTTAATTGGCATAAACCCTCTGGGGCAGGGATTTTTCCAGGGAGTGCGTGTGCAAGTGAAATCCACTGATGGAGGCTCACACTGCTGCCGAAATCCTGATTGCCAAACTTGTTCGTATTTACCTGTTTCACCTTCGTATCAGGGTGTTTCCTTCCTACAAATTCAGGGATGAAAAATGAGGCACCCAGGCTCCAGAGAGGGGACAGAGTGGGTGATGCTAACAGAGTCCTGCCAGGAGCAGCCATTGCCGCAGATTGAAAGATCAGGAAAACATAAATGCAAACAGAGAGCCCATTAAACACTGGTGGAAAAATGGAAGCCCTGGAATGTCTCCAATATAACTAAAAAGCAGTCCAGGACTGGAGTGATTCTGTGTTTGTTTTCTGTCCATTTTTCATGGTTTGCTCATTGTCACTTCGAACTCTTCCAATATCATTAATACAGCTGACCAATGTTATTTCTAAGAAAAATATTTTCATTTAAAAAAAAAAAAGAAGGACGTTTTCCTGTGAATAATTTTTCTGAGTGTGGTGATATATTGTTGAAATACTCCTTTTTCTATAAACAATTGACTTTTTTTTTTTTCTAAGCCGTGTTTATTGAAAAAATTACTGGAAATATTACCAAATCTTCATCAATTAATCACACACATAACATTTTTACTTCATAGAATCTGTTGAGAAGGAGTGCAAAGCAGAGCCATCTGTGACAGGATAAATCCAAGCAGTGCTGCTTGTGGGAGCACAATAGTTCATGTTTTAAGGGTTTGAGTGGTTCTAACAATCATCCCAAAAATCCACGCTATTCACGGGATGGGGACTCAAGTATGAGCTGATGGGGAGGAGCTGCTCAGCAGAGCTTTGTTCCTAAAGGGCATCTCTGAGCTCCTGTTCTTGGAGCTGTTGAGTGGACAGAATCTTCTTTCCCATCCAAGTTCCTCATTTTCCCATCTCCAACAAAAACTGGCACTGAACATGCCCAAATATCCCTGATTTTGCCCTTTATCCACCCTACTTTTATTTTACGGATGCTCAACTCCACCTCCGGACTAATTAAACTCCTAAAACTCTCTTCAGATTAATCTCAGGGGAAGGTTGGAGGGTATCAGGAGGCTGAGACACGTTGGGCTGGACAGAGTGAGCTTCCAAGACCCCCAAAACTTGGACAAGGAGATGGGGAAGGACCTGGTGCCCCTCGGGAGGTGCCAGGGCAGAGCGAGGTGGGATAACCCCAGGTAATGCCAGGATTAGGTGCGGCCAGGGAAAAGCAAATTGAGGAGCAGCCAGAAAATGACAAACAGGGGATGAATTGTGAGGAGTTTAGGGGGAAAAGGAGGTTCCTCGGCGTTAAAGAAATATCTTAATCACAGCTTAATTCTGTGTGTAATTACAACTCGGCTCTCCCCTCCCTGGCAGAGGTTAATTTTGCACACGCTGTGTGTGCACATTAAATATTCCCTTGCCAGGGACGTGGGGCACTTATTGACACAGATGCAGAGCACTTGAAGCCGGGAGGGGAGGGGGAAGCTCTGGAGCCAGGACCCAGCGCCCAGCCCCACGGCGATGGTAATTTGTGGTTTTTCCTCCGACGTTTAGTAGCCACAAAGAAGCCTTAGAAATGTTCTGGTCAGAAGCAGGACTCCCCTGTTTTCTGCAGACGAAACACTGAGCCCTTACACTCCAACCCAATAAATATTTCATCTGGTTTGGAGGGAGAAGGGGTGGAGCCGGGGCAGAAATTGTGTTTCACGAATGCAAATGACAGCTCAGACCCTCCGAGAGCGTGGGCAGGGGCACGGGGGGGCTGTGGGGACAGGGACAGGTGAGGTCCAGTTGATGTGGGCACTGCTGGACACCACGGCCACGGCGCTGCCCTGGAGAAGGGCAGTGAACCAGAGAAGCCACAGCGGGAACTGAATGTGAAAAATGTTACACAGAGGGAAAGCTCAGAATCAAGGCAGGTCTGGAAGCATCCCAAATGTACTAAGAGACAGAAAGATAAGTTTAAAATACGTTTTGCTCTGCCTTCCTAATCAATAACCAGTGGACAGATTTCTGATAATGCATTTATTTCACCTTCTCTCATTTTAATCTTCGTTAATCAGGTTTTGGTGCCAAGTTGGAGTGTTGCCCTTAAATCTGATCCTCCCTCCTCGCTCTCCTGAAGGCACTGCTGTGATTCCAGCAGACCTTGTGATCAGAACTGACTCATTGACCAAGGAGATGGGAGACAATCTTTGGAAGAGTCACCATCATTCCTTTGGGGAGTCCTTGGGATGCAAAGCAGGATTCCATCCAGGAGGAGACAATTCAATTAAAATGAAAAATTCAATTTTCTGTATTAACACAGAAACTTCCAAGGATTTCTGTTGCCCCAGCACTAAAGTAAATCCTCCATCCAAGCATTCTGGACAATCAGCTGGGGTAAAGAAAGGGTTTGAAACCAAGGCACAGAGTTAAGTAAAATCTCCCTGAGCTGTTGAACTGGAAGGGAGAAGAAAACTTAGACCTGCACCTCCAAAGCTCCAAGAAGAGAGATGGACATGGGAATTTGTAGGAGGATTGTGTTCCCATAGGCCATGAGCACTCTAGGGAATAAATCAGGGGCAGAATTTATTTAGGGCAGGGCTCTGATCTCCTGTAAGTGCTTTTAAGGCTGAGGGGAAATGCCCACATCGCTCTCCTGTCGCTGCCCTCTGAGGGATTTATATGCAGCTTTTAAGAGTTGTTCCTGAGAGGAAGATTTAATTCCTGCCCCAGCCCATCCCGACCCTCTGTGACTGATAAAATTCAGTGTATGCTGGAAGTTTGGGAAGTTTAGGAGGCAATCTCCAAAGCTCCAACTGCTCTCCATGAGCCTGTCCTGCTCCATGACTCCATAAAAAACTTCCACAACAGGAAAATCACCAACCCCACAAAATCCAGTAAAAACCAAATATTCAGCAATGCGCTGTGATCAGAGGAGTCTCTCAGCAAATGACACAATTAATGTCCCCCAAAGATTTAATGTTTTATCCTTTATTTAAACTCCCAACTGGAGTTTAGAATCACAAAATCATCCAGATCAAAAAAAGACCTCAAGATCATCGAGTCCAACTGGGATTGATAACATAAAGATTAAAAAAGTCAGCATTTGGTTTGGTTCAACATTGATACCATTCCTGATTAGATAACTTATCAATTATTCCTAACGGGAGCCAAAATGTATTAAATTTCTACAAACTGCAAACAGAAAGTGGAAATGGTTATAAAGAGACCTCCAGGTTTCATTATCTGAACTTGTAAAAAAGTAAGAGCAGAACGGAAAATGTTGGGAAACCTGAATAAAACTCAGTGGTTCAGCTCAGTGATTTTTAACTGCCTTTGGAAAAAAAACTTCCAGATTGACAAGGTGACAAGAAAAAACAAATCTTGCCTGGATTGCCTCAGTTTGAGGGAGTTAAGAGATATCTAATGAAGCAGGGAAAGTGATTATGATATTTTAAATACTGGTTTTTAATACCGATGGGGCGTCTCAAGTGAAATGAAAAGCAAGGCTGAAATTGGGAATAGACATTACTGCGAAAATTCCCGAAAAGCTGCAAACATCAGCCTGTTTAAAGTGATAATAAATCCGCCGAGATCCTGAAGCATATTTATTATGCTTGGAATGAACAATAATAAAACCGAAGCTGCTGCGATGGCCAGGATTGAATGGAAATCAAATGAACCTCAGTGGGTTTGCTTTTGCTCCTCGTGCTTTGCTGGATTGTTTTGGGCACTTCTGAAAGGTTTGGACCTTTTTGGAGCTTCTGCCCTTCTTGTTTGGGGCACTCCTGAAATGACCTCAGCATGAGGAGGTGCTGTGGGTGGCAGGGGGGTGGAACTGGGTGTGGTTTTTGGGGGGTGGAGGTGATCCTGGGGGGTTCCTG
>VZRF01005963.1:164006-175086 GCA_013396875.1 Vireo altiloquus | reverse complement strand
CCTGGGGGTTCCCTGGGGGGTTCCTGAGGGGTTCCTGAGGGGTTCCTGGGGGGTTCCTGGGGGTTCCCTGGAGGTTCCTGGGGGGTTCCTGCAGGTTCCCTGGGGGTCCCTGGGGGGTTCCTGGGGGGTTCCTGGGGGTTCCTGGGGGGTTCTTGGGAGTTCCTGGGGGTTCCTGGGGGTTCCTGGGGGTTCCCAGTGCGATCCCAGTGCTCCCAGTGGACCACGACGTGTCTGACGTGCCCCAGGGCTGAGGTCACCCCAATGCCTCCTCAGCTCTGCATTTCTCAAAGCCAGAGTGGTTTCAGGATCTGTGAATAACTCTCCAATGAAACGGAGCTGTATGAAGGTTCCAAAAATACGCCTGCATTTCCATATGCTGATTTATTTTAAATTTTTTTTTTGGCCAAGTTTATCAATCTCTTTCTGTTTTTCCCTTCATGGCCTCTGTATTTTGTGATAGGTTTGCAGAAAATGAATTTTCTTCCTTTGTACCTCTGGAAATCCCAGAGTTTGGTTCTGCAAACCTTCTCACCTATTCAGTTTCTAATAAAAAGAAAAAAGAAGAAAACATTTCAATAAAACTTCCCTTGTGGGAAGCTCTCACTGGGTCAGCCTCAAACAGCACCACCACTGCCACCTCCAAGACAAGAAACAAAACCCCCAAAAAGTGACTTTGAGGAGACAAATACAATTCATTTGAAGTCCCATTAGCTGGGAAGAGCTCGGAGGTGATTTTAAGCTGCATTTTCATGTTTACCACTTGGCTGGGGTGATCTCCATGATGCCATGAGCAGATGATTCTGACATCATCTGAGACAGAAAATGGATGAGTAGGAGCCACTCTGGAGGAAGAAACATCCTGTTTTTTCCAAGCATCCCGAAGAGTTTCAGCCTCTGTGGTTAGTGGAATGTCAGCAAATAAATAAAATGAAAACAAATCAAATGATTTCCTATAGGAATTCTTTCCGCCCTAAAGGTAGCAGGACTTTGGAAAACGTTCTGTAAACAGGAACTGGCAGAAACATCCCCAGAATCCAAATGGATTTTTATTTATCTTCTTTTTATTTATCTTCTCCGGCCTGGGGAAATGCTGATATAGAAATACAGGTGACAATTTTAATGAGCATTAATTTTTTCCCTTATTTGTATTCCAGCTCCCAGTTGGTTTTTCCTCATACTCGACACCCTTGCTTGAGTCCCCCATGGGGGTTCACATTCAAACCAGGCTGGGCAAGGTTTCAGCCGAGTTTTGTCTCCCTTAAGGTGGAAAACATGCCCCAAAATCTGGTTTTGATGGGAATGAGCCACCTCAGTTTAAAGTTTGCATTAAGGGTTTCATTAATCAACAAGAAATGTGGGGTTGAACACTGGCAACAGCCTCGTGTGAACAACACAGACCTCTGAGTGCCACTGAGCTGCACTCTCCACACCCTCATGGGGTTTTAATTGCGATTTATTCCATTTATCCACTTCTCAAGGCATGATTCTTAATCAAGAATTTATATACTTGTCTAGAAAATACATATAATGTGCAGTGTGAACGCATTGGCATTAATCATTGCCAGCGTGGGTAAAATAAAAGCTTTCTGAAGGCAGGGAACAACCCTTGATCGCTGGCACTGAGCTGCTCCCAGGCCACCAGGTGACTCCACAGGAGCTGGGATAGGGAAAAACCCTGGAATACAGAGCTGGGACAGGGAGAGAGAGGAAGGAAAGGAACAACAAACAGTGGGACAGAGGAGCTGGAGCACAACTCGATGAGCTGCCAATCCTGTGCCTGCCCCAGACCCCCTCGCTCCTCTGGGAACCTCTCAACCCCTTCTCCAAGGCAGTTTCAGGCTCATTATTTGTCAGATTAATTAAGCAGGATGTGCACTCATTTTCTTCCTTTCCCATCGCTGTTAACCTGTTTCAATTCCAAAATATACCCAATTTCGGTGGATAATGAACTCATCCTTGTACAAAAAGAACACACACACACACATGTAGTGAGGTGAAAGGAAAAAGAGAGGGAAGTTTTCAATTTTTCTGTCTTATATACAATTTTGTGGAACTTTGTGGATTGGACAGTGAGATCTTTTTCTTCTCCAACTCCACTGGTTCAGGTAGAAGTTTATCAAAAACTTCTTCTGTCAGGAAAGGAATGAAAACAAGAGAGAGAGTTACAGAAACACTGCTTTGTTTATATGAAATACATAAAAAAACCCATAACAAAAATACAAACAAAATCAAAAAACTAAAAACCAAAAGAAAACATCCTCAGGGATTTTAGGTCCATGTGCAGCTTTGCTTTGCCGTTGCTCCACTGCCCCTCTTGAGATCCACACCAGTTTCACCCAGGGCAAGTCTGGCCTCTTTAAGAGGAAACCTTCATCACCAGCTCGATTAAAAGCACTGCAAATACCACACAGAGAGCGACACTCACACCCAGTGAGGAAAAACCTGGATGTTTTTGAGTAATTCCAGCCTGGAGTGAGGCTGACATAGAAGTGCTGCCATTTTGCTCTCCAATCTCAGACACAAACTTCACCCGGGGTTGAATATTGACCCAAAGAGATGCATGTGGTGGGAGAGGCAGCCATGGGATGTGCTGCTGCCAACTCTACCTCCTTCAAGCCCGAGTTTAAGGACATTTTTGGAGGTAGGTCCCAACTTTCCATGAAAGGGAAAAGCCATTTGTCTGTCTGTACGGAGAAGCGAGGCATGAAAATACAGCCTTTAAAAAAACAGTTTCAAACGATTCTCAGATTTCAGCTGCCTCGTGAAGCCAGCGCCGCCCTCGGAGGGAGTCTGCTCCAGGTCTTGTTCCTCGCTGGATTAGGAGGCTCTTTCCATGAACAGGCATGGGAAACCTCCAGATCCAACATCCTCCCTGTGTGTTCTCCGTTGTTGGAACCTAGGGAAGCCTGAACTGAGAACTTCTCCTGATCTTTTAGGGACATATTTTGTCCCTGAAGCTCCCCAAAAAGGCTTGGCCTGTGAACTAAGCCCATGGGAGCATTTACCCCAACTGCTGGGTGAGCTGAGAGCACCAAAGGAATGAAGAGATGTCATTTAGTGCACCACAGAAAATGGGTTTGTAGTTTTAGATTTTGCTCTATATATTATATAGAGAGAACATGGAGAATTCAGAGTGTCGGCTTCTCCTCCTTCTCCTTCTCCTTCTCCTTCTCCTTCTCCTTCTCCTTCTCCTTCTCCTTCTCCTTCTCCTTCTCCTTCTCCTTCTCCTTCTCCTTCTCCTTCTCCTTTTGAAAAAGAAGGAAAAGCAGCCTGGACAGGGGTAGCAGGGTTCTTCACTCTGTGTTTTAAAATGCTCATGTAAAATTGAGGACTCAAAGCTCTCATGGTGACAATTCCCCTCTGAGTGACATGTGGCAAGGCAGGCACAGAGCTCGTGGCTCCAGGGGTAGAGGGGACATCCAGAAAAGAGCCATGTGGTGGAAATAATGAACATTTGGCTCCTCACTCCATTTTCATCCCTTCTTCTGCCTCACGGACGAGTGGTTTCCACAGGTGGAGATACCTCCTGTGTCTCAGCATCACCCCGAGGTGCTCCCACCTCCCCACCACCAACCCAAACCCACCTGGAGAAGGCATCGCTGCCAGCCTGGCACCCTGAGCCCTGCAGCAGCTCCAACCACCCTCCCCTGCTTCTCTTTAGGGGAAATATCTGCTGCTTCAGGCTGCTGCTGGGGTCTTCACTGGATGTTACGGCCACGAGCCAGTGGAGCACGGCTGGATTTGCCTTTCCTGTGAAGCAAAAACTGGAATCCTGTGCTGAAACCTTCCCAAATTCCCTCCTCCAACATCTGCCCAGCTCTGGCTTGCTGAACTTGCCCTTGGGCTGATTTCTGGTCCCCTGCCATCCCAGCTCCCTCTCGGTGCCATTCCCCACTGCTGGGAGCTGCTGGTGCCCCCAGCCCCATCCATGGCAGCACCTGGGTGGGATGGGAATGGCTTTTTCCAAACAGTTCCTCCTCCTCAGACACGCTCTGCACATCCGTGTCTGGCCAGGAGCTCAGCCATTTATTTTTCCTCTCCATAGGCATGTTTGGAGCTGTGGGTGGCCTCTCCTGTTTAAAATAAAGAAGCCAGGGGGAAGCTTTGTTCTTTGCAGGCTGAAAATCAGAGCATCTGTCCTGTGCTGGGTGGGAGAGGGAAGCAGCAGAGCTCAATCTGCTGGAAATTTCCCCACCTGAATTTTTGTTCTGCTGGGGTCGAAGGAAATAGGAAAACAAAGCAAAAAGGAGGAGACAAGAACCTTGCAGAAGAATGGGCTCAGCTGCTCCAGGCGATGAAAATGCTGGGGATCTGGATAGTCAATAAACTGGAATTCTTGTCGCTACAAATGATGAGAAATTCAAAAAATTTGATATCATCTCACAGCTCCTGAGTGGCCTCTAGCCAGGTTTTATTGGATTCATATTCCTGGAGCAATCAGCCCAGTTCAGAGACATCTGCAGGGGCACTCAAGGCAGAACGTGTTTCATTCTATAGTAAATTTAATATAAAAGAGGTCTCTTTAGAACTTCACTCACAGTTTGCCTCCACTTTCACTGTTTGAGGCAGAAAATAGTCCCTTTAATCACGGCTTCTAGCCCCACTTAAAGCAAAACAAGCAGATCTAGGAGAGTAATTTTTAATTGAATTATTTTTTAAAATATCCTGACATATTGCAAAACCATCCTGGCAAACTGGGAGACACCAAACTCTCTGAAAAACGACTCTGAGCAGCCCAGCCCAGCCCACGAGCACGCGAGGCCATGAAGGACTGAGCCACCTCATCGATCCTCCCAGCGCAGGACAGGTTGGGTTTCTGCCTCCCCTTGCACCTTTGAGTCCTGCCATAAATATTCCTCCTAGGAAGTGGAAATTTGTCCAGGGCAGGGACATTTATGGCTCGTCATGGACCAACACCAGCACCCTGTGGGCAGGGAGGGCACAGCAGCTCTTCCCTTGTCCCCACCATGGAGAACCACTCTTGGTGTCTCTGGGCCTTCCTGCCCCATCCTGATGAGGTAAGGAACAGGCTGGAGTGGCTCTGGGCCTTGATTTACACAGTGCTCATTCTACCACTGCTTAACTCATCCTTGTGCATCCACTGCAGAGCTCCTTTTCCTGCCTGGAATTTCATTCCTGGCTAAGGAACGGCAGGAGATGCTTCATTATTGCCTGCCTCAAAGCGGGAGAAGAGCCTATTTTTAAACTGGTGTTTTGCAGGTCATTAATCCCAGCCCTGGATGGGAGCCTTTAGCTTTTGACCTCCCCAGTGACCGAGTTATTTACTGCAGACGACAAATGGTTATTTTTCGAGTTGTTTTCAAAAGGCTTTTCCCGTTGTGGAGACTTTGTGGAGCGTTGTAGGAGCCCTCACGGTTCCCCTGTCTCGTATCCTTAATCCACCCTGAAAGATATACAGGGCACTTTCGGAATGACTCATGCCAGTGGAAGAGGATGGTTATGCAATATCCACATTATTCCTATTATTTCTTGGATGTCTCAGTCTCATAACTCTGCACAGTCTTAATATTGAGCAGTTATCCCGGGGAATTTGAGCTGCATGACATCCACGGAAAATCTCCAAGAGTTTACTGATACAGTTCCCAAATCCACGTCCGTGATCGGCGCTAAAAATGGGCAGAACTGGGCTTTTAGGGTCAGCTTGAAAATCAGATATTTATTGTTATTTATGGCACGTGTAAGTGTATCCTGCAACGAATGAACACGGCGTCATTAAATCACGATTTTAAAGTGACTCTGTGGCAGGACTGATAATTGATATCAGCAGATAAAGGAGGAGTTCTGCTCTGTACAGACAATTACTGGAGAGGGTGGGAGCAGTGGTCCCACCAGCCCAGGAGCTGCTCCCTCAGAGGGAAGGGGGAAACCAGGAGCAGGGAGATAAGGAACCAGCCCAAGATTACATTTCCAGTGATGCCTCAGGTTTGAACTTTTCTATGTTCCCAGCCCTGCAGTGCCCAGTGTGACTCTGCAGCTCCCTGGAGCTCGTTCAGTGCTGTTCTCTCATGCTCACACTGACATAACAAAGCCTCTCCAGCTCGCTCTCCAAGGACACCCAGACCCTCCTGGGCCCAACAACTGCAAACCTTCATCTTGGGGAGAGAAAGGGGGGCAAGCTTGGGCAAATTCCATCCTTGCCTGGCTTCTGCTTGGGCAATTGATGCTGATATCAAAGTGGGAAGAACTCGGGAGCTGTCATTGTCCATGTTGGGATGCACTGAGGCAGGAGCCTCTGGAGCCCAGAGTGTGACCTCTGAAGGCCTTTCCAATCAATCCCTCCTTTATTCCTTTATTCCTTTATTCCTGCCTGCTCTCTGTTTCTAGGGAGCCATTTAAGGCATCACCAGGGGAAGGAACCAGGAGGAGATTTATGCACACAAATGCTCCATTCTCCCTCATTTTTCACCTCTTTGGTCGTGCCTCTCCGTGTCCATGTCTGTAGGTGTTCCACAGAGCCAGGACAGCATTCCTGGGGCTGGAACAGCTCCTGCGCTGCACAAACAACACTCGGCTGAGCTCTGGGCAGAGCGAATTAAAGAGGACGAGGTGATGAACACAAGGTTCTCCCAAATGATACTCCCAGCTTCAATTTCCACGGCTTAATCTGCGTTTTTGGCCGAGCAGGGCAGGCCTCCATGGTGGCGTGTTGGTTTAGTGGTTGGAGGATGACATAAAATAAAAGCCCTGAGTTCAAAGGGCCTGGCTGTTTACGGGAATCCCACCCCCCGAGCCCTGGCAGGAGCGTCCTGGATTACTCATCCACGTTAACTCTTTGGATAAACATTTCCCTGTTGAGCCTAAGGTCAAGCTGCACAGACCCTGACAAGAAAAAAAAAAAAATTTAAAAAAAATCCATGTTCAAAAATAAACACAACATGGGTCTGAATTAGGGGTTTGTTTCTTACAAAGGGAGATGTATTTACACAAGGGCACCTCATCGGGACATGTTGGTGTTCCGAAGGAGAGAGCTGTGGAGGGATCTGGGAGGGATAATTAGTGTGGAGCAGGGATCTAAATATCACTGAGTGACAGCACTTCAAGAGGAAAGGTTTAAGCCATGCCAGCTCCGCAGGACAGGAGTTTGGGAATGGCTTTGGAGCTGCAGGGTGAGCTCAGGAGGTGAAGGATCTGGCAGGCACTGGCTGGGAAAGCGATCTCAGCTCTAACAGAAACACCTCCAGCTCCCACGTCCAGCACCATGAATTACTGCCATCCACCCAATTTCCATCATGTCAGGCAAGTGTGAAGGAAAACAGGCTGGAGCTAAACGGAGGATGGGAGCATGGAGCAAAAACGTGGTGGATTTGGGGGGTTTTTTTTGGCTTTCCCCAAAGAAGGTGGCAGCACATTTAAAAGTAAGAATTGAAAGAGAAACTCAGCTCGTGGTGATGAATGGTCAGGAATTCTACTCGAGAGCAGCCCCACCATGTTTAATGGATGTCATAAATGTCTGCATCCAGCACGGGAGGTTAAAGCAGGGTAAGGAGTGTTGATGGGAAATAAAATTCCCAGCAGAAAACGTGTCAGGGTATTTGTGTTCCAGGTCTGGAAAAACTTCTGTCCTACAAACTGCAACTCATCAATAGGAATCAAAAAAAAAAATATCCTTCCCTGGGAGGGTGGGCAGGCCCTGGCACAGTGCCCAGAGCAGCTGTGGCTGCCCCTGGATCCCTGGCAGTGCCCAAGGCCAGGCTGGAGCAGTGGGAGGTGTCCCTGCCCATGGCAGGGATGGACCTGGATGACCTTTAAGGTCCCTTCAACCCAACCCATTCCATGATTCCAGGATAATTTCAGATATTCAGATAAATTCAGATAAGAAGAAGCCTGGAAGAGCAGAGAGTTCTGTTTGCAGTACTGCACGCTTTGAAATTGTGCAAAAACCACACATTTTTAACCTGTTTTACAGTTCAGCAGCACCGTGACAACATTTCCATTTTCCCTGTTTGATTTTCCCCCAAATTTTTAATTTTTTCTCTTTCAAAGCTGCAAAAAAATTCGGTGCCTATTCTGATACTCTGCAGACAACTTGAAGGGTTGTCTTTGAGAACTTAGGATATTCCTAAAAATTGGGTAAGACTATTATTAAACCTCTTGGCACTATCCACATGCTGGACAGCATCCCAAACGCTGCTCACACCATCATCTTCTGGGCATAACAAAGACAATAAAACAAGAAATTCCAATAAAACTGGAAAAAAAAATAGCAGTTCAGAAGGATTCTGTCTAACCTTCAGCTGGAAACGAGATGACAAATAAACCAGCAAGGCCAGCTAAGATTTTTTGGGGTACTGATTAAAGCAGAGAAGCCACAGTTGGTAGTTTATCAATTCCAGTGGAAACCGAGGATCATGGAACTAAAAGGTATTAATCACCATGGATTACAGAACCCAAGGCTTCTATTAATTTCCCTGCCAGTTTCGTTATCTTCTCAGATTTTCCTGTCATTTCTTGAAGGCTTCCCTTGTAAATTGTGCATTTCAGGCAGTGAGAGGCCATTAGAGGATGGCAGGAGTCCTGTGCTTTTCTCGTAATGAACTCTCGGGTTACCCTGGGTTTCCCTGTGCAAACAAACTGAAGCCACACACAATTATCCCTCGGCTGCCCCGAGCAGACATTCTCCAGTAGGATCTTCTATTCTTAATCCAGCTGCTGGAATTAACTGGGGGAGGCTCCCAGGCTTTGCAGCATCTTTTTTTCGGGGCTAAAAATGAAACATCAGCTGTGCAAACGCACGTCTGGTGCATTATCCATGGAAATAAGAGTTTGGGGGTGTCCTAATTGGGATTTTAAGAGTTAGGGCACTCTGGAAGTGTGAGCATGGATCCAGCCTGTGGAGGTAGAAATCTTCCATTTCTACACAAACCACTTGTTTCAGTGAAAACTCCTGGGATTTATATCAGAACAATGCAAACTTTCCCCTCCCACCCTTCCCTAGTTAATTCAGTTGTATTTTCAAGCTTCTTTCTGCAACCATCGTAAGTAAAGCTGAGATTCCCATCCCAAAAAACACTCGAATGGTAGAATCAAGGATTCATGGAAGGGTTTGGATTGGAAGGAAACTTAAAGCTCATTTTATTCCATCCCCTGCCATGGGTGGGGTCACCTCCCACTGTCCCAGGTTGCTCCAAGCCCTGTCCAGCCTGGCTTTGGACACTTCCAGGGATGCCCAATGATGCCAAGAGCTGAGTCTTGGGCTGCCACCAGAATTCCCCTGGCTCCAAACGTTTTCATCCACATGGATTTGACCACATCCATTCCATTTAATGCAATCACAGTGTTGGCTGTGCAGCCCTTTAAATTGAGGAAATGCTCTTTAAAACGAGGAATTATTGCTAATGATACTGTCACATTTAACCTTTCATGCCATTTCCATTTGCAGGTTGTACTAAGGCAAAATCCACACACTTTGTTGTATTTTGTGGGTCATTTTTACTGTAACTTTGCAATTCAGCAGCTTCCCCAAGCTCTGTTTGCAGGATTTCTCTGATTTCCTTATTCATCAGAGGTAACATTTCCCCTTTGTTTTATTCTCCTATAGCCAGGAACATAATCCAGTCATGATGTTCAGCATGGTGACAGCACCAATATTTCATGAGAAATAAAGAGGGATCAAAACTAGTCCCTAACTTATGTATGGGGGAGGAGGAGGAGGGGAAAGGAGGAGATGCAGGAAGATTTTATGTGGATTTTCTTTGATTTTACGCGGAATTTCTTTGATTTCTGCGCAGAATTTTACATTGTTTTAGTAAGAATCTACTCACTACTGCACTGCAACACGCCAAAATTATTCAGGAAAAGCTTCTTTGGATTCCCTAAGCCCTATTTTACAACTTTTAACCATTTCCACGCTGCCGTTTGTTTCATTCGGTGCCAAACAACCTCCCCATTTATATGGCTTTCCCCCCAGCCACAAAGTGAGCATATAATATATTAAAGGTCGATTTCCTTTGATATTCCCCCCATTCCCAGCTGTCTTTCCCCACTCCCAAGCCGTGGATTAAGCAGCTCCCAGGCAGCCCACGGAGCTGGGCAGCAGGAGAGCTCTGCAATAAGTCCTAAATTGAAAGCTCTGCTGTGTCTCCCCACTGGGAGAGCCTGCTGAGATAGGCTTCTTTTAATATTGCCTTAATAGGCTCAGTTAATTAAGTTCAGTCTATCTGGAGGGATTTTCATGGCCTGTGGAGCGCCGGCAAATGGGAGCCTATTCCTGCCCCACTTATTATCAATAGCGGCTCGGGGAAAGTGATTACAACACTCGGGAGGAAAGAAAAAAAAAGGGAATCACCTTCCTGGGTTTTGCTGGCTCCGCACATTTCTGAGGATCCCAGAGCCAAGATCCAGCAAGCTGCTGGGGGAAGACAGGGCTGGAAAAATGCATCCTTAAAGGCTCCAACCTGGGAGCAACCCCTGCTCCTCCTCACGTGGCCTTAAAGCATGAGCTGCTGGGGCTGTTAATCACTCAATTAGGCCCTAATTATCAACACCCGCCGCATCAAAAGGCCTCCCGTGGGCAGGGCAGGGCTGTGGCCATTCTCTGTGACAGGTGATCCCTGCCCACAAAGGGCTGGCTGGAGCCGCGGCTGGCGGGGATCAAAGCGGGCACGCAGCTGATGCTCCCCGGCTTCCTCCGGCCCGGCGACACGGACCGCGGCTCTGATCAATTATTCACCCGGCACCGCTGCTCTTATCGATTATTCACCCGGCCTCGGGGCTCAAATCAAAGCCTGGCCTCGGGCAGCGGGGCAGGAGGGGAGCGGTGGCTGCTCCTGCCGCAGAGGTTTTGTGGAATCCCAGGATGTCCTGAGTTGGAAGAGATCCTCAAGGATCATCCAGGCCAACTGCTGGTCCTGCTCAGCTCCATCCACAAGAGTCACTAAAATCCTTCTGGAGCTGTGGCAGGTTTGGTGCTGTGAGCGTTGTCTGTGCCCAAACACCCTCTGGGGGAAGAACCTTTCCCAAAATCCAACCTAAACCCACTGGAGGAAGAACCTTTCCCAAAATCCAACCTAAACCCACTGGGGGAAGAACCTTTTCCCAAAATCCAATCTAAACCCTCTGG
>VZRF01005963.1:104228-152828 GCA_013396875.1 Vireo altiloquus | reverse complement strand
GAAACCTTGTCCTGCTCATGGCAGAGAAACCATGGCCTGTATATGGCATGGAAACCACAACATGCTCATGGAAGGGAAATCATGGCTTGGAAACCACAGCCTGCACATGGCAGGGGAACCACAGCCTGTACATGGCATGGAAACCACGGCCTGCTCATGGCATGGAAACCACGACCATGGAAACCACAGCCTGCACATGGCAGGGAAACCCAGCCCTTCCTGCCATGGGGTCCTTGGGCTGACAGTGCTGCCCAGACCCATTCTTGGAGTGGGAACGGGGTGGCTCCATCAGCATTACCCACTAGACCTTCCCTATGGAGCACCTGGGTGCTTCTCTTCCTCCAACATTGGATTTTCCAGCTCAGCAGCAGCGTTTTTGGCTGGCAGAAGTTCTGCTCGTGTTGCAGGCAGGCCATGCATCATTTCCAAGTGCTACCGACCAACCTTCCCAGCATCTAAAGCAAGCAGAGATTTCTGCTGCTTTAAATTGTCCTCTCCACATGCTTGGCTTGCAGATTTTGAGGGAACATCATTTAAAACTTCTTCCCCTCTGACAGCAGTTCTGGCAAAAATAAAAAAATTGGGCCCTTGTGTTTTGGTTTTAACCAAAGCAGCAGCTTTGTCTGTGATCTTCAGGCCACTTCTGCTTTCAAACAATCACATCTCAAGTGTTTTCTTGGAAAAATGATCTCCTCAGGAACTCTCTGTCTCCTTCCACCACCGTGCACAGGGCCAAAATGAATGGTTCAGAACTAATGGGGACAGTCAAAACAAGTGTTTAATGCCATTTTCCGGAGGTCTAACCTCCTTGCAGGAGCTGTTTGCAGAGAAGTTCCTCACTTAAAACACATTTGAGGTGAAGCAATAATTTGAAAGTGTAAAAAAAGCCCCATCCCAAATGAAAAAATGGTGCTGTTTCCTGGTCTAAAGCAGCATTTTGAGTTGAATTTGAACACCATCATTGACCGAAGGGCCTCCAAACAAGCACAGACACAGTGCTGTAAGAGAGGAGTTTGCAGGCCAAGTTTAGCAACCTCCAGCCCTACTAATGGGTGTATTTTACATTCTGGCTCCAATCAAACAAGCCCAGTAGTGATTTATTATTGATATCAAATAAAAACCCTCTTGATAATCTCAAAGCATTACCTCCAGGAGAATATTTCCTTTCCTTTCTGGAGATGCCAGCCAACATTTTATTATCCCAGCCTGGGAGAAGCCTGAAACTATAAATGGAACCTTACAGGAATCCAATGGAGGACTCTCCTCCACTCCATTTCATGGTTATTTGTTTGGAGTAACTCAGAAATTGTCATGTGAGCCCCTTTTCCTCTTGGAAGGGGCAGTGTCTCCCCGTGGCTCTGCCAGCTGCTCCCTCCAGCCTGGATTGGCTTTCAAACTAAACAAATAATTTTATTTAAAGGAGAGAGAGAAGAAGAAAATGTTCACCAGCCCCTCCCAAGTCCCCCCAGCTCTGTTTGCTCTGGTTTTGTGACAAATTCTGTGGCCTCATGCTCTGTACAGGCAGCTCTCTGGCAAAAGCCATGGATGATGTCTCACTATAAAGCTCAATTTTTAAAAAGTAAATTTTTTTTTTCTTTTCTTTTTAAAACCAGCTCATGAATTTTGATTTCAATCTGCCATGATTTTGTAATTTCCTGGTTGAATGGAATGATTTCCTTATTGAATGTCATTGATTTCAGTCGTGGTTCAATAACTGTGGAACTGCTGTGAACAGGGTTCTCCTGATAAGGCAAAGGTGACTTAAATGGAATTAATTCTGATGAAGATGATTGAGATTCCCAGGCTGGATCCGGACAACATCCATCTTCCCATCTGCCTCGTCCTGGCAGAGCCCAGCTGTCCACAAGGGAGCACAGGATGCAGGGGGAGAACAAGGACAGAGGGCAGGGCGGCAAAATCCTCTGGATCCTTCCAGGTCCACCCTTTCCATGAAGAAATTCCTCCTGATGTCCAACCTGAACCTCCCTTCTGCCCCTTTCTTCCAGAAAGCCTCCAGATAATCTTTCCCCAAGCCAATATCCCACCCCTGTTGTACTTTTCCATCTGCACCCCCTGAATCCCATTTCCAGCTGGGATGGGGTTGGATTCCCAGGCCTTGGGCTCAGCAACCACATTCATTTTCAGCAACTCGAACAGCCAGGAAAGACTCTTGACCAAACAAATGGCTCCCCATAAACATGTCCAAGGAAATTAAGATGCTACAACTGATCTGCTTTAATAAAATTACACGCTCGGCTCTGATTCCAACGTTGCTCCCTGTATTTTCTGCATCGTGCCATGCAATTAATCCTTCCTAAAATAAACGGGCTGATTAAAATTCCATTATCCTGACAGTTCACAATAAACCATGGGACCAATGATCCCCTCTCTTTTTAACCTTTTAAGCCATTATAATTAATTCTGGATTTATGTCATTTGCTGGCAAGTGTTCCGATCACCTTCCTAACTACTTCAACAATTCCAAACAGTTGCACTCCTCCAGCGTGTAAACAATGGACAATAATTGAACTATTTAACCTGATTCCCATTCCATGGAGTTTCCTTTAGACACAAAGCTCAGTATTGATTTGCTCAGGATTGAGTTGTTTGCCCTTTTTTATTTTTGTTCAGTCTCTAATTAAGTGCTCATTAAAAATAAAATAATAACACTTCGGAAAAAGGCAGGGAAGTGCCTGGATTTGATTATTTTGGTTCCATATTCAACTTGTGAGTGAGGAGAGACCTGCTGAAGAATATTATGTGATGTTATTATTTCAATCATATTAAAAATCCCAATATTTTCCTTCCCAAATTTTCTGCAATGCTCTGTTGTCCAAAGCCAACCTTCCTTAGCACACCTGAGCTTTGGGATGACAACCACTACGGCCATAAAAACACCCAAATCCATAACAATTTTCCCTGGTGGAATCACTTTTTGCCCAAATGCCTTTCGTTTTCACAACAAACACATAATGGAAATGAAACTAATCTTCCAATCAAGTTTATTCCAGGTAATATATCAGGATTGAGGGGCTGCAAGATCATCCCTGCCCCAGCCTGTGGCAAACGTACCAAGAAATAGAGTTTATATTCTTTCAAAATCATGCAAAGTGATTTGTAAAGACGCATCAGCCAGCTTGGAGGAGGTGGATTTAGTAACTCAACCGCTCCTTCGCCTGCATTTTGTGGGTATTTTTATTTCTCTGGATTACAATTTCCCAAAAAGAAACCAAATAACAAATGAGGTGATCCGGTGCTATTAAAATTGCCACTTAAATGAATTTGTCTCGGTTTGGGGAAAAGAGCATCAAAATGCCAGCTGCTCAAAAAACAGAGATCCAATCTCCAAATTTTTCAGAAGGTGGAAAATCCATTTCCTAACCAGCCCTACTTACAACTGGGTACATGGGTTAGTTATCCAAACTCACCCTGACCTTCAAAAATGTTTGGGTTGATGTCAGTGTTTGGGCTGAGGTTTGGTTTGGCCGGTTCTGCTTTTTCCATAGCAATGCACCCATCCCTAGAAGAGATGGAATAAAAAGAGGAATTCTAAGCACACACAGACCCAGCTGTTTAATAGAAATAATAAAAAAATCCCCTTTCCCTCATCTTTATCTGAGCGACGCTCGTGAACAGCAGCCGATCGCACCACGAAACCCATCGGCCCCAACAGCAGCACCCGATGAAAAGGAGGAAAGAAAACAGATTTATTAACCAGCTAAACTGTGTTTACATTGATAAATGAGCTTTCTAGAGATGCCCAAGTCCATTCCAACCCCCTTTTTTAGCAGCTCTTTACCCAGCCAGCTGCAGCATCCCCCGGGGCCTCCCCAGTGTCACTGGCAGCAACCTCCCTTCTAAGGTTCTGCCGAGGTCTCCGGAGCCGTGCCCAGGTGTTGAGATTTAAGGATGTGCAGCTGCTCCCATCAGCTGCACAGGATGGACTCTGGCCCATCCTGTCAGCACCCTGGGAACGAGCAAAGGCCTCCTTTGTGCACGCCCCGGGCCCATCTAGTTCTGGTTCGAATTAAGAGCGGCGGCGATTTCCGCCGCCGGGGCTTTGGAGAAAGCTCCTTATGTTCAGTGGCCGTGCTCCGGTTGCAGCACCATGGGAGGCTCCAGGCAGATGCCAGCGGTGTTGTCTCGCTTTGCTCCCATGGTTTTGCTCTCCGAGGAGGCTGGGAAGGGAAGAGGTGGGGGTTTGGCCTTAGCAGCCTCGGCAGAGAGAGGAAGAACAGGGAAATGGGGTTGAGGATGAAGTGCAGGTTATGGATGGTTATATGAACTGCAAAGTTCCTGATTTCCTCACTGAGGATGAAGTGTAAGTTATGGATGGTTATATGGGCTGCAAAGTTCCTGATTTCCTCACTGAGGATGAAGTGCAAGTTATGGATGGTTATATGGACTGCAAAGTTCCTGATTTCCTCGTTGAAGTGCAAGTTATGGATGGTTATATGGACTGCAAAGTTCCTGATTTCCTTGTTGAGGATGAAGTGCAGGTTATGGATGGTTATATGGACTGCAAAGTTCCTGATTTCCTCACTGAGGATGAAGTGCAAGTTATGGATGGTTATATGGACTGCAAAGTTCCTGATTTCCTCGTTGAGGTGCAGGTTGTGGATGGTTATATGGACTGCAAAGTTCCTGATTTCCTTGTTGAGGATGAAGTGCAAGTTATGGATGGTTATACGGACTGCGAAGTTCCTGATTTCCTCCTGCCGGCCTCCAAACTGTGATGGAATGGTGGAGAATATTCCTCAACACAGCCATGGAATGGTTTGGGTTGGGAGGGACTCTAAAGCTCATCCCATTCCACCCAAGCCTTCCACTGTCCCAGGCTGCTCCCAGCCCCAATGTCCAGCCTGGCCTTGGGCACTGCCAGGGATCCAGGGGCAGCCACAGCTGCTCTGGGCACCCTGTGCCAGGGCCTGCCCACCCTCACAGGGAGCAATTCCTTCCCAATATCCCTCCTAACCCTGCCCTCTGAAATACCTCAGTTAGAGGTAGAAAATCTCCAGGCCAGGGTGCAAAACCCTCTTAGCACCCAGAGTAGGAGCTGCAACCAGTGTTAGATCACAACACAGATGTGGAGTTAATTTGAATCCATCAGAGAGTGTTTAGAAAAGCAGTTCCTTGCTCTGATCCTGGCATTCCCAAGTGCCCCCAGCTCCCGGGGAGGGCACAGACGGAGTGGCAGCAGCAATAAATGGTGATTTTCTTCAGCTGCCTTTGCCTACCCTCAGCACAACCTCACAGACAATGTCCCTGGGACTGTGCAAACTCACAGGGATGATGAATACTCGCTGCTGATTAATTGCATGTTTACTCCAAGGCATGACTCAAGAATTACATGAAGGTTTTTCCAATCCTTTGCTGGATTTTATTCCCTTCCAGCACCCTGTGCTGCAGATACATCCTGAGATAGGGAGCAAAGCCAGGGGCAAAGAGAAGCTGTGGCTGCTCCATCCCTTGAAGTGTCCAAGGGCAGGCTGGACAGGGCTTGGAGCAGCCTGGGACAGTGGAAGGTGTCCCTGCCCATGGCAGGGGTGGAATGGGATGAGCTTTAAGGTCCCTCCCATCCCAAACCATTCCCAGATTCTGTGAAATCCACACTCCTAAGGCTGTGCCCTGATCCTGGCCACAGAAATCCTCTCCCCAGTTTGCCTCAGGCCCATGGGCTGGAACAACCTGTTGGAGTCAGGAAAAGCTTGGGAACTTTTCCTGCTCCTCTGGGTGTTTGTTTTACCCTCAGAGCTCCACAAAAAAGGCTTGGCCTGCGAACCAAGCTCGTGGGAGCATTTACCCCCAATTCTGGGTGAGCTGAGAGCACCAAAGGAATGAGGAGATGTTGTTTAGTGCAGCACAGAGTGTGGAGTTGGAGTTTTTAGGTTTTGCTCTATATATTATATAGAGCCAACATGGAGATTCTAGGGTGTTGGCTTCTTCTTCTTCATCTTCTTCTCTCTTCTCCTTCTCTTCCTTTTTCCCTCTGACATGAGTTCCTGTGGTTTGTTAATTGGTAGATAGAATTTAGTGTAGAGGAGACATGTCAGTGAGGTTGATATTCACTGGTTTTGGGAACAAAATAAGATAGGTAAAGTTTTCTAACTGGTTGATAATAGATATAAAAGCTACCTGCTTTGGGTAGCCATTGCCATTCTCGTGTTCCTGGAGGTCACAGCACAGTCTGTGCCTCCCAAACTCTGATAAGAACAAGAAATAAAGAAGCTTTGAAACAGCAGAAAGAAGCTTCATTTCATCTTTTTGGGACATGGGACACTGAAATAAGGAACACAGCTGGGCCAGGAGTCAGGGTCCGAAGAAGAACACCTCCCCCCTGACACAACCCCAGTGGGGGCTGGGTTGACAGCACTGAAAATACCATAAATCTTGTCCATCCATAAATATATGAAGCTGGGAGGAAGGCAGGATCCCAAAGGGAAGTCCATTGTACCCAAATGGTGCCCACAGGCCTGGAATAGCTGGGTGGTTTTGCAGGAGCAGACAGGACACTCGGCCCTTGACATCCTGCTTTAAACAGCAGGGCTCAAAGTCAACAGCAGCGTGGTGAAAATATCTCTTTGGATTTATTTATTTATCTGCATTCAACCCAGCTTGCCCTTTCTTCCCAAGAACCCAACAAACGAACCGAAAAACAGGGCAGAGTGAGTGACCAGCACGTTCCAGCCTGGCCTGGCAGCTTCAATCCTCTTCTCCCTCATGCTTGTGGGAATCAATACTGGAAGACAATTTTGCATCTCCTGTGATTTTCAGGCTTGGCTGTGACAGCTCCGTGGAGCTGGGAGGGTTTATCCCAGGCAGGATTCCTCACAGATCCCAGCAGCACTGGGACAAGTGGGAAAAACTGGGAAAGGAAACCATTCCAAACAGCTCTGGGATGGCAATTCCCTGTGTGGGTGCTCCCATCCACTGCCTCGCAGTTCTCCTCCTTCCTTTTCCTTTTTCCTCCTTCCTTTTCCTTTTTTCTCCTTCCTTTTCCTTTTTTCTCTTTCCTTTTCCTTTTCTTTCCTTCCTTTTCCTTTTTTCTCCTTCCTTTTTCTGTTTCCTCCTTACTTTTCCCTTTTCCTCCTTCCTCCTTTCTTTTCCTTTTTTCTCCTTCCTATTCCTTTTTTCACCTTCCTTTTCCACTTTCCTCCTTCCTTTTCCTTTTTTCTCTTTCCTTTTCCTTTTTTCTCCTTCCTTTTCCTTTTTTCTTCTTTCATTTTCCTTTTTTCTCCTTCCTTTTCCTCCTTCCTTTTCCTTTTCACTCTCCTTTTCAACCCTGAATTCTTGCAGGACAGTGGCTTTTAGAAAATACCTTTTACAAGCAAAAAACATCTTTGCAAATACCATTATTACAGATAATGAAAGTTACCTTCTGTTATTCAGAGAGGTTGCAAGATGTGGAATTTGAAGAATTATAGCAGAGACTATATTTTAATTTTTGTTTTGTATGTACCCATTTAGGAATGAAATATTTAAAAGCAAAGAATATTAAAAATTTTGCTATTTGTCTTTAATATGACTTGGAAACTTTTCCTGCATCCTGGATTCTTTCACCATTGAAAAGAGTTTTCCCAGTGTCACTTTTTTCCCTCACACTGTTTTTTAGAAAGTTTATTAATATTTTTTTCACAAAATATCAGTTTTATGGGAAGAGCCATCCAAGACCTCAGATGGATAAATCTGACAGAGTTTTCTCCTGACTCTTCTGCTGCTGGGCTTTGCATCAATTTAATCCACACAGCTCAAGCTGCACCAATATATCAGGCAGGAAAAAAATCCTGGGATGGTTTTATTTCCTCAGCACAGGGAACAATTCACAGTGTGAAATTCCCAATTTTTCCTTTAAATTTGCTACATTCTTTCAAATATCACAAACTATTACCTTTAAATTATGAGGCTGCTGCTGTTGTGCCTGTAATTATTATCATCCTTTTAAGGCTTTCCTTCTTTCCTCTTTTCCTTTTAGAGAGAAACATATTTTGCTGGATTTTGGGGCTTGATATTCCCAGAAGTTGATGTCTCTGGATGGGTTTTCTCGGGCTGTATTTCTTTTTATGGGATATATAGAATTAAAAGCAGGCTCAAACCCTCCTATTTCACAGTAATCTTGTGGATGTATCAGTCCAGTCCATAAATTTTAGCAGAAATCAGGAGCACCTTTGGATGGACTGGTCCATCCTGGAGAGAATTCCCTCCATCCAACCCTGGAGGTGACACCACTTTAAAGAATCCCACGGGGATAAATCACCAGAGAAATCCATAAATCACTTTATCACCCTCTGAACTTCTTTCATTCTCCTCCAGAAACGATTTCAGCTTTCTGTCTGAGCAACCTTTGGGCACCTTACAGAAGATCTGGGGAATATTCTGAATTATCCAGGCTTCTTTTTTTAGCCGCTCTGCTGCAAAGCCGATGGGATTTATATTTAGTCTGTGTTCCTGTCCCTATTTTATAAACACAGGAATTCTGAGACAAAATAATAATAGTGTGAAAATGGACCAACCGCAGTGACGGCAAAGCAGGGATGGACTCTGGAGTTTACAGTTACCCAGCGAATGTTTGGCTCGAGCCGTGGGTCCCTCATGTAAGATTCACTTTTAATTACCCACTACACTCATATTGGAGTCGAAAAAAAAATAAACACGGGGAGCAGAGATAGAGAGAAGGATAGGAAAGGCAGTGGTCGTGAAATCATGGAGTGGAAACCCGAAATGATGTATTTGCTTCCTTTAACCGAGGCAGCACAGCAGTGAGGCCTTTGGGCTTTTATCTGCCCAGAGAAGATCTTCTGCCCTCCCTTTATTTGTGTAACTCTGCTCAGTTTCTAACTGCAGCAGCAAATTTTGCCATTTTAAAAAAGGTTGTCAACATTTGTAGGTATCACATGAGTGCCTAGAACGTAAGAAATAAAAAATGTTTTCTTTTCCGTGTCCAGTAAATAATAAATATTTTAGATTTCATCCTTTAGCTGGTCATTTGACTTTTCCAGCTGGAAACGTTGCTGCTGTGCAAGTCAGGAGTCACTCTAGGAAAAGACTTGATGTTAAATTACATTTTCAGCTATCTTGACAAGCCGTACTTGGCACAGTTTGCTCAGGGAACAAGCTGGTCTATATATTTCTGAGAAATTAAAACCATATGGCAACACCTTCGAGAGAAAAAGCAGCCCTTCTCTGGAAGCATCCTTGGAGTTTTCAAAATGTATGTGAATTAAATATAGTCCTATTTATTTAGGAAGGATCTGCTCGGATTAGAGCCGGACCCCTCATTCCTGCTCCAAGGATTAAACTGCCAATAAAGCCACAATGGGAGACAACCTCGTGATTGCATTTCTATTAATAAACTCAAGCTGAATTTTGGTTTCATTTTGGCTAAACTCGGCTTTTCTGCAGACATTTAAATTAGGGCATCAGTTAGAGGATGAGTGTTTTCCTCTGCCAGCTTGATAATTGGTGTAGCAATATTGTCAGAGGGAGGAGATTCCTCCCTCACTGTCAGTGCAAAGATGCCAGGTAAAGTTAAAAACTCCTGGCAGAGATAAACTGGAGCTCTGCAAAGCAGCACTGACCTGGCTCTGAGGACAACCAGGGGACAGCAGAGCTCACAGACCCCTGAGGTGCAAAGATCCTTCCAAAAAATCACATTTGGGACTGGAAGATGGAGCCAAAGAATGCAGCTGTGCCTTCTGGACAACATATTCCGTAGTAAATTAATCAGAAATGGTTTATTGGTAAGATTTGGAGTCTCATTTCTGCAGGGCAGTGAGGAGGAGCTGGCTCACGGTGCCTCCTTCTCCTCACGTGCCACAGCTGGAAAAAGGTGCTGGAAAAAAAAAGTCCCTTTGCTCCTGAATTATCTGGTGACATTACAAGCTTTGACAAGAAGAGAAATCTCCTCCAGCTCCTCCCCGGCCCAATATGTGGTCAAATATATGACTTCAGCGGAAAGCATTTGATTAGATGGATGTAGGGGATATAAAACCCTTCAATTGGGGACAGATCTTTTCATATAGGAAACATATTTTCAATGTTGGATTTTATGGCGGTGAGGAAGCGTGTAAAAAACTTTTCAGCAACATAATACCCCGAAAAAAAAAAAAAAAAAGCTGAAAGCCCTCAATTTTCCCCTGCCTCTGCTGCTGTAGACTTCTTGTATATTTGCACATTTGGATATGATGACAATTAGTTCTGTGCTGCGGGACTGGATTGATTTCGCTGCCTGGGCCCCGTCCAGCTCAAACCTTGCAGGTTCAAATACAGAAGCCTCTGGTTAATGAACTCCAGAAAGTGTAAAATCCTGAGGCCCTGCAGTTACACGATCGCCCTTCCCAACAGCAGCACTAATATCTAACAAGGCCAGCTACTGTTCTACCCCTTTAGAAGAAGCTCATAAAAAGGGAGCTTTAATTTGTCTGGGAAAAATAGACTTTCAAAAAAAAAAAAAAAAAAAAAAAAAAAAAAAAAAAAAAAGGAAAGTGCTGTGAGTTCCCTGGTGGAAAAACATGCCTTCTATTATGGAGCCTTCCCCACAAAATGTCTTGGAAATTAGGCAAAGTTAACATGTCCAGTTGGAGCCGAGCCAAGAAATGAACAGTGGATGTTCTCTTGTAAAAGTCCTGAAAGCTGCGAGTAACCCATAAACAGTTTGCAGAGTGAGGCAAAATGGAGCATTTTATGTTCCCTAATGGAAATCCAGCTTATTTGTACATGGATTCAAAGGAACAATGTGATGTCATCAAATGATTTAAGGTCAGCAGCACGGCAAGAGTCAATATACAGCGGTGGATGGAAACATCCCATTCTTCCTGAGGGATTTTGGAGGAGCCACCAGCACTGGGGTTTGTCTTGGCCCTCTGGAGCTGGTACAGGAAAACCTCAGCAGCTCTATTCCTGGAATTGCAAGGTGGGAAGTTTACTGTTACCATCAGTCTAAGGAGGGCTTTCAGGAATATTGGTAGAAAATTTGCGTCGGGTTCAGCAAACAGAGACGTTTCCTAGAGAAAACCTCACCTTTGGGTGGCGAGGCTGAAGGAACCACGAGTGCTCAGAGTTATCTCCAGGGAGATGTGCAGCTCAGGGATTCCAGGGGACAGATTTCCTACAGAAAAAAGGGCACACCTGAGAAAGTGTCCCTGGAGGAGCCAAGCTCCTCCTGAGGAGAAGGAGCTGCCATGTCCCTCAACCTTTGCCTTGCAGCCAGAGGTCCTTTCCTTGCGTTGTGAAAAGTGAGATTTGAGCCCTTCTTTCGCAATGTGACTTTAGTTTGTGAAGTGGTGTTGAGGCTGTGGTAGAAAAGCTGAATTGTGGAGCATTGTCCAGCTCTGTGATACAGAGTTTTACCAAAACTTTAGGACCAGCTGAGCCAGGGACAGCCCTTCCACGATTTGTCCAAAGGCAGAGGAGAGCAGAGCAGGGGAAGGTTCAAAGAGGAGCTTGCAAACAGGCAAAGAGGAATGTTTTTGCCCAGGTAATATAATTCCCATAAATTATTGAGAGGAGCAAAACTTTGTTCCTCAGCAGTTACCCGAACATCCTTAAAGCTCAATTTTCACTAAAGGATCCTTTTTTCCCCCCCAAAACTCTCTTAATGAAAGGACATTTCCTCCCTAGCTTCTTCAGCTGAGCCTGAGAGTGAATTTTGAGTCATTTCTGCTCCTCATCTCAGTAATTTTGTTCATTGCTCTCATTTCTATTGTATGGAAACATCCACATCATTTTGATAAGGGATATCTTGCACTGCACTCGGTTCTGAGCATTACCAACCACCTAGAAATTCAGTAAAACCTGCTCCAGCTCCATTTCTAACAGAAAGAACCAATTCACAATTAATCTCTAATTAAGTACGAGTTTGCAAGTTTAAACTGGTTACAGAACTGCTCATCCTGGACTCAGGAGGGATGTTAAAATCCTCGTCAGGAATGGTCTGGCTGACAAGAGGGAATAAAGGAGTAATATAAATAATTAATGTAAAAGACTCAAAGAACAGAGCTCAGGACACACAGAAGGAGCTCAGAGCTCACCCAGGTATCTCTCCAGGTTGTCGTGTTGCTCTGTGCAGACACAGCTGGATTTCCTTTACAGATGTTTTTCCTGCAGGGTTTTTGGAAGGGATCAGGATGATCCTGATTTTTACACAGACACAGCAATGGGATGTGAGATTACTGAGGTCAGCTGGAGGCAAAACAGCAGAATACAGGAGATTTTTATTCCCTGACTTTCAACTCCTAAGCATTTTCTTATTCATGGATTCTGATCCACTCTCTCTAAGAAAATTTCTGAAATAAGGTGGGAGCTTGTGCTCTGAAAAAGATGGGAAAACGGGAAATCTTCAACCAACTAAGAAATTAATGCTAATTTCTTAAAAACTAAAGCTCTGCTTTTCACTTTCTTCCTTTGGCAGGAAACTCCTCAATCAGTGTCCCCCACGGATATTTTCTAGCAGTAATTTTTCTGCCCCCTTGGCAGGAGGTGAGTGCAGATCCAGTGGAACAATTCCCCATTTCATGCCCTTGCTGTATTTCACGGCAGCTGGGAGGTGGGAGAGAGGTGTGGATGGGCCAGAACAAGGTGGAGAACTCCAAAAGCAGAGAATTTAGGAGTGACATTTATTTCTATAAAAACCAGTGCCTTCCCTTCCCTACCTGTAAGGCAGGGCTCTTTTCACGACTCTTGCCCACAGTTGCAAGGAAAGCAAATTGGAATCCAAGGAGATGCCAAGAACAGCACTTGCTGCTTGGGAACATTACTGGTTTATTATAGGAAAATACCTGTATCACGCTCCTAAAGGAACTGGTAAAAATGTAGGTAGGCTCCCCTTTCTGCCTCCTTCCACCTCCCCACACCTCCACACAAACCCTGCCTTTCTTCCCAGCCCCAGTTCCAGCCAACTTCTTTCCCTGGGTTGTGTCTGCCTGAGCATCAGGGAAGTCCCAAAGCACTTTAGGAGAAGGAGGAATCTCTCTGCTATGGTTCTGGAAGATTTCAATCCCAAAGGTGCAGTTTGGGATGCAGCAGAGATTTCACTCCCAGAGTCTCCATGAGATTTTCAATCTCAAAGGTGCAGTTTCAATCCCAAAGGTGGAATTTCAATCCCAAAGGTGCAGTTTGAGATGCAGCAGGGATTTCACTCCCAGGGTCTCTGTGGGAGTTTCAATCCCAAAGGTGCAGTTTNCAGCAGGGATTTCACTCCCAGAGTCTCCATAGGAGTTTCAATCCCAGAGGTGCAGTTTGGGATGCAGCAGGGATTTCACTCCCAGAGTCTCCATAGGAGTTTCAATCCCAGAGGTGCAGTTTGGGATGCAGCAGGGATTTCACTCCCAGAGTCTCCATAGGAGTTTCAATCCCAAAGGTACAGTTTGGGATGCAGCAGGGATTTCACTCCCAGAGTCTCCATAGGAGTTTCAATCCCAAAGGTACAGTTTGGGATGCAGCAGGGATTTCACTCCCAGAGTCTCCATAGGAGTTTCAATCCCAAAGGTACAGTTTGGGATGCAGCAGGGATTTCACTCCCAGAGTCTCCATAGGAGTTTCAATCCCAAAGGTACAGTTTGGGATGCAGCAGGGATTTCACTCCCAGAGTCTCCATAGGAGTTTCAATCCCAAAGGTACAGTTTGGGATGCAGCAGGGATTTCACTCCCAGAGTCTCCATAGGAGTTTCAATCCCAAAGGTACAGTTTGGGATGCAGCAGGGATTTCACTCCCAGGGTCTCTGTGAGAGCTGCAATCTCAGAGTTGCAGTTTCAATCCCAAAGGTGCAGTTTCGATCCCAAAGGTGCAGTTTGGGATGCAGCAGGGATTTCACTCCCAGAGTTTCTGTGGGAGTTTCAATCCCTAATTTACAGTTAGGTATCAGCAGGCATTTCACCCCCAGAGTCTCTGTGGGAGTTGCAATCCCAGCAGCACAGGTAGGTTTGTGTCCCTTGTGCTTATCCTGCCCCAAGCAGGTGGGATTCTGGAAGATTTAATTGGATACACCCCCAGATGTTGCTGGGAAGAGGAATTGAGGAGGATAATGAACAGACCTTCCCTCCTCAGCCTTCCTGTGGAGCTGCTGCAGAACCCACAGAAAAAGCGCAGATTTTAAATGTTTTCTTGCAAGTCGACTGAAACCAAATCTTGATAACAGGGCAGGGTCCTTGTGGGAGCTGAGCCAAATCTTCCACGCATTCCCTCAGGTAGGAAACTGCTGAGCAGCATTTCAAAGCCCAGCCCCTCCCAGTTTCTCCTAAAAGAGCTCTTTGGTGGCTCCCTGGGCTGTGGTTTCTGAGGCTCCCGGGCTGGACACGCTGCTGGTTCCCCGCAGGACACCAGGATGGAGCCTCTCCGGGAGGGCTTTTCCCTGCTGGACAGATCCATACTCCCACCCTGTGGCATGACCTGGAGCCCACAGAGCTCCAGCATTCCTCCTGGGATAGCCTCCTGCCTCCAAGGAAAGAGAGCAGCAGGATGGATCAGAGGGATGACAAGGAGAACGTGACTCCAAACTGCTTGAGGACAGCGAAACAGAGCTCGAGTCCTCTCCATGCACAGCAAAAAATCAAATTCACTGTATCAAGAAAGACCCTGTGGCTTTTCCATCCGTAGGAATTTAACACCTGGAATGCAGCCAAAGGCTGAAAGATCTCATAACTTTAATGTCTGCACCAGATATTTCTTTGCACTACAACATTTTCATTCTCAATCAGAACATCCACCCTCAAATTCCCCTGCACAAAACCTTCCCCTGACAGGGGGGGCACAGCAGTTTTTTGAGAATTATTATGGCTTCAGACAACCAAGGCTTCTCCACCCCCAGAGCCCCAATTTCTGTTACGCCACTGTAAATCTCGAGAAACTCCAGTTATTCCACAGTTATTCCACTGGACTTGGGCTCGGGGGAAGCCAAAGTAAACACAAAGGGTTGTCAGAGGAGTTATATCACATTGGCACCGCTGTAAGTGAAAGCATAATTTGCACTATTTTTTAATAATATGATGTCTTAGATCATTAGGAATGAGCTCCTGCAAGCACAGCCATGAGGAGCTTTCTTCATGGGAGCAGCTCCTGTGCTGGACATTCGTGTGAGGAGTGGGAACGTGCCAGATGTTGGGATCTGAGCCCAATCCATCCTGACTGGCAGCAGCTGGAGCTCTGGTTTACTGTGCTCAGACAGGAAAATATCTGCTGGATCAGGCCCTGCTGATAACAGCCCCAGGAGCTGATAAAAAGAATAGCTAGGAGACCTTGGAACGGGTTTCTGGTGGATTCTGTGAAGAAAATCTTGAAGCTTCGGGGTGGTAGGGCTTGTAAAAGCTGTAAAAATCAGCCTGGCTTTGTGTGACAGTCTCAGAGGCAGGTGGGACATGAAACTTTTGGCTCCTCTGAATTATTTGGCTTTAAAATCATGTAGAAGTTGGGAAGGAAGTTACAATTCAGGAATAAATCCCTCGTGTTCGGATCCCATCCCACAGTGCTCCCTGTGAAGCAGCAGATAAAGGCAATTCCTGTCACAGCCATGGCTAGAGCAGAGCCCAAACCCTCCCCAGCCACCCTGAGGACACACAGCCATCACCACACTGATATCCCAGGAAAACAAAGGGCAGCTCTCAGCTCCAGACCCGCTGGGAATGCAGGAGGAGAGGGAGGGAAATGAAAGGAGGAACTGGAAGGGCAGATCCTGCTCCCACTGAACTCAGGGGCAACACTCACCGACCTCTGGGTTGTTCTGGTTTTGCCCCAAATGAGGTTCTGGTGACGATTTTCCACTGTGAGGGAGGTTTTGTTGGAGATCAGGGAAAGGTTCTTCCCCCAGAGGGTGCTGGGCACTGCCCAGGCTCCCCAGGGAATGGCCCCGAGGCTGCCAGAGCTCCAGGAGATTTGGGCAGCGCTGCCAGGGATGCCCAGGGTGGGGTTGTTGGGGGGTCTGTGCAGGGACAGGGTGGGACTGGATGATCCCTGTGGGTTCCTTCCCAGTCAGGATATTCCACAATTCTCTGATTCCATGAACTGAAGGAAAACATTACATTCAGCTCCATCCAGGTAAACGACTTCTGGGGGTCTAGGAGTAAGGGATGGAGTTTGTTGGGGGGTTGTTTTCAATGGAAACTTACTCCAATATCCCTTTAAAAAAATACCTTCCAGGGAAAACACAAGGAAATGAAGTTCCCCATTTCCCCCTCCCAGATCCATTCCGAGACATAAACCAACACCTTGAGATTTCATTTTGAAGGCTCCTTTCTTCAGCTTTCTCGAGACAACTTTTACCTCACTTGGAGCTGTAAATAAAAGAAAAAAAAAGACCCAAATCAATTAACCACGGAGTGGTTTTCAGGGAGAGGGGAGGAAGGTGACACACCCCATTGGTCGTACATTGATTTGTGGAGGCACAGGGAGCAGTAAAGGCCAGTCCTTCACCCCAGCAGCCTGGTGTGGAGCTTCCTGCAGGTCCCAGGGGTGCAGAACTGGCAGCAGAGGCTCCTCACTGCCGAGCTGCCACAGGGAGCTGAGGTGTTTTCCTTGGCCGGAGGAGCCGCAGGAAATAAATGACTCTGCAGCCAGGCTGACAGAGCTGGGCATGGGGTACAGAGAACTGGACACCTTCCAGTGGCCTCTCGCCTAGAATTCGCTCTGGGTTCGTGGAGCTGAGCAGGATTTGCGGGAGGCAGATGTGGATTCAGTCCCAGTTAGGGTTTATCTCCTCACATCACCACAGCACCAAGTGGTACCTCAGCAAATGTCACCCAGCAGGGCCCAGCGTGGCTCCCAGCACGGCTGGGAAACTCAAATTCAGCCCCATCCTTGTACTTTTTGTGCTCAAACCTTGTGTTTTATCACCTTTTTCACGGCTGGGAAACTCAAATTCAGCCCCATCCTCGCAGGTTTTGTGCTCAAACCTTGTGTTTTATCACCTTTTTCACGGCTGGGAAACTCAAATTCAGCCCCATCCTCGCAGGTTTTTTGTGCTCAAACCTTGTGTTTTATCACCTTTTTCACGGCTGGGCAGAAAGACTCTCAGGTCAATTCATTTCTGGTGTAACTCCATCAAAAGCATGCGTAAGGTCTCCTAAAATTATGTGTCAGTGTGAACCTCATGGCAGTTATCTAAAAAAGGGTGAAAAAACCCCTCAGACAATGTTCCTTTTGCCACCAAATGCATTCCCATTTGGAGCAGAGAGAAAAATCCTCTCAGCTTTTGCTTTTAGCCATCAAAGGTCAGGTTAAAAATATCGTTTTTGAGAATCACCAATGGAATTCAGGGGCGTCCAATGAAAAAAACCCAGCAAGTTGCACTTAAATAAGTTTTACTTTCAAAAATAATGTTGTGTGTGATCAGCTAAATAAATATTTTGTTGTTATGGCTTATCTGGCTCTAGTCAAGTGCTTGTCCTCCTCTCCTTAGGATTTCACTCCCTCACGCCTGTGTGTTTCCAAAATCTTTACATATTTAATGTTTATAAGCAAGGAAGACCTGGCAGGACTATAAAATCCTCTGTGTCCTCCGGAGGTGCTGATGTGATTCCATGGAAGCTGCACCAGCAGCTGATTGTCGTGCTGAGAAGGCAGCCTGGGATCTCTCTTCCTCTGAGCTGTTCTGCACATTTACTGGGAAAGGAACGAGGAAAGTGCTATCAGATGGGGAAAAAATCACTTCCAGAAGCAGTTTCTGCACCAGGTCACACAGTAGCTGCTGGGAAGGACCAAATCAGGGCAATGCAGGGTGGCAGCTCCAGGCTGACTTTTGGCTCCGTTGCTCACTGAAATTTTCCTCCTGCCAATGTTTTACAACAACCCAATCCCACATTTTACGTGACAAAGTGGGGGATTTACTCCTTTCCAGCTCGGCGTTTCCCCCATCTGAGAGCTCCTCCAGCACAAATCCATCCCATGTGATAAGGTAAATCCTGCATTATTAAAAGTGAGAGAAAGGGAATTCTTTCGCAGCGCTGGTGAATATTTGAGTGGAGTTGTTTTTTTTTTTTCCAGGATGTCTGGTTGTTATTTCATCTCGCCCATCCACACGAAATAATTGGGAAGTCAAAGCACAGCAAATATCTCCTGCAGCTCGTTGGCCAGAGCTGGGACATTATTGGGGAGTTAAGTGGATAATGGTGTGAAATAAGCCTATAAAAACCAACACACTTCAGAGTTAATATTTTTTCAGGGTGTAGTTAAGTTACTGTGACACATCTGTCATAACTCTTCTGGGGAGCTTCAGGATGTGTCTGATCTTTCCCACTCGGAGCTGAAATGGATCTCCCGAGCTCCAGGAAACCCAATCCCCACAGGTCACCGGCAATAAGCTCTGGAGTGTCAATACAGGCTGTGGTTACGATGGCAGCCTGCAAGGATCCAAGGCCTCATCCCGGCCTGAGCAATCTCCTTTTCCACCTGTGCACCCCCTCTGAAATCCATTTTTCGGGGGCTAGGTGGGATATTCTGGCGCCCATATCCCCATGAAAGTTCCTGCAGTGATCCTTCTGAAATCTCTCTGAAAACTTTGGAGATGAGGAGAATCAGATCAGAGACCTGGGAAGGCAATTGTTGCTTTCCCGAACTGGGATGGACACTGAGGTAAAAAAAAAATCCTCCCTGATTCATCTGTTCCATTTAGATTTTAATACTTCATTAAGAAAAACATTTGTTACCAAGCATTTCTTTCTAGCTGAAAATAAATTTGCAATATTAAATTGTATTATAAACTAATCTATGCTCTAATAAAAGCTGAAGTAAAAGGACCCACACATCAAAAATAAATATCCTTCTGTGGCCAATATTCCAGGATGCTTGGAAAGCTGGGTCTGAGCTGAGCTCCTGGGCTGGTTTATCAGAGCACTGATGATAAATTCCTCCATGAAGGTGATTACCTTCCTCTTTATCACCCATCAGTGGCTCTTTGGAGAGTTTGTCTGAGCTAAAACCTCTCTGCAGTTTGGGAAGTGGCAGTTTGCTGTCCCCAGGCGCTGTCTGCACTCCCAAACCGAGCAGCAGAACCAGAGATTGAGTGACAAGGTCTGCTCTGGGCCCCAGACACCCAAAGCTTTGGGATTTCTGTTCAGTGCAGCTTGGAAATCTCAGTTCTCACTCTGGGTCTGGGCTGGCTTTGCTGTTTTGATCCATGCTGAAGGAGAAGAATGGAAAGAAACTGGAATTATTCGTGTAGGAAAATGGAAATGTGTTGGACTCCTACAGCCTTCAAGGACCCGTGGTGCTTTCTGGGATTAAATCCTGCACGTTTAGGCTGAGCTCACACAGACCCCAAGCTCTGCTTCGTGTTAAGTGCCCATTTCCAGGATTTTTGAGCTCGGCCAGGAGATGGGATTCATTTCCAAAGGAACAAACCAAGCTCTAGGTTCTGCTTTCAAAGAAACCTGAGGGTGTCTGAGCTCAGAAAACATCTTCAAACCCAAACCATTCTCCCTGGCTTGGCCAAAACCCAAAATCCGACTGCAGTTTGCTCAGTTTGCAGGACAGAGGGGAAGAAGCCGAGTGGAATCCTGAGCTCTCAGTTTCCAGCTTTGAAATATCTGCAGACATTGCCTTTTAATGGGGATATTTAATGCCACCAAATGATTTGAGGGGGTATTAAATGAGGAGCAGATATTTAATCCTATGGCTACAGGGCACTTTTTCAGCTCTGATATTGAGCACCTCTCTCTGCACTAAACCAGGGAGCTCCAGGGCAGATGGTTGGGGTATAAATGTTATCCAGAGCCCCAAGCTGAGAGCTAAAGGGGTTAAGGGCTTAAAATGAACTAAAAATCAAGTGAAATCAAATCAAATCCTCCCTTCTCTGCTGATGCAGTGGTGCTAAAAGGTTAACTTCCCAAATGGGCCTGCTCTCGAGCCGATCCTGTGGTGGCTCTGTGGTTTCCGCCTATATAAATTTGATAATATTTTACAAATGCAGTATATGAAATATATTCTTAACATGTGTTTAATACATTTACAATCTATTAAAATGAAAAACAGAATACAGCTTCAAATGCTGCTCGGGTCTTTGCTTAATGCACTATGTCTGGAACATGTTAAACATTATTTTAGAGGTAATTGAAACATTTCACACACATTCGCGTGTGCGCCGCGTGCGCCGGGCCAGGCCTTGCCTCCAGCACAGGGGATGAGTGTCCAGCCTGGCATTGTCAGGGAGTTCTTTGGACCCTGCTGGCTCCTGGCCCGGCTCTGTTCCTTATTTCAGTGTCCCATGTCCCAAAAAGATGAAATGAAGCTTCTTTCTGCTGTTTCAAAGCTTGTTTATTCTTTCTTATCAAAGTTTGGGAGGCACAGACTGTGCTGTGACCTCCAGGAACACGAGGGCAGAATGGCAATGGCTACCCAAAGCAGGTAGCTTTTAGATCTATTATCAACCAGTTAGAAAACTTTACCTATCTTATTTTGTCCCCAAAACCAGTGAATATCAACCTCACTGACATGTCTCCTCTACACTGAATTCTATCTACCAATTAACAAACCACAGGAACTCATGTCAGAGGGAAAAGGAAGAGAAGGAGAAGAGAGAAGGAGAAGGAGAAGGAGAAGGAGGAGGAGGAGGAGGAGGAGAAGGAGAAGGAGAAGGAGAAGGAGAAGGAGAAGGAGAAGGAGAAGGAGAAGGAGAAGGAGAAGGAGAAGGAGAAGGAGAAGGAGAAGGAGAAGGAGAAGGAGAAGGAGAAGGAGAAGGAGAAGGAGAAGGAGAAGGAGAAGGAGAAGGAGAAGGAGAAGGAGAAGGAGAAGGAGAAGGAGAAGGAGAAGGAGAAGGANGACTCCAACAGAGGACAGAGAGGTTCTGGCAGCACAAATGTCCCTGGAAGCACAAATCCCCTGCACCTTCACCTCTCTGCATCTCTCAGCTTCGCTTGAACCAAATAAATGAGCTCCAAATTTACCCGTGGCAGGCAGCTCCCGAGTTGCAGGGTATTATTTCAGCTCGTTTCAGCACATAGCCTGTCAAAGCAGCCATTAAATCCCTCTCAAATGAATATTTCTGTAAATACACACGGCACGAATATTCCTGTGTAAGTATTTGCTTAGTTTCACAACATGTTCCTCTCGCCCTTGCCAATGTTCCCAAAAAGTGAACAAGGTGTGGGGAATAATGATGGAGTGGAGTCCTCCTTGCTGCCCAAATAAATGGCCACAAAGGCTTGATTATAGTCCTTTTTTTCTGTTGATTGCAGTCTTTTCCTCATTGTCTCTGTGGCACCATTTCAGGCTCCTGGACAAGGCAGGGTGATTAATAAATTAAATAATTCTCTTTAAGGTGATAGAGTGACTGTTGGAACCCTGGAGGCTGAGAATTTTGAATTCTCTGTGCTGTTCCACAAGAAAACTCTGCATTTGATCTGAGGCCTTGGGACAGGCTTCCAAAATTGAGTGATAACATTAAAATCCCACGTGGGTGGTTTGAATAGAAGGTGTGGTGTCACTGGGTGAAAAATTTGGGATTTAATGTTTTAGAATATAGTAATATATATGTATATATATGTATAAGATGGAGATTTTAGGGAGGTGGTTGGATACTTCTTTTTCACTTTCTTCTTTCTTCTTCTTTAGGTGGTATCTTATAATTGGATAAGAAAATCTGCACTGCTGAACTTAGAGTATTGGGTTAGAAATCAAAATAATTTAGGTGGCAAATCATTGTTGGACCAAAGGTCCTTGAAAAAAGCAGAGCCAGAGAACCACCATGGTTAGCCTTGTTTTACCTCGTTAGGTAAACTTATAAATAACATAAATAAAAACGAGATAAATCCACATCTGCTGTGTTCCATCCCAGCTCCAGGAGTGAGGGTGAGAGGCTGGGAAAGAAACCATGGCAAGTGGCTATCACTGCTCCTGGATTAGCAGGGAGCAGTGGAAAATGGGATTTATTTCCATTTGTCCCACACACTTCTGCCTCCTCCCTGCCATTTCCTTCTCCGCTGGGCACAGTTCATGCTTTTGGGAATTAAACATTGACTTGCCATGAAGTCCTTATTTAAAGATCTCTTTAAAGTTCATGGCAGATCTTAAATGTAAATATATAAATGTAAACTTCAATTTAAGTGTAAAATTTACAGTGATTGTCTCTATATTTTGTGCTGGTTTGAGCTGAGCTCTGCAAAGGGCATCATTCAGAAAGTTCAGGAATCATTTCCAGCCCCCTGGATAATGCCAATTATTGCTTTTTTCTGCCTGCTTTTGTAATCCCTGATTCCCTGAAAGTTTTCCTGAGGGGCACAGGAGCCCCAAAATCTCCCCAATTTCATTTGGTTCTCATTTTAAGCCCCTGAATTTTCACACCTCTGAGAAATGGAGACACAACCAGCACAGAAATTTGGTTTCTGTGAACATTTTTGGCAAGGCAGGTCTGATTCCTCTCCTCCTCCCTTTCATCTCCTCCTCCTCTGTCCCACCCCATCCAAACCCAAGGTGTCCTTTCCAGCCCTGCAGCCCAAAGGAAAGTTTGGAGATTACAAATTGGAATAAACTTCATTTCAACAGTAAACAAGCAAAAAATGACCACATTGGTGTCAGGTTCTTGATAAATATTCGGCCTGACGTAGGTTGGGGTTTTTCCTTGGATTTCTGCTGGCTCTTGATGTTCCAGGAATCCTTTTTTTTTTTTTTTTTTAATTTTTTTCATAGTCCATCTTTTACTTTTCTTTTCTTTATTTTTTTTTAAATGAGCTGAAGTTGTTTTCCAGCCTGTGACCATGCAGTGCATTGTATTCACTATTTAGTGACTTGGCCACAAGCAGAAAACTGTCTGAAATCATGTCTTGAACAGACAAATTCAGCTCCAGATATTTATTTTGCCTGATATAAGAAGAGGTGTTAACCAAGGGCTGTGTTTGGTGGGTCACAGTGGCAGCTAATTTTACAGAGAAGAATCTACATGATCATTAATTCAATTTAACCTAATCTAATTTAATTTGATTCTATTTTATTTTACTTTTTCAACACTTGTCCCGTGGAGTCCTCAAACCCTAAACTTTGTACCTGAATAAAAACCCCACAGGCACTGACTTTGCAAAGCAATGAGGAAATTTCCACATGAAAAGTCCTGAAAGCTGCCAGGGCATGAATTCTGTGGCTCAAGCAGAACTTATTAACCACAAGACATTGCTGAAATATCAACCAGATGCTTTGCCCCATCCTAGGCTGAGTTTAACTCTCTGTATGAATCAGCTCAGGCAAATTTTTAATCGAGGACTGGCAGAAGAGTGAAGTCATCGTGTGATAAAAACAGGAAAAAATTGATTTTATATAAAATAAGAGACTCAGAGAAAATGGGAGCTCTTCAAAAAGGGGTGAGATGATGACAAATTGAACTTTCCAGGTCTAAGAAGCCTCAAGGGTTTGTTTTTTTTTTTTCTTCAGAGCAGTGTTTCAAATATAGGAGTGGCTGAACCGCAGAGAAATCCGACTGCCCACATTTTCCAGTGAGTGTCCCTTGGAAAACAGGTGACTTTGCTGGTGTGGAATGAGAGGGTTGAAAAATCTGTGCAGTGGATGAATCTAAAGCAGACTTTAATCGGGACACGGCAGGTCTGAGTGCCTCCCTCTGCTCAAAGATTCGGAAATCTTTACACAATACAGAGAATTTCAGCAGACCCTGAATAGAACTGTGGTGGCAGAATCCAAAGAAATTAGGATTTATGAGGGTAACTCTCCACATTCCCATATTTCCTTGGGCCCGTGGTCCCATCCACTGTTGGAGAGATTCTGCCTCATGGGTTTTCCAGAGCTCACCCAAAAGCAGGAAATATTTTTAACTTTTAGAGGATCCATGTGGAGAGGAATTAAAGCCCCTGAAGGGAGTAAAAGTAGAGCTGGGAATTCTCAGTTTGGTGGGACCAGCTGAGGGCAGCAGCAGAGCTGAGGCACCACATGGAATTTGATGGATTTGGAAACTCAAATTATTAGCCCTGAGGAGCACAGACACCTCTTCCACCCTGACACAGCATCCCTCTACACTGGAACTGGGTTTTGAAAAAAATTCTGGGTAATTCCTGCAAAAGATGTGGATGTTCAGTTGGATTTTTGTGATCACATAGCGCCAAACAGTGATAAAGGTGATGGTGTTGCTCCCGCAGCACTCAAACCTTGTTTGTGAATGTTCTAACGATATTCAGGAGCTGCATTCCTGGTGGTGCCCAGATTCCTGCTCTGATAAATTCCAGCAGGCTGGATGAGCACTGCAGTCATGTCTTAGGCAGCAAGGGCATTCATTCCACCCCTGGCCAGCAAAACCAAACAATTCCGAGTGTTAAACACCCTTAATCCACTCATCAAAACCAACAGGCACTGGCTGCAGCATTTACTCCTCCAATTAATCTGAGATTAATTGTTTTTATTTCCCTGTCCCTTCCCAGCATTATCTCTCAGAACGCCGTGGCTGCTCCACCTCAGGCTGTGGCCTAGGCTGGGCTGGGTTTGTTTATTTGTACTCAGGCTGGAAACCTCCAAAAATAAATGAAGGAGCAGGTGTGGAGCAGCGATGCTGAGTGACTCAGAGGTGGCATCAGGCCCAGGAGTCACCACTGCACCCATGGCTGGTTCAGGACACAGCAGCTCCCTTCCTTCTCCTTCTCCTTCTCCTTCTCCTTCTCCTTCTCCTTCTCCTTCTCCTTCTCCTTCTCCTTCTCCTTCTCCTTCTCCTTCTCCTTCTCCTTCCCCTTCTCCCTCTCCCTCTCCCTGGGAGCTCGAGCAAGACAAGGCCTGAACCTTCCAGTTGGTCATTTTTGATAGAGGATTTGATTTCTCCACGTCTCTTTGGTTCCACTTGTGAAAACGGAACAAAAGAAAAATCTGAGTTGTCCTTCACAGTGAGGTACTCACAGCTTTGTCACAGAGCCCAAGAATGTGGCAGTGCTGGGACATCTCCACCTGGGTGCCATCTGCTTCCAGGCAGCCTTAAATCTTGGATTTTTAAGCCTGTGTTGGCTTTTCCCTGATGGGAATGAGCTCTCATGCAGCATCCCAGCCCTTCCTGGTGATGCCTTAAATAGCTACCTGGAAACTGAGACCAGACAGGAATAAGGGAATAAAGGAGGGATTTATCTGAAAGGCCTTCAAAGGTCACACCCTGAGGGTCTGGAGGCTCCTCTGCCCCAGTGGATCCCAGGATGGATGACAGGTCATGAGTTCTTCACACCTTTATAGGTTTGCATATCAGCATAAATTTGCTAATTAAAATTTTAGCTAATGATGGAATTTCCCCAAGCTGTCCCTCCCTCCCCAAGATGAAGGTTTGCAGTTGTTGGGCCCAGGAGGGTCTGGGTGTCCTTGGAGAGCGAGCTGGAGAGGCTTTGTTATGTCAGTGTGAGCATGAGAGAACAGCACTGAACGAGCTCCAGGGACCTGCAGAGTTACACTGGGCACTGCAGGGCTGGGAACAGAGAAAAGTTCAAACCTAAGGCATCACTGGTGGAGGGAGCAGGAATCAGGGATGCTCTGCAGCTCCCAGGATGAGTCACGGCACCTCCCGGGGTGTTTTTCCTACAAATATCTCTCAGACAAACAAACAGAACAATTGGTGGCTCGCAGCCTCCCTCAGGCACCGCAGAGATGGAAGTGACCTCTGGGTTGGTGGCCAAGGAATGGCCTCAGCTGAGGCTGGTGCTGGCAGGGACACCACAGGCTCTGTGTGGGGTCAGGCTGGCACTGGGTTACACCCAGACCCCAGAGGGCTGTGGGGTGCAGGATGGCAGCTTGGCACTGCTGCTCCCAGCCTCTCCAGGTGGTCCCTGTCACCCAGGGACATGGTGACAGCCACGGGCTGTCCCTGCTGTGCCCCAAACACCTCCCACAGGCACAGATCCTCCGTGGCAGCTCAGTCACACCTCCCTGAACCCACAGGTGTGGTTTTGCCACGGCAGAATTCCCACCAGCACAAACCCTCCTGTGCTCATGGATCCCATTTGGTTGGCAGGGTCCTCATCCTTGCCAAGCTTCATGGCAATTCAGCCCCATATTCCTTCCCAAAATACTCCTATTTTCCAGCTTTAGAAAATATCCACTGCTCCTAAAGTTTCCAGCCTTTCTCCAAGTGACTTACTCCTTTTTTTTCTTTTATTTTTCCTTTTTTTTTTCCCTGTAAGAAAGTAAAATCTGTGTGCTTCCTTATTAAGCCACTTTATTCTTGGCAGGCTTTGAAAAAAAGCCCTACTTCAGCAATTTAAGCTTTTCTTCCTGGAGGCACAATACTCAGACACGAGGAAAAGTAAGTCGAGAAGACAAAATAAACATATTTTTCAGGAAGACTCCAAGCCAAGTGGAACTTTCAATGAATGATTTGAGAGAGTTGCTGCTTTTGATATGCACAAATACATCCCAGCACTGCAGGCACACACCACATCCCTGGGTTCTGTGGAGCTGGACGGGGAGAGGGGGGAAAATTAGAATAGATATTGCAGTTTGTGCCTCACAATGGCTTTGAAATGCAGGCACAGCTCAGGAAAGGTTGTGCGAGTTCATGAATGATGAATTTGTGTCGCCCAGATTAAAAGGAGGAAGGGGAAGATCTTCCGTTTTTCCCTCATCCATAAAATATTCCAGAATATTCAGGGATCCAGAATACAATATCCTAAAGCTTGTATTTCTACTCCACATTTATTTGCTTAAGTAAGAGGAGATAAGGGTGACTGGATTTATATTTCGGTTTTACTCACACCAGATTTATTGAGAATGATGGCAGATTCATTGTTGGGATGAATTTCCATTCTCCCAGGAGGTTAAAGGTGCTGGCTGAACACCAACTAGATCCATAATATCCTGGACAATAATTAGGGGTTTATCTGTAACTTTTAATTAGTATTTCCAGGGTATTTATTAGTGTTTTACCCTCCTACCTTCCTCACATGGAAGCATTTTAATCCAACAAAAAGAATCAAAATGCTTCATTTTGGGAAGACTAAACAAAAAAATGGCAGGAAACTGGTGGGGAAGTGATTCACACAGATAAACACAGAAAATAATGAAACAAATCTTGCCAGAGGGTTCAGGGCAGGTAAGAAATTGCTGCCACAAAATGTCCTCGGGCACCTGGAGGCGACCAGACCTGCCTCGTGTCCTGGAGCTGGAGTGCAAACCGACTCAGGGATTTTCTCGTGGAGCTTCTTGCTCCTCATTCCTTCTTTTCTTGAGCACAAAGAGGCAAAACCTCCCAGCCAGGAGGAGGGAGATGGGTTTGATCCCCAGCTCTGCCTGGCTCTGCGAGGTTTGTGTCTCTGCCACCACTTCAGGGCTTTGCTCGAGGTGACCTGGGAGGACATCCTGGGGATGGCGAATTCTGGGCCCTCTCCAGGCAACTTCAGCCTGGTTTTGTTCATGGTGACGAAGAAAACCAGGGGATTAAGAGAATTCCAAAGTCTTGGAGCCTTCAGGACCAACAGTCCCTCCTCATCACCCCAGTTTGAGTCACAACAGAACCACGTTGGGCAAGAGCACCAAGTGTGATAAGGTGGAATGGAACCTTGTGCCACTGATGTTAATTTGATTGCAAATATCCCCTCAAATCTCACCTCTCAACCTTCAAACTGATTCCCTGATCAAAGGTTTAATATGGGAGAGAGAAACTCAGTTCAGCAGGGCCCATGACACCTCCTGTACTCAGATGGCCTCAGAAATGAGCAGAGAAAAAACAAACAAAAAAGCACCAGAGCTCTGCATCACTCGTGCTCCACTCCAAATTGAAATTGAATTTGAAATTCAGGTTATGCAACAACATGGCATTGTCTCCTTTTATTGAGGCCACCAGCTCCTGGAGGTCCTGGGCGTGTTATTGCTCTCAATTAACACACTTCTCCCCTTTCTCCCTGGAATCCTTCCCGCTGGTTTGCGTTGTAACAATACCTCCAACTCACAGGCTCCGAGCTGCGTTTCCAATTGCGAGGCCACTTTCACTTCACAACCCACCACAGAACACTCAGCCTCCATTCTAACATGTTGCATGAGTTAAATTCCCAGAAACAAACAAACAAACAACAATTTCTTCGCTTTTTTTCTTATTAGGTTGCTTTCATGTGGGGAATAAATCTTTACATTAGTGCAAACCCCTCAGCAAACGAAGCCAGACAGTAGCTGTGTCTCTTGGCAATGAGAATAATCTAATAAAACATCACCTTTCAAAGACAAAAAAAGTTCCTCTGGACACTCAGTAACGTCACCTCGGCACGAAATATATTCCACTCTTGGTTTGTGTTTTTTGGACCAGCGCAGCTTAGGATGGTTGTTATCCCAAGACCATGCCACCAGAGTTGGAATTAATAACATAAACGGTGAGCCCAAGCCCTGATTGACAGCTCTGATTCTGTTAATTCCTCCTGGTTGGGCTTCCACCACGGTCAGAAGTTAAAATTTATTTTGACAAGCTTTCTGCTGGTTATGGAGGCTGGGAGCTTTATACCAGGGTATCCAGTGATTAAATATCTGGCATAGATTATCAAAAACCAGAGGGGGAAGGCAGGGAAGGCCTCTTGATGACAAACTGGATCCTGCGGCGCGGCGAACTTGGTTTTAATTAAGTTATTACCGCCCTTAATGGGAAGGGGCTGCTCCTTTGTTCTTTGGCAGGGCAGCAGACAGGGACGGAGCAGGGAATGTCAGCAACTCAATTAAGGCAGGGCTGCCTCGAGGATGCTCCCAGGGACGCGGAGGTGGCACCGGGAAGGAGCTGTTGGGATTCCCGGGAGAACAGGGATGGAGTCACAAACCCCACCAGGATCATCAGGAGCAGTTCGGGATTAAGGGGAGAGCTCCTGGCCTTAATCAGTGGGTTTAGAGTAATTAAAGGCAGAATTTCAGGGAGTTTCTTTCCCAGGGCAGGGAAGGATTGTCCCCATGGTTCCTTTTCCAAGGTCCCTCAGTGTATTGGGCATTTCAAAGATGATTTGTAAAACCATCTTGTTATTATCTTCTTGATCACCTGCACCAAATTCCTTCAATATCAGTAATAGAGAAGGCAAGAAAAGCCTGTTTTGTTTTATTTTGTTTCAAAACCTACAGCCTTATTTTTATTTTATTTAAAAACCCCAGCTCAGAATATCACGACTGGCTCCAATTCAGGTTTTGGTGACAGCAATTTCAGCTCAGGGAAGTTTGGTAACCTCAGCATGAAGAGGAAAACCAGGCCCATTCATTTTCAGCCTTAATTTTATAAAAAATACTGTTGTTGAACAAGGAAATATCTGAGACTGCAAGTCAGGAGAGAACTGCACATCTTACAGAGGAATGTCTGAAAAAAAAAAAAGGCATTTTTTAATCTTTTACTCTTCTGGAACGCATAACCTGAGAATTAAATATTCTCCGTGGAGTCATCCAGTCTCACCTTGTAGAGCAGTATTACTTGGTGTGGGATAAGGCTATAAAACCCACAGAATACCTTGAAAAAACTCCTGTGCAGAGAGCAATCCTTGTACAAAACCAAGCAGCAGCAGCAAACAGCTCGGATCCCACCCCACACCCTGCCGGGCAGGGTTTGTGTGGAGTGCAGTCAAGCACGGCTGCTCCATATGGTCACGAGAATCCCTGGGACAGAGGGAGTAGCCACCCAAAACCGAACCCAGACTATACACTTTACAAAGAGGCAATCCCCGTGAAGGGTTTAGGAGGAGGGGGGAAAAAAAGAGACAGAGGTAAAAAAAAATATAAAAATAGAGAAAAAAAGCCATTTTCAAAAGTCTAAACTTTTGTGGTCAGGGGTATGTGTGGAGCTGTTGGTTGTTCTGGATGTGTGGGGGTGAAATACAACTGTTGCAATGTTTAAAGCCGTGGATGTTTGTTGGTTTTGATGGTAAAATTCACGTGGATTTTATATTTATATTTACTGTATTTACAGCGAAAGGTCAGTGAAGAATTGCACATTTCTCCCTGTGCACACAGAGCTGATAAAGAACCAACATCTCCCTTCGGATAAGAGCTGCTGCAAAGACTCCAGGGTGTCCACAGGGTATCCCAGAGAAAAGTGGGAATATCACTAGGAAGCCAAGGGGAGGAAAAATGACACATTTTAATTGTTGAGAGTCAATGGGGATAATTAATACATTAAAACCGTGATTTAAATAAAATGTTATTACAGCTATAATAACAATAATTATTATTATATTCCATTTTCACAGCACCAATCACTGTGAGAGCTGACACAGGCAAGATGAACAAAGTGCAAATATTTCACTGTGCACAAACTGCTTAGAAGAAAGATATTCTGAAATCAGTTGATTTAAATCAAGTAATTCAGTGAAATTGTCAGAATTTTGGGGACCTGAACTGTTGAGCCCAAAGTGTTCCCACTCTGGAATAAAGATTCCGTTTTATTTAGGAGCAACAAGGGGCTCACCTGGAGGAGAAGTAACAGAAAATCAGATCAGGAAGAGAGGATTTTGGGGAAGTGTCTGCAGCTTTGGGGTCCCCACGGAATGTTTTAGTCAATAAAAGAGAAAGGATTCAATGGGGAAGAGCTGGTTGGGATAAGGGAGCCCAAGATGATATATGGGATATGTGATAGCATAAAATATTGGCTGCACGTAAATCAGGGATGCTCCTGGGAGGGAAATCTACTAAATACCAAGTGCCATATCAAATAGCACCAGAGAAAAAGCTGATTTCGTGTTGGTGGATGACCTGGCTGAACAATCTTGGATGGCACCAACCAGAAATGGCACAGAATATTTTATATTTTCATTTTTTGTTGGTTCAGCATGAAACTCCAACTTCTCCCGGTGCCTTCTGAGAGTTCCTGCTGCAGGAACATCGATCCTCAGCTGCTTCTGAAGGGCTCCCAGCCAGCAGCACTCTGCACTGGTGAGGGATTAATCCTGGGAATCACAAAAGGCCGGGAGAAGTCTGGGACAGGACAAGTATCCAGCAGGAATTTCCCCAGAAGAACCTTCTGGCAGGCTCAAACTCATCAATTCAGAGTTTCTCTGCACAGTTTCCTCACTGCTCTGGGTTCTCCTCAGATCCCACAGCTTTTTCGGCTTTTGCAAACATCCATAGAAAGAAACTTCATTGCTCACAGGTACAGAACTCCCAGTGCAGGTAACACCAAGTGAAATTAATGTTGTTTTTTTCCCTTTTTCAGACACTGCGCTTGATGTTTCACTTGGAGTTGGTTCAGATCCAGGCATCCTTTAGACAATTATGGAGCTTTTGTATAGGAAATGAACACCTAATCCGCAGATCCCACGAGACTCTGCACCCTTCTAGAGGGAATACGCTTTTAAAGAAAATCCTTTGCCCTTTGCTTGAAGAAAATCCTCTGCCCTAAATCTCATAAAACAAAGCAGCTTAGGGATCCTTGCAATAGCAGAGCTGAACTAAACACGCTTAACAAAGTTTCCCTTTGTCAACAGCATCTCGGTGAGCTCCCTCCTGCGGGATGAGTGTCAGGCTTCGGGCTAATCTCGGTAATTCTTTAACCAGAGATTTGCACGTTATTAAGTGGTCGTTTCTCGGTGGGTGGAAAGCGATCAGGCAGGGGAAGGTTCCTCCTGATGCACGCCTCAGACGCTCCATTCTTCCCTGAAAAGCCCAGCGAGGTGTGTCCGGCCTGAGGGACATAAACGGCGAAGGAAATCAGAATAAAATGCCTCTTGAGGGTTATCCACCAGCTCTGCCCGCAGGCAGAGGTTTCTGCGCGGCCCCAAGGTCTTTGCTAAGCCTGGCTTAGTCTCTGCAGGTAATGGCAGACCCCAAACTCGGTGATGTCACCAGGCAGGGCTGCAGGGGACACTCCAGGTGACCCTGGCAGGAATTACCCAAGGACTTGGCAAACCTCAGAGCCTCGCTGCCCTTCAGCATCCTCAGCAAAGCCTCTCTCTTGCTGTCATTTCAGCTGAATCCTGATCCTCCTCTTCTGGGAGACATCACACACCCTTGAAAATCTAGTAAATATAAATGCAGTAAAGCAGGTTCCATCATAGATCTCTGAGGGTTTGGTTATACTGTCCTTTTAGAGAGAGTGAGGAAATAAATTCACTTTCGGCACCAGACACTTGAAGGAGCGATCTGAGAGCCTCAAGTGTGACACAATCCCTCCCCACCGCGAACCAGCTCCGAGCGTGGCCAGCACAGCCCAGGACACTCAGGGAGGGTTGGGCTGGGTCATCTCCAGAGCTCCCTTCCAACCCTAAAATTTCCGTGCTTCCACGATTCTGTGACAAGTGACAAACACAGGGAGCGGCACACGAACCCCTACGAGAATTTCCGAGGTGGGAGATCAGCAGGAAGTTGGAAAATGGAATTCTCCATGGCTTGGTGGAGTTCTTTGGCTGAATAACCCAGCCAGCCTTCGGCAAACCGGGGAGGACACCTCGAGAACAATCCACCCCATTGTCATTTATTTCCAGGATCTCTTCCACAGCCAACTCCCACCTCCTTCCCTCAACAAACACAGCGCCCAACTCCCCCGAGGTTCCGCGGGGGCTTTGCTGGGTCCCTGTGCAGGCAAACCCCTCTTGGCACCGGGAGCCATCCTCGAGCTTCATCTTGAACCCATTTGCGTGTGGCATTCGCATGCTGATGCCTCTGCCGCCCTAATGGTTCGATTTCAAAGCACATCTCTTTGCCTTTTATCTCCAGCTGAATGAGATGTCTCAATAAGCGCCAGATAAAGACGGAAGTCTTTTGTCTGGGATCAGCCAGGCAGGGCCAGCTGTGAGCAGAACTGGCTGAGATTTCGCTCCAAGCTGGAGCTCCAGCTCCTTTCAGGCTGCAGGAGCAGGGCAGGGGGAAGAGGCCTGGCTTGCACACATGGCTGAGTGTCTTCCAGTGTTTATTTTTCCTTCCCGGAGTTATTTTTGATAAAGGAGTTGCGGGGAGCGAAAGAGAAGAGATCAAGAGGGAAGCAAGAAAGGAAGAAAAAGAGGATGGACACAGTAACAGTTAAATCTCTGATTTGCATCCAATGGGTTTTTGGATGGTGGATCAGCTTTATATCAGGGTAGACTTTGGCATCTGAGCCTCTGGGCCAGACATTATTCAGTTGTTGAACAGTGGGAGAACCCTGAGAAAGTGCTTGGCTCTGATTTTAAAGGGACTTGCTTTTGTGCTCTTGGGTTGGGCGACCTGCTGAATAAAAACCAGCCTGGCACTGAAAAGTAAAGGCTGCTTTTTCAGCCAGTTAACGGTGAATGAAATTTTGTCTGTCTTTAAAAAATTGTCAGTCTTAAAAAACTGTCAGTCTTAAAATGATTGTCAGTCTTAGATTGTCAGTCTTAAATTTTCAGTCTTAAAAAACTGCCTAAAAAAGTGATCAAACTTAAAAAATTATCCATCTTAAAAAATTGCCAGCAGGCCTACAGGGTGTGGTAATTAAGGAAGGATTATGAAAATATCAAGAAGTAATCAGCAAGTGGATAATTTTGAGTAACACCTTTCGGGGCTGCAAGAGATCTACCAAGGATGAAACCTCCAGCAAGTTGTTCCCCCCTGGTCACACTCCAACCAGATTTGCACCTGAAACACCCCCCAAAAATCCAGCTGCTGTGTTTGTTCCCCCTCTGCTCTGCCCTGCAGGTACAACGAGCTCACAGGTTTTCATGGAATTACTGGAAACACGCTGGGTTTCACCTCGAGAGCTCTCAGAGAAGAGTTTAAAATCAGCAAGGCCACGATGTTGTCAGGATCAAACACGACAGAGCTGAGGAGCAGCTGCTGATTTTGATTCCCAAACCAGCCCCGAGTGAGGTCTGTGCAGAGCTTGGCTCTCCACAAAATGAGGACTGAGAGCCACCAGCACATCCTTGACCACATTTTCCGCAGAGATTTGGGTGCCACCTTCCCCCCGAGCACCCTGCCTGGCCTCTGCCATCCCCTGGGGCTTCCAGGGGGATGAGGAGGAGCTGGAGCTTCCCTGCAGGAGCTCCGAGGGGTTAAACTCTCGGGGAGAAAGGCGAGGCAGATGGGGGAGCCTCAACCAAGCTGCCCCATCTGGGAAATGTCAAGTGTTCTCACAATGTTTTTCAGGGTTTGTAATGTGGCTGCTCGCTCGCATGCATGAAAACAGCATGGGAATGCAATATTTCCTCCTCCATGTGTGGTGGAGGCCTCCAGCCCAGCTGTATTTTGCTTGTCATGTTCCTGAATTCTGACACCATCTCGAACATGCCAGTTCCTACCAGAGAAAATGCATTTTCATTCTGTTCCCTGGGTGAAAAGCGCATTAGAGGCAGGAGAGAAAACCCAGCAGATCCTGGAGCTATCAGTGAGGCCTCCTTTATTTATTTAATTTTAAAGAACATCTCATTTCATGGGGGGGGGAGGGGGTGTGTGTGTGGGTGGGGGTAAAACTGACTTTGAAACCATCCCAAAAATGAGAATGTGGAAGCCTGGGCTTGATGCCACAGCGGAAGAGAGCAAACGATGACAACATTACTGTCACTAAATTACCACAGGCTGTAAATTAAAGCGGCGGTAAGCAGTTTTAAGCACCATTCCTGTCTGATTCATTAAAAAAATACAGTAGCTCTGTGGGCACAGCAGCCTGCTCCTCAGAGGGGCTGATGGATGATTGGAAAGAGGCGTTCTGGGCTGCCTGGAGCAGAGCTGGAGCGCTGGAGGTGTCCTGGAGGCGTCCTGGAGGTGTCCTGGAGGTGTCCTGGGGGTGTCCTGGAGGTGTCCTGGAGGTGTCCTGGCCCTGCTGCCCCACGGCCTGTCCCTGATGTCCTGGCTCTGTCTGCGAGCAGAATTGTTGCTGAAATATGGCAGCCAGATCCTCCCGAGGTGTAAACTGGCAAATCCCTATTAAAGTTAATGATTTACTGGTTTAGCCCAGCTGAGGTCTGGCGCTCGGCGGGGCGAGTGTCAAGAAGAGGAACTATTTATTCCTCGGTGAACCATTAACTCAGGGTCCTTTCTGTTCATCCCTGCAGTTAAAATTCCTCCTGTGCTCCTTCCAAAGGAAAAGGGGTGATCCATACATGACTCACATGTGCACACCCCACCAGCACAAGCTGTAATTAGCACTGCTCAGCAGAGCCATAAGTAACTGGATTTTCCTTTCGCTGCCAAGCCAAGCACAGACCTTCTGGATGGGCTCATTACCGAAATATTTGAATGCAAATCGATACAGCAAAAGGTCCTTCTTGGGGATGAAACAATGCTCAGCATTTCAGGCTTGCTCGCTTGTATTTTAAAGAGAATTCCGAGAAGTTTTGGGAAGCACAGTTTACGTCAGGGGGACAAATCAAAGTGTGCAACTGTCAAAGATCAAACCTGAGTTTTCTGAGTATTCCCAGTGTACACACGCATCTGGCAAGGCATTGATTAATTAATCAAAATCGAGATGAGTACCTAATCAAGAGAAATCTCTAAACTTCACGTTTTTCAGCGAAATAACTTTGATCAGACCGCTTTCACCCAGCTTTCTGCAGGAAGGTCTAGGAGGAAACCTTCCCTTTGCAGGATAACATTATCAGCAGTGGGGGTGTTTGTGTTCCCTTCTCTCCCCTGCTCCATCCATCTCTCCGGGGCTGGATTTGCAGCCAGCCCGAAGGAAATCCAGGTCTGCTCGTGATCACAAGGGCTCCTTTTGTGGGGCAGGGTGGGTTATCCGCCCACACAGGTGGCCAGATGGATGCTCTGCTCTCCCTGCACACAACAGGACACTGTCTGAGCCTTTGCCACCAGGTTTTTCCCCCCTGTTTTCCTAAATCTAAACCTGCCCTGTGTCTGTGTGACTGCAGCCCAGCGGAGGAATGGAGCTGTTGAAAGGCAAAGAGTAACAGAGCCGAGAGCTGCTGGCTCAGCCCTGCTGCTGCTCCCGTAATTTACGGCGCTGCTTCACTTTTACCACGTGTGGAGCAAAGATAAAGAACTGGAAAGGAAAGCAAACCGTGGAAAACGCTGTGATTTTACTCGTTGACTGATAAGAAATCCCCTCCGTTTGGTGGCCACTTGTAGCTGTTTAATATTTCTTGTTCTGCTCAGAGGAGAAATCTCAGGTTGGGAAGTTCTTGGCTTTGCCCTCCGAGGGAGCAGCAGCAACTTCATCGAACAAAAATGGCCAAAAAGCCAGGAAAAAACCCTCCTCTCTTTAATGTGACCAACACACCCTCGCTTCTGAGCCTCGCTGAGATGATGAAAGAGCAGGTTTGTGCCCGGGGAGATAATGAGCCCAGAATTTGTCTCACTGCCTCATTTTGTGGCTGAGATAGGCAAAGGAAAGTCACACACATGCACAATTCATTCCCCGCCAGCCTCACCCCCAGCCGCTGCTCTGAGCATCATCGTGGCTCAGACAGAACAAAGCCAGGCTAAAGCACCACCTCTTACTAATCCCACCGAGGATTTGTGCAATCAGACACTTCCAAGAAACAGGACCACGTTTTCCTGAAGTGTCTCCCAGTTATCGCCGAGATTTTCCAAACACGCTCTGGCTGGAAGATTGCTCCTGGTGACTTCCAGTTCTTGGTGAGTCACCCTGAACAATCACGTCAGAACAATGGGATTGGGACACAGCTCAGTGGGACAACATTTTAGGGGTTTTTAATTTAACCCGAGGAGGTTTCTTTATGCTGCTGATTGCAGCGACAGAGAAGAAAATAAAAGTCTTTGCTCTTACCTTAATCACTGCAAATGATCAAAGAATGTCTGGTGGCCTGAGCCAATATTGTTGCTTAGAACTTTTCTTTTGCTTATTAGAACTTTTCTCCAAAAGGAATCATTTTAGGTCAGCCTTGGAGTCAATCAGAGAGATAAAACATAATCAAAAGCCTTTTTTTTTTTTTTTTGTCTCGATGCTTAAAAATGAAATGAGCTTGAAAATGTTAGGAAAAACAGAGAATATTTTTTCCCCTGGATAGTGGAGCCCCTCCTGTTTCAGTTTGGTGCATTTATTGCCTTGGTGCTCAGGAGCAGAGCAGATTGAGTTGTAAAACAACCTCGGCACAAACTGGGAAGCCTCCCCTCTCTTCACACCCATTTCAACATTTCCAAAGGTCAGAGAAGTTCCAACCGCCCCAAAACAAAAGGGAGATGGGAGCTATGAATAAAGCTCGTTCTTTATTTCTGGAGAGCTGCTGACTCTTTGCTAGGCTGGGGATCAGTTTTGTCCAGAGAAAACAAAGCCACTGCCACCAGATCCGATCTTTAACGTGTGAGGACAGCGATCCATGTCCCTGCACGCCACAGACCCAGCCCAGTGGCACCACACCGAGCAGCAGCTCGCAGCAGAACATTCTGGCGAAGCTAAAATTAGAAAATGATCACTCAAACCCCGTGCAGGTTCCAGGTTTTAAACCTGATTCTGTGACGAGCGCTGGGCCAGGATTAATAAATAATCAGCTATTTCTTGCCGGGGTTTGATTCCTCCCGAAGCCATTTGCCAGGCTCCTGTGGAATGTTTAACATGACATTGCTCTTATCTGGCTGCCCAGCGTGGGGCTGCTCTCCGCAGGGCTGGGATCCATTTATTAAACCCCGCGGAAGGTCGGGGGGCTGCAAAGCGAGGTCAGCCCTAATAACGTCTGTATTTAGATGGATGGACTGCTCGGGGCTGCCCCACCTGCTGAAGGCTCTAACGAGCCAGCTGAGAGTTCCTGTCAGAGCAAACATGCCCTGCTCAGCCCCAACCTGCGCGCCGAGAGCTGCAGGAGTCGGTGTCTGATGGCGATGAAAGAAATAAAAACAGGCCCGGAGAGAAGAGCGAGGGGAAGGAATCGGCCTGGCTGTGGAGAAAGATGTAACCCCCCCAGCTTATTTCTGCCTGGTTTGAAGCAGATGGGTCCCCAGTGAGAGGGTTTGTTGCTCCAGGAATGGGTGCTGAGAGTGGAACTGCCCCAGGTGCAGACAGGCCCCAGTAAAACCTTCCACACCCTCCTCCTCCTCCTCCTCCTCCCGGCACGGACAGCACATCCATTACCTCTGGACACATGGATACAGGGCACAGGGAAGGACTCTGCTGCTCTTCCCGGGGAGAGGAGCTTAAATTAATGGAGTTGTGGAGTGGCTTGGGTTGGAAGGGACCTTAAAGATCATCTCATTCCAGCAGCCCTGCTGTGTTCTCAGTACAGAACACGTGGGATGTACAGAATTCCCTACGGAATTCCCTACGGAAGCCAGGCACTCAGCCCAGCTGCAACAGAGAAGTTGCCTGTCCTTGACAGGGTGAGTTTGGGGAAGGATGTTGGGGATCCATCCCTGTTATCCATGGTGAGGACATGGCTGCAGGCAGAGGAGCTGTGTCACCTCCACCAACACCTTTCCCTGTCCCACAGGGACCTCAGGTCACAGCAACAACCTCCTGACGGTGGAACACAGGCACAGCTCTTTCTAGAAGCAGAAATCCTTCAGGCTGCCCCACCTTCAGCACAGGGGGGACTTTGTGTTTGCTGCCACTCCAGAGGAATAAATAAAATAGATCTGAGGGTGACTTCATGCTGCTTGCTTTCTCAATTCAGCTCTTTTGGTGTGCTCCTCAGGAGCCTCAAATGGAAACTGCCCTGTCACTAAGGCAAAACATCATACCTGGCTTGTGTTGTGTCATTGGGGATGGTTAGGGATGGCTGCACTGGGAGCAGAGAGCAGCTGAGAGATGATTCATTTCTCTGCTTTAATCCAGGCTTAGCTAGAAGGTTCAAACTGACTGAATTTTAGTGATCTTCAAAGGTGCCTTTGACCCATCACAGCATCCTGTCACTGCCCTCGGAGCAGGGATGCCTCTGGTGCAGGGAAGGACAGAGAGGACCTTGGCGACAGAGCTGTTTCGGGGCAGGACGGTGCCCGGCGGGGCTGGTGCCCCCCTGCCCCTCTCCCCTTCCCTAAGGACACCATTCCCGGCTATCCGGAGCCAACTTCCCTCCCCGCTTCCCTCAGGCCCGTGAAAATCGCTGGAAATTGAGCGAAAACTTTTATTTATGCGGAGAAAGGAGCGCGGCGGGGACAGCCCGACTGTGCCACCTGCCGGGCACGGCGGGGAACGCAGCGGGGACGGGATAATAACGGTATAATAAAGGGATAACGGGATAACGGGATAATGGGATAATGGGATGGGATGGGATGGGGATGGGATGGGGATGGGATGGGGATGGGATGGGGATGGGATGGGGATGGGATGGGGATGGGATGGGGATGGGATGGGGATGGGATGGGGATGGGATGGGGATGGGATGGGGATGGGATGGGGATGGGATGGGGATGGGATGGGGATGGGATGGGGATGGGATGGGGATGGGATGGGGATGGGATGGGGATGGGATGGGGATGGGATGGGGATGGGATGGGGATGGGATGGGGATGGGATGGGATAATGGGATGGAATGGGGATGGGAATAGGATGGGGATGAGGTGGGATGGGATGGAGTGGGATGGGATGGGGATGGTAATGGGAATGGGATGGGATGGGAATGGGAATGGGGATGGGATGGGATGGGGATGGGATGGGGATGGGATGGGGATGGGATGGGGATGGGATGGGGATGGGATGGGGATGGGATGGGGATGGGATGGGGATGGGATGGGGATGGGATGGGGATGGGATGGGGATGGGATGGGGATGGGATGGGGATGGGATGGGACGGGATGGGGCTGGAAGGGTGTTTGATGCCCTGAGAGCCGCCCTGGCTGTGGTGAAGCAGCCCCTGGTTGCAGCAGGACAGGCTGTGCCCCCCGGGATGTGCCCCACTGCTGTGGCTGGATGTGAATAAAACAGAGAATCTATCCTGATTCTGTATTCTGGAACAAAATACTTCAGTGGGAAGGGAGCTGAAATAACCTTCTGGTCCAACTGCAGGGTCTTGAAATGTAGCAAGGCAGGCCAGAGTTGAGCCCTGGAGCAATGACAATCAAACTGAGAGGTTATTTGGATGTCTGAGATTTGTCCATGCATCTGTGCCTCATCAGTCTGAACCCAGCAGTGGGAAACAGGCAAAAACTGGGGGAAAAGCAGGCAAAAATTCAGAGAAAGTGAGAAAAATGGTTCAAACTGCCCACCTGTGGGAGGCTGGAACTGCAGAAAGGGCTTTTGAGTGTAGCACTTTTGTACTTATGCAAAAGCCTCTTCTGATCTGCTGGGGGCACCTGGATTGTCCTTCCCTGCACCAGAGGCATCCCTGCTCCGAGGGCAGTGACAGGATGCTGTGATGGGTCAAAGACACCTTTGAAGATCACTAAAATTGAGTCAGTTTGACCCTTCTAGCTAAGCCTGGATTAAAGCAGAGAAATGAATCATCTCTCAGCTGCTCTGTGCTCCCAGTGCAGCCATCCCTAAGCATCCCAAAGGACACAACACAAGCCAGGTATGATGTTTTGCCTTAGTGACAGGGCAGTTTCCATTTGAGGCTCCTGAGGAACACACCAAAAGAGCTGAATTGAGAAAGCAAGCAGCATGAAGTCACCCTCAGATCTATTTTATTTATTCCTCTGGAGTGGCAGCAAACACAAAGTCCCCCCAGTGCTGAAGGTGGGGCAGCCTGCGGGTCAGGCTTAGCACAAAAGCCCAATTTTAGGCAAAGATCTGTGAGTTGGGTGCCTTGGCTTTGCTGTTGTAAACCATCTGCTCAGCTTCACTCCCAAACACCGGGGCTGGGAATCAATCACGGGGCTTGCTTTTGGTTGATCCTTGTTTTGCTAGACTTCTCTCGGCTTTCCATACTTCACGGCCCCGGGGGCTCAGAAGTGCGTGCCAAGAACTGCATCACGTCGATAGGAACAAAACCCTGGCAAATCCGAGCTGGCCCTCGAAATCCATTAGTGCCCTCGGAAATTCGGGAGTTGGAAGCGTGGCAATGGAAAAGGTAGGGCTTTGGTTTACATCTGTTGACGTGAGGATCTCAGTTGCACCCGTTCTGAGGGGAGCCGCGCGCGGCGATGAGTGAGGGGGTGCTCCGAGGGGGAATGGAAAAATCAGAGCTGGACCCCGCGTGGGAGCAATGCTCCGAGGTGCTGACAGCTTAATGAATAACTTGACTGTTATGACAGTAGGACACCTTGCAGTTCCAAGAGCAAATATTTGAAATCATATGCAATGCAGGAAATGTATAAATGTACGGGGAGAGCGCGCGGCTCGCCCCTATCGCCGACAGATGGGACGTGTTTTCACTTCAGAGGTTTTCTTCTGCTCAATTGTGACTTGCTGGGGGTGAGAGTGAATCCACGGCTTGCAGCTGATGACATAAAATGGAGCAGTGTATTAAAATCCCCTTTTTATGGTGGCCATATGGCTCAGGGGTTTTGGTAACAGCTAATTAAGATATTTGCCTCTATCCCCCCCTCTGTAAACCTCCCTCTCCTCCTACTGCTGCTCCAAAAGTTCTTGCCAGCCTATGTGGGAAAAATGGGGGTTAAAGGATGGGTCTTTATGGGTATAGCTACACTAAAAACTAATTAAAATAGATATTCTGCTCTTCTGCATTGTCATTTGCATCTCCTGAAGCTTTGGTGGGTGATGGAAACAAAACCCTACTTTTAGTCCGAGTGTTCTGCTTAAATTAAATTTTAGGGGTGCACATTAAAGTGGGGAATTTGTGAGGTTCTGCACATTCCAGAGGGGAATTTGTGAGGTTCTGGACATTCCAGTTCATGCCATGCATTAGTTTTGGGGACCTGGAGCCTCCCTGCTCCAGGTTTCTGTAAATCCCTTGTTTTCCATCACCTCCTGTCCCAGGTGGAACCAGCAGAGCCTTCCTGAGGATGTGCAGCTGATCCCATCAGGAGTTACTTTCATTCTCTCTTGACGATGGATGGGAACTCTAGAAATCCATGAAAAAAATGGATTTCCTAAATGATCAGTGGGTGATTATTAACTTTTACAGACAGCTAAGATTCTGAACACCATTTTCTCCTTCAAAGTAACTTCTTGCTGTGCAAGGAACCTGTTGGGATGTTTTCATTAAGGAATCAATCCTCTCTCCAGCATCCTGTCCTAGGAAATTCTGTTTATTTTTATTTTAGCCGTTGGTACTGTGCATAAGGAACACGATATTTGCTCTGTTTCCAGTAAACAGGTCCTCAGGAGAGCTTTGTTAATGTTATCTGTACAAAAAAAACCCAACCCCAAGCAACCAAACCACAGAGTTTGGGAGCTGGAGGCAGCTGATTATTTAAAGCAGCTGAAAGAAAAGTCTGATTGACAGGAGAAAAGTGAAATGATGGAACTGCTATGAAAGTTCCTGAATTCATGGGAAGAAACAAGAGTTGGTGATTGTAAACAAATGCTGAGGGAATTTTGTGCTGATACAACTGAAGGGAATAATTTTGGGGGGAATGGATTTTAATCATTAAGTGGAATTCAGGGAAAAAAATTAATAATAAAGAGAAATAAATAAATAAATAGAAATAAATTAATAATAAATAGAAACAAATTAGGAATAAATAGAAGTAGTGCATGAGGCTTGATTAAAGCAGATCTCTGCCTGTTTTAACTTCCATTTCCTGATTGTTGCTCGAACTTGATTTTATTCAAACTTGGGTTGTCTTTGCACACAGATTGATTTGCAGACCAAAAAAGCTGGGATCAGCCTTGCAGGGAAGAGCTCTCCCAGCAGGAAAATCCTCAGGGCAATAAGCTGACAATAAGATGAAACTTGGCTTTTTTGGCCTGATTTTTTCACCCCTTCATCCCAAATTCACATTTCTGAGCGTGAATCCAAACCAGGAGAAAGCTGCAAGGTAAATCCTGGGAATCCTAACAGCAGAAAGGTGAGGAGTTGTGTGGTACAAGGGCAGCAGAGGAGAATTCCCAGCAGCTCCCATGGGATTTGCTGGTCATAAAAAGACTAAAAATAAGGAAAAATGGGCATCATCAAAATCAGCTGCAGCAGCCTCCCCTGTGAGCTCAGGAGTCTCCAGGGCGTGGGAGCCTCATCCAGAGCCTTTCCAGGGAATTCTGGAGGTGGTGACATGGTCTAGAGGAGGAAGAAGGTGTGGGATGGGACATTTTTGGTGCCACTTTGGAGGGAGATCTTTCAGTCCAGCACAGACAGGCGAGGCTGAGAAGAATTCCATGGAATTATGGAATGATTTGGGTTCGGAAGGACCATAAAGATCACCCAGTGCCACCCCAGTCATGGGCAGGGACACCTCTCACTGTCCCAGGCTGCCCCAAGCCCTGTCCAGCCTGGCCTGGGACACTCCCAGGGATCCAGGGGCAGCCACAGCTGCTCTGGGAATTCCATCCCAGCCCCATCCCACCCTCCCAGGGAACAATTCCTTCCCAATATCCCACCCATCCCTGTCCCCTGGCAGTGGGAAGCCATTCCCTGTGTCCTCTCTCTCCAGGCCTTGTGACAATCCCTCTCCAGCCTCCTTGCAATCCCACTTTGAGCACTGAACACAGAACTGGAGGAAAAAAACCCAAAAAAACCTCTCCAAACCTCCAATCCCAAAACTAATCCAAACCAAAACCACGCCAAGAACGATGCCCTGTGCAAGCCTGGCTTTGTTCAGGCTGGGACACCTCAGGGCTGAGGCTGGAGTGGGAATAAGGCTTATTGATCAATACAGAGTTTATATTTAGCAATTTTTTAATTGAATTGGTTTTCCAACAACTCCCTGGTTTTTTCCCTATCTCTTCCTTCCTTTCCCCATAACTCCTTTCCCTCTTTTCCCACATCTGTGATCTGCAGACACCACTTTGGATTTCAGGCACTTCCCATCCCATTTCAGCACTGCTCCACTCCCCTCACGGTCGAGTTTTCAGGTCTGGGTGTTGTTCTCACCTCTCCAACCAATAAGGCCCTGCCTGGATCTCCTCCCCCAGCTCCATCTGAATCACATCATTCCCTCTGTCCCATCTGTGTGGCATCAGGGAGTGCCTTCCAAGGAAAATGTTGCCCTTCCCTCACAGCTCTGTTACCTTTCCTTGGTCTTAAATTAAAATTAAAACGCAGTTGGTGGGGAAAAGAGGTTTTTACCTCAGTATTTATTTCAGGATCCTTGGGTGCAGCACTTGGTCCAGCTGGGATGCCCCAAAATGCATGCACACCTCACACTGAAATACACACAATTATAGGCCTTGCAAAATTAACATATTTATCAAAGATTGCCCAGTGAGAGGCTGGAGTGAAGCCCTCGTTGTGAGGAACCTTCCCCCTGGCTGGGCCTGTCTGAGGTTCCAAAATGTGTTCTGGAGAGGCCCTTGGTGTCTGGGGCTCCCAGGATGTTTGCTCTCCTGGTTTAACGGTGCCGTGGGGCTGAGCTGAGTTATCAGCCTTGGGAAGTCACAGTGTGTGGGCTAAAAGCACTGAGAATACATCAAACTATAACAGAGTGTGTGAGAGGAGTGTGAAAGAAAAAACAAAAAACCATTCTGGCATCATCTCCAGGGTGGGAGCCCATCCTGCTTGCACCACCTGGAGCAGGTGATATCCCTGTGTTTCCACAATCCCTGTTTGTCACTCACATCAGGCCTCAGAACACATTTCCCCCTCACTTCCCTGCTCACTCCAAGGCCCCTAATCCTCTTTGATGAATATGAGTCGCAGTGTTTCCAAACATGACGCTCCCAACACGTTGCAGACCCTCGTGGTGAGCCCTGCTGGGCACAGCTCAGCCTTGGACACTGATTTGGGCTCATCAGGTGGGGATTTAAATCATCCAAACATCCTCATCTTCCCGACCGAAGATGGGAATGAGGGATTTGTCCCATCCCAAAATGATGGGAGAAATAAATGGGTTTTAGGACTGGACCTACTCGAGATGGAGAACAGGCTCCAAACTGAGCTTTAGTCTGGAATTGTAATAAATGGATGTTTCTGGGAGAAAAGGGAAATGTTGTGGCATTGGAATAGTAAAGATATCGGCTGAGATCACTTTGGAAAGGACTCAGTCTTTAACAGCACAGGGAAGCTTCAGAGGTGACGTTTTGTTGTCAGGGTGCCTGAAAATGGGCAGCGTGTGCCAGGGTCTTGTCACCCTCGCAGGGAAAAACAGGAAAAGTTTTCAGTATGTACTTTAATGAGTGTAAAAATCCATTCTTTTCAATGATTTTTTTAAAAATTCAAGTTCTTTCTTTTTTTTTTAATTGCTTCATTTCCCTGGCTTTTGCAGGGAGACAAAGTCAAACTGACCAGAATTTCTGTGTGTTTGAGATGCACTTCCAAAACCACGGATTTCACGTGGAAAAGAGCATCCTGCTGATGGTTTGCACTCACTGCAGTGCAAAACACAGGAAAAACGGAAAAAAACGAGGAAAACAATGCATGTGCTTGGCCTGATCCACATGAATCCCTCTGGACATCTCTTGGATGGCAGCTCTTGGAAACCCAAACCTGGCATGAGTTATCAGCCTGAAAATGATGTCAGGCAGAGCTCAGCTGTATGGGAGGCGAGGGGAGCCCAGGGGTTATTCCAAGCTTGGGAAAGGGGGAAGCTGGATATCTGTGCCCCTTTCCCTCTCTGGATATCTGCACCCCTCTCTGGATATCTGCACCCCTCTCTGGATATCTGCACCCCTCTCTGGATATCTGCACCCCTCTCTGGATATCTGCACCCCTCTCTGGATATCTGCACCCCTCTCTGGATATCTGCACCCCTCTCTGGATATCTGCACCCCTCTCTGGATATCTGCACCCCTCTCTGGATATCTGCACCCCTCTCTGGATATCTGCACCCCTCTCTGGATATCTGCACCCCTCTCTGGATATCTGCACCCCTCTCTGGATATCTGCACCCCTCTCTGGATATCTGCACCCCTCTCTGGATATCTGCACCCCTCTCTGGATATCTGCACCCCTCTCTGGATATCTGCACCCCTCTCTGGATATCTGCACCCCTCTCTGGATATCTGCACCCCTCTCTGGATATCTGCACCCCTCTCTGGATATCTGCACCCCTCTCTGGATATCTGCACCCCTCTCTGGATATCTGCACCCCTCTCTGGATATCTGCACCCCTCTCTGGATATCTGCACCCCTCTCTGGATATCTGCACCCCTCTCTGGATATCTGCACCCCTCTCTGGATATCTGCACCCCTCTCTGGATATCTGCACCCCTCTCTGGATATCTGCACCCCTCTCTGGATATCTGCACCCCTCTCTGGATATCTGCACCCCTCTCTGGATATCTGCACCCCTCTCTGGATATCTGCACCCCTCTCTGGATATCTGCACCCCTCTCTGGATATCTGCACCCCTCTCTGGATATCTGCACCCCTCTCTGGATATCTGCACCCCTCTCTGGATATCTGTGCCCCTCTGTGTATATCTGCCCCCTTCCCTCACTGATATCTGCCCCCCAGCCTTATCGCTGCCAGTGTCTCTCCCTCAAGATGCCCACACACGCTCCCGGGGGGCAGGCAGAGGGGGGCAGAGCCCCTTTTTGTCTGGGCAGGTATCAGTTTGGGGCTTGTCTTATCAGCCACCCGGCGCAGGTCCCCTGGAGGAGCGCGGGGCTGTCCCTGCGGAGCTCTGATAACCACCATCCATGAATTGCCCTTTTCAGCCCCGCTCGCCGTGGGCAGCCAAGCTTTATCTGCAGCCTCGAGGAAGGAAAAGCAGAAAGCAGCTCAAAAGCCTTTCTTTCCCCTCACCCCTGTTCTCTGATGTTCTGGAAGGCACTTTGGGAGATTAATATTGCAGCGGGGCCCTCCTCCTCCTTCCCCTATCCCCAAAAAATCCCCGTTGCGACCGAGCGCGCTGATAAACTTCAAAATAAAAACAGATGTGGCAGGAAGAATGATTTATGGACTCCCCCACGCGCTCCTGCTCCTACGTCGTGCCAAGGTTTGGGGCTTTTTTTTTTGGTTTATTGTCCACTTGGAATTATTCAACCTATTCCTGTGTCTAAATATGAACAGGAAGAGAGGTGGGAGCAACACCCAGACCTGAAAACATGACTATGAGGGGAGTGGAGCAGTGCTGAAATGGGATGGGAAGTGCCTGAAATCCAAAGTGGTGTCTGCAGATCACAGATGTGGGAAAAGAGGGAAAGGAGTTATGGGGAAAGGAAGGAAGAGATAGGGAAAAAATCAGGGAGTTGTTGGAAAATCAATTCAATTAAAAAATTGCAAAATATAAACTCTGTATTGGTCAATAAGCATCAAGTGAACAGAACTGGGACAAGCAGGAGTGAGGGTGAAAATGCAGTGGGAAAAAAAATAAATTGGAGATGTGCAGATAAGAAATGCTCAAATATCATCTGAAGAGCCATGAAAGCCTCTGAGATGTATTCCAGGGACTTCCAGCGATTCCCAGTCACAGGTGGAGACATAAAACTTTGGAGAAGCTTGGAGCTCAAGCTAAGAAGGGAAATGTGATTTGGGAGCATAAATTCACATGAGCAATCTCGGGATAGCTGTAATTTGGAAAGCTTCTCTTCAGGTGCTTAAAATGGGAGCTGATAACACCAATTACTGATGGGTGGTGATTAAAATCTGCACTGAATAATTAGGTGTGCCACGAGGACCTGGGAATTGTCTTTTTGTTGTACTAGTGCGTGCAAGGCCTTGGGGTAACAGAGATGTTGAATTAAGAAATAATTCAAAATTACTTTATCTCATATTAAGCATCCTCAAAGACAAACACGAGTGTCTCTATGAGTGCCCAGGTAAATAATTAATAAATTATGTGCCTGAAAAGAGATTTTGGTGGAGAAGAGGAGCTTGAACTTGGAGGATTTCTTGTCCTGAGCTGTGGCTGCGGCGCTGGAGCAGCCCCTGTGCATTTCTGCCTTTCTAGCATTTCATGCCTGTTTTCACTCAAGTGTTTATTTCTATAAACAGACCTAACCTCAGAAAACAATATAATGACATCCTTCCTGGGGGAGCAGGGGGGGCAGGAGTTTCCTCCCGTTCCTCCGGAGCGTTTCCGCTGGGTTTTGATTTCCAATAATCCGAGGGGTAAACGGCCGCTTTTGAACTCTGCCCTCTGCCCTTTTTATTTGGCAACCTGGGCAAAGATCAAGCCCAGAGTCAAAAGTGTCAGCAAAAATGGCTGGGACATGGGAGGGCTTCCCTTTAGGAAAAAGGCCTCGTGATTATGTTTACAGAATTCATTACAAACTCGGGGCCCAGATTAAAAGCAAATGTCTAAGTGTCCTGTGGGGAATTGGAGGTTTGGGGATGCAGCTTCCAAGGGAAGTGTGGGATCTGCAGGAGGCCTGGAGAACCCCCTGGAAAAAGGGGTGGTGAAGGTGAAGTGTGGGCGTGGGGTCACCGAGGTAAAAGTGGGGAGAAAAGAGGCTAAAAAAGGGTTTTTGCTGCTTTGAAACCAAGACTAAGGAGGCAGGATGGAGCTGCTCAAAGGGGAGACACAGTTCTGGAAATATCTGATTGTGGAGGAATCCCTGGTGGAGGGAAATCCGTCCTGGCACAAAGCTGGGACAGTCCAAGGCAGAGAGATTCCACCAGAAGAGGTTGAAAACAGGAGTCTTTTAAAGTCTGTGCCTCTAAAGACAGAGAAATTTCGCCAGATCATGTTGAAAACGGTGTTATATTAAAATCTGTGCCTCTGAAGACAGAGATTTCATCAGATTGTGTTGAAAACAGCATTATATCAAAATCTATGCCTCTAAACCAGAGAAATTTCACCAGATCATGTTGAAAATGGCGTTATATTAAAATCTGTGCCTCTAAAGACAGAGATTTCATGAAAACATGTTGAAAACAGCATTATGTCAAAATCTGTGCCTCTAAACTAGAGAAATTTCACCAGATCATGTTGAAAACAGCATTATATCAAAATCTGTACCTCTAAAGACAGAG
>VZRF01005963.1:78779-103432 GCA_013396875.1 Vireo altiloquus | reverse complement strand
GATGGGAATGGGATGGGATGGGATGGGATGGGATGGGATGGGATGGGGATGGGGATGGGATGGAAGTAGGTGAAAAGCAAATTGTTTGAAGTTGGTTCCTGGACTGGCTGGAGATAACTTGTTGGCTTTTTGGGGGGGATAAAGGCTTTGAGGCCGTCAGGGTGATTGCTCAGAGTCAGTCGTGACAGGACTTGGGGAATCAGAAGTGTTTTTCATTTTTTCCTGAGGCTTGCAGGCTGTCAGTGGTGAAGGCAGGGTTATTCCCAGAGTTTGGGGTCCTCTGGAGCAAAGCTGCTCTGGATAACCCTGCCAAGCCTGACACGGGGAGCCTCCTGAAGAACCTCTTGGAATTTCCTTAATTGCTGATATCAGAGAACCACAGAATGGTTTGGGTCGGAAAGGACCTTAAAATTCACCTCACATCTTCCACTATCCCAGGTTGCTCCAAACCCATCCAGCCTGGCCTTGGACACTCCCAGGGATGGGACAGCCACAATGTCTAAGAAAGGAAATCTAAATATTTCCTTTTCAATGCTACTTTCCAAGTTTAAATTCTCCTGCACAACCCATAGGCACTACTGGCCAATGTGGAGCTGAAGCACCACCTTGATCTGGATTTTTCTCCAACTTGTGCTAAAAATCTCTCCCCATTTCACCCAATTTAGCAACTTCAGCTTTGCCTGCACAGCCTTGAACATATTTAATTTAATTTAAGCCAAAATGGGTAATGGTAGAGCCCCGGGAGAGTCTTTAATGGGTCACTCATCCATCAGGATCCTGGCCAGGGAGGTGTTCCTGGCCTCTGTGGGTTGTTTGTGCTCACACAAGGTCCCTGCAGCTCTCCCCGAGCTGCTGGGGAAGGGCCCAACCTTTTCCAAGGATATCTTCAGATTTCACTTCGACCTGGCTGTCAAACTCTGTGTATTTTTCCAACGTCAAACAGGTTTTAAGATGGAGGAAGGAGATAATGTGATGATAAAAAGGCTGGAGCGATTTAAAGGTAGCTTTTAAAACGTTATACACAGCACAGGAGGATTGACTTTTTCCCCAAATTTTCAGCGGAACACGTGTTCGGAGTGGGCCAGGAGCAGATTTTCATAAAGAAAATATTTGTGAGCATGTCCCCTCAGCACATGAACAACACTCACCCCACCATGTGCTGCTGCATTTTTGTTGGTTTTTTTTTTTTTTTTTTCCCCTCTCCAAGGCACATTTTCAACTTTCTTTTCTATCAGCTTGTAAAACATGATTTTTATTCTTCCTTTAATGGCCTGGGCTAATTACTCCCGGTGACCTTTGACCTTCAAGTGCCTTCATTTATGGTAGCACATTCCTTTCAACAGAAACATATTGGGTTTTTTTACAGGGTGCTGATGTCTGGCCTGGCAGCCCAAAGCTCCAAATCCAACAGCATCCACGGAGCAGCCTCGTCTGGGAGCCAAAAGCATCGTCCAGCTTTCTCCTAAACAGCGTGAAAGCTTCCCCTGAGCAGAAATACTCAGATTTCTCTCCATGTTAAGATTCTGCTGCTGTGATTTGTCAGGGAAAATGGTTAAATTTGGGGAATTGTGGAGGAATGGTGATGGAGCGAAGATTAACTGTGCTGGTAAAAAGATCTCCAAAGGTCCAAGGCCAGCTCGGAGCAACCTGGGATAAGGGAAAGTGTCCTTGGCCATGGCAGGGGGTGGGAAAAAATTAAGTTTAAGGTCCCTTCGAGGCCAAACCATTCCATGATTCCCCTGGTTTAATGCACCAAACTCCTGAGAAGGGTTGGCTCTCTTGGTTCAGTGACACAACACATTCTGATATCATTTAGTGAGGTGTCCCTACATCATTTCCACTCATTATCACAATTCAGGGAAGACTTTTAGTGCTCATCCCTTCCTCCAAAAAGAATTCTGCTCCTGAGGATTTAAAATCCAGGCAGCAAAAAAAACCAAAAAAAATCCAGGCACATCCCGAGGTTAATTCCAAAACTAGAATTCAGCAATAATATTCAGTTGGAAACATAGTGAAAGGGTTCAACCAAATACATGGAAGTTAAAAATAAATCCAGGATCCTGAAGGATTGAGTGCAAACAAGGAATTAGGAGTGGGCTCGTGGCTGGGGAAATTGGTTGGGTTTAAAGCTGGGTTGGGTTAAAGATCTCCCCAATCTTTGACAAATTGCTCAAAATTTGCAGGTGGAAATTGCTGATCTTTCTAATTCAGAAAATCACAGAAGCCCCAGATTAACATAAAATTTAAGGTCAGAAAGATACTTAAGGACACGTCAGAACTCTCCAGGAGAGAGGAATCGCTGAATTGGGCTTCCTGCCCTGGATTTTTTTATATAAAAACCTGGTGTGAGGAGGAGCAGGAACATTAAACACATTAAAGCTGCTCAAATGCTGCTGCAAGGACAGGAAAACCCAGCCAGGCAGCTCCTAAGTGGACGTGATGCAGTGCAAGAAAAGAGAATTATTCTTTGCCAATCACCGTTTACCCTAAAATAGCAAAGCAACCCCCCAAAATGTTATTTTTTTTTCAGAGACTCCCTCGGCTGAACGCCGGGGAGAGAAGAGTCCCCAAGAAAATGAATGTGCTCGTAGGTGTTTTGCAGTAGTTACATCGTTCTCCTGATAAGCCTTTAAGCTTTTGGGTTATTTTTCTTGGGTCTTTTTTGGGTTTTTTTGCCCTCCCTCCCTCTGCCTCCCCTGCACGAATTCAGCCTCTCAGAGCGAGCCCCATTTACTCGCTCCGTTGTCAACGCATCTGGACATCTTGTCAAAACAATATAATTTTACTTTGTAACTTTTTGACACCGGTATTTATTGCACCTGTCTCTGCTCATGATTTATGACTTGTCTGGTGAGTATTACTCCACAGCCCTGAGTTTACAATAGCAGATAAGTGAAGCATTTGAAGTCCCGAATGGGCTGCAGATTTAGAGATGGAGATTTGCCTCCCCTCCTCCTCCTCCTCCAAAAAAAAAAGGGAAATTAAGATGAGCGTTTTCTCCCGTTTTTCTGGGTGGTAGAAATCAAGAGCATCAAAAGTTCTTTGAAAAGAGGAAGGGGGGAAAAAAGAGAGAATAATGGTGGTGTCTCTATAAGGAGGAATTGAGTGGAATGATCTTTGCTTTGTAGAGGAAGGAGTTGTTTTAATTAATCAATATCTGATTATCTGGGCAGCATTTTAACACCCAGGGCTGTGCCAGTGCTGAGGAGATCAGCATCATGCAAATTACAGTGTTTGGGAGTACCCAGCAGCCTGACATTCTGAATTATTATTTGTAACACACTTTTTGGGATGAAATTCACTCCTGCTTAGCACTGAAACTTTGGGGCCAAATGTATAAAATCCAAACTTCACCTACCTGAGCAACCCTGCTGAACAAACTGGGTTTATTCACTCTCGAGTGAGTGGAGGAGAAGCTGTTGTAGAATGTGAGTTTAAATATTTGATAAAAGTCACAATTTTACCTTGTCAATCACCCCATTTTTCTTTTCTCCTTTAATTTTAGAAAACTTAAATTTAGGGCCTAAATAACTTGACAGTATCCCTAAAATATATGGCATTTTTGCAAGGTATTTATTATTTTATTGCTGTTAAATTGGAACTTTCAAATTTGTCAAGCTTTAAAACAAATCTGGGTTTCTTCCCTAATCCAGGTCCTTTTCCCATCTGATTCCATTGGAGATGGAACACAAAACCCTTGGCACAGCTTGGTCAATTCAGTGGAAGTCGTGGAAGGATCCTTCCTGTTAATCTCATCCAAGCCAAAGCAACCTGTAAAGGTGGGAATGTCTGGGAAAATTGGTTTGGAAACATTTTCATTTGTCAAAATTTCCTTGGATTCAAAATGTGCTGGATGGGGTTCGTTATTCCAGAGCCCTTGGGGTCTGTATCAGCGAGATTCCCTTTGATGGGAATTGGGTGGAAATCAGGGAGTTCAAGCTCTGGAAGGAAAACTCGTGGGGATTTATATCAGTGGGATTCCCTGCACTGATCCTCCGATGGGAATTGGGTGGAAATTAGGGACTGTAAACTCTGGGAAGCTCTAGAAGGAAAACCCAGGATTTCTTTTCCAAGCACTTTTCATTTTTCAAGTTAAAAACGAAACAGAAAACCTCTCTTTTTGCAAGGAGGGAGATGAAACAGATGAAACAGAAAATGACAATGAAAACAGAAAACTCCTCTTTTTCCAAGGAGTCACGACAATGAGACAGAAATCTCCTCTTTTTCCAAGGAATCTCCGTTCTGTGACTCCTGCCCGCTGGAATACCGCGGACAGGAGGGAAAATCATTTGTGCCCCAGGCTGCACTTCCCAAAGCAGAGCCCCCCGGATCCGTGGCAGCCCAGGCTGCTTCTGCTGCCCCAAACCCTGCACGTTCCCGACTCCTCTGATGGATTGCCAAGGAAAACACGGGGCAGGCGCCGTTGCCGTGGCGATGGAGCACGCGGGGCAGCGCCAGCAGAGATTTCCATCAGCGGCTCTCCAACAAAACCTCGATTCAATGGCCAGGCCAGGCCTTGGGTGCTCCTGGGCTTTAGCAGGAGCTCAGAAATGGGGAATTCACTCCTGAGCTGGCTGAGAAATGCCAAATCTTGATTCCTTCAGGGAAGAAGGCACCTCCCTGCTTCTTTTCTTCTGGATCCTTTTAAATTCTTCCTTACCCTTTAAAATAGGAAGCACCAAGGCTGGCTGAAGAGTCACCTGTAATTAATGGCTAATGTTGGAGTCCAGGAAAAGCCTGGGAACTTTTCCTGCTCCTCTGGGTGAGCTGAGAGCACCAAAGCAATGAGGAGATGTTGTTTAGTGCAGCACAGAGTGTGGAGTTGGAGTTTTTAGGTTTTGCTCTGTATATTATATAGAGCCAACATGGAGGTTCCAATGTGTTGGCTTCTTCTTCTGCATCTTCTTCCTCTTCTTCTTCTTTTTCTTCTCCTTCTTCTTCTTCTTCTTCTTCATCTTCTTTCTTCTTCTTCTCTTCTTTTCTCTCTGACATGAGTTCCTGTGGTTTGTTAATTGGTAGATAGAATTTAGTGTAGAGGAGAGATGTCAGTGAGGTTGATATTCACTGGTTTTGGGGACAAAATAAGATAGGTAAAGTTTTCTAACTGGTTGATAATAGATATAAAAGCTACCTGCTTTGGGTAGCCATTGCCATTCTGCCCTCGTGTTCCTGGAGGTCACAGCACAGTCTGTGCCTCCCAAACTTTGATAAGAACAAGAAATAAACAAGCTTTGAAACAGCAGAAAGAAGCTTCATTTCATCTTTTGGGACATGGGACACTGAAATCAGGAACACAGCCGGGCCAGGAACCAGCAGGGTCCAAAGAACATCCTGACAGGCTAATGTGGAGATATCTCCATTATAGACTCCTGAATGTAGGATCAGGGGATTGGTTTGGATTCTCCGAAAGCACCAAAATTGCTGCTTTAAAACACAGCAAAAATCCCTCATCTGTTTCACCATTTTCCCTCTCAGAGGACAGAATCTGTCTGCACATAAAACTGATTAAATGTGTATTTGTTTCATATTAAATGATGTATTCTTGTCGTCTGTGAGCCTTTTTTTGTGCTTGAAAGGGCTGAAATACAGAAGATTTTGATAGAGCAAATAGAAAAGGGAGAGATTTCCAAAATCTCATCATTCTGGCTTTTGCACACAGATTTGTGCATTCTATTTCTATTTGGATTTTGAGCAATTTGACTCAATTTTAGAGGTCTTTTCCAACTAAATGGTTCCATGTTCTCTGAGTCAACCTACTCAAAAACACTTTCAGTTGTTTTTTTTTTTCCACAAACAACCAGCATTTTTTGTGGGACAATTTATTGTGTTTGAGCTGGTGTGAAGCTGTCCTTGTGAGTCAGAAGTGGCTGCTTCAGGTTTAAAAAGCTGAGCTTTGGAATTTTGTGGCTGAATTTTGCTTTAGAGCGATGTGCACAGGACTACTGCATTTAGAAAGAAAAACTAACATTTGATTATCTTACGGAGCCCCGAAGGCAGAATGAAAATGATGTTAAAATAAGAAACTTCCAGATTGTTTACAGATTTCCATCCAACTAGAAATACATTTTCAGTCACTTAGAGCAATTGAATTACACATCCTGATAAACAAGCAGGAATTAAGTGAAATTTTATACAAAGTTTAAATGAAACTCAGATCTTTTCAAGCCTGGCTTGGGAGACTTTGTGAAACACCACCCACTAATGGTTCTTTATGTTCTGAAAATTTAAGTGTTCTCCCCCAGAAGTCACAAAGAAGTTGGGTTTCTGTTTAATCACGGCAAAGATGAGACAAAAATACTGATTTTTTATTCACTGTTGTTTGACCAAGCCCAGGTGTGTGATGGGACCATCCCTGACCTTGGGGAAGGAAGAATGTTTGGAATAAACAGATTCTCAACAGGTCAAGGTGGTAACAACCAACAGTTGGAAGGGACAGGGTGTGTGATGGTTCAGTCCTTGGCAAAGTCTCAGAGACCAGGATGAGCTGCTCCATGGACAAGTTATTCCAAGATTCTGCCCCCCGTGGAAGGTCCCTAATCCTTCCTTGGAACAAACACCAATGGATATTGATAAAAGTCCTGGCAGATAAGCTTTGATCCAGTCCACCCTGTTTTATCACTGGGATGGGGAGAGAATTCCAGCCCAGGATGCTTAGGGCATTCCAGTCCAGTGGAATTGTGCTGTCACCCTCGGCAGGGCTGGACCTGATCCGGCATACGAGGCTGGTGGAGCTCTCACTGGAGTTAAAGCAGAGCATCCAGGGCCCATCTGGACGTGGCAGCTGCTCCTGGACACATCTGGCTGCTCTGGAGGACCTCCCCAGTTAAATCCAGCTGGGCTGAGGGCCTGGGAGTCTGGGATGGGACCTGGGAGGGAGAACATCAGGCAAATCCGAGACATTTTGGCTCTGAGCTCTTGATGAGCTGGCTCTCAGTGGATTCTGGTTCCATTTACACCCTCTTACAGGTAGGATAAATTATGCAAGCCCACAGCCCTTCCATTTCTCCTGGAGATAATGAGCACGAGTCAATTCTTTCCATAAAAACAGGGGGAAAATCACATTGCTGCTCGTGCTTAACCAGCCCAGCCCGTGGGTTGCCAAGCCTGTGACATCATCACTGGCAACATCCAAGGCTCCAGATTAGAAGTAGCCCAATGACATCACCCTGCCCGTGTCTATCTAACAGCTGGTTTCTGTATATTGTGTAATTTTAAATCATTATTCATGGTTTGGGTCGGTATAATTCAGGAAGTGCAAAAATTGCCAAGAAAAATTGACCTGGAACCAGTTCAAAGCGGCTCAATTATTTTATTGATTAGACTCCTTAGCTTTCATTTCGCAGCAGAGCCATCATGAATCATCGATACACAACAATATCTGAGGCACTTCTCCGCGAGCTGAATTCAGCTCTCCAAAACAAGGTAAGCTTTGAAGGCCCTCGAGCTGTTGGAAAACAAGATAGCCCAGATGATTTGCTGGCCAGCCCTGAAAAGGGGCCAGGAGCTATTTACCGAGGCAAGTGGTTTGTTTGAACTGGAGTTTTATTTATTTTCATATTTGACTCATTGACTTCATCTCCGCCTCCAGCTCAAAGGGACGTGTTTGAAGCGAAGGGAACAGAAAGAGCCTTCTGAGAGGCCTCAGCAGGCACAGCCCCAGCACTGAGATAAAGCCCCAAAAGCCAGGTGGAGGAAAAGGGAAAAAAAATAAAAAAAAGGGGGTAAAAAATGCTGGGGAGGCTTTTTATTCCGAAGGTTTATGAGGAGGGCAGCAGGAGGGAAGCTCTGCATGGTCAGGCTTGGGTAAACACATCTGCCAGAGGCTCCTGAGCACTCAGGGATACCTTTGGGATGTGCCATGGGGGAAAGGTTCCCTTTGTGATCCACCCCAAAACCAGCTCAGCTCAGGGATGTCAGAAAATCTTGGGAATTGGGATTTTTCTCAAGTCCAGCTCTTATAGAAACTGGAGGTGTTCTTGCCTCAGGTTTTTAGGAACACCAGGAAAACCTCTTACCCCAACCAAAAGCCTTTTACCTGCCCAATGACTGCACTTTACATGCACCTGGTGATCTCCTTTCATCATTTCCTTGATGTCCTCTTACCAAAATAGTCTGGCTTGAAATTCTAAATATTTAGGGAAGATCTTTGCTTGATTTTCTCTCAAGTTACTCCAACAACAACTCCCAGGGATCTTTTGCCTCCAAAACATGTCCCGAGGATGGGGAGGGGATACTGGACCCTGTAGTGACTCCCTAAATGCCTTTAGGAATGTCCCAAACCCACATGACCACTGTTAAACAGGACTAAAGCCAAACACGAGGATTTTGGGTGGGAAGAGAGATCAAGTCTGGATCAGAGGAGGATCTGGAAGCAGCTCAGGCCCTTCCTGATTTTTAGAGCACAACCAGATCCTGAACAAAGCTCAGCCTTGTGGGAACATCTGAAGAAAATATCCCAGTCTTGGATTCCCTGTTATGGATGTGCTGATCCCAATTAACTGGGTCTGGGAAAGTGTCCTGGGAAGGAACACTTGGAATTTACAGAAACCAAATGAGTTTGAACCTCCAGAGGCATCCATGGATTTTTCCATCCTTTGGCCCAGCAGAAGGAAAGCAGTTTTGGGGCCTTCTCTTTCAGAAAAGGATAAAATCAGAGACTTTCTGAGCCAGGGCTTTCCCAGCTCCTCTGGGACTTGGTTCTCAAGCTTGCACTGAGTATCCTGGTGGTTGTGGAGATGCCAGATGGGGCTTGGAGAAAGTGGAAAACCAAACAATTGAAATAAAAAGATCTGAGCTTTATTTTTAGCTCTTATTCCCCATGATAAGCGACGCTTGGATAACGCTCCTGCACCAGGGTGAAGTCCTTTGGAAAGGGAAAAAGGAGACAACAAATGCCAGGTTTGTAATTTCTCTCCCTGAAGGATTTTCCTTCTCCTAAACAGGATAAACCATTGGGTGCAAACAAGGCACCTTTGCTGCTTTCAAAGCTAAATATTTCATATCCTCACCACCAGCAGTCCAGCTCTTATAGAAACTGGAGGTGTTCTTGCCTCAGGTTTTTAGGAACACCAGGAAAACCTCTTACCCCAACCAAAAGCCTTTTACCTGCCCAATGACTGCACTTTACATGCACCTGGTGATCTCCTTTCATCATTTCCTTGATGTCCTCTTACCAAAATAGTCTGGCTTGAAATTCTAAATATTTAGGGAAGATCCTTGTTTAATTAAATTCTTCATGGAGGGAAAAAATCCAGCCTTGCCTTTCCAGTCAGAGAGGGCTTTTCCAACCTGAAGGATTCTATAATTCTACCAGCTTTCTTTATTCCTTCATTTCATGGTTTTAAAACACAGAAGCCTCATTGTAGACAATTTTAAAGTAATAATATCAAGTTTATAAGCTCAAACTTATCCTCCAGGTGATTTTATTATCTAAATCTTGGTGAAGATTAATCATAATAGCCATAAATGTGTCCTGAGAAAATATCCCCTCTCATCCTGTCTCCAACAGGAGAAATAGTGGAAACATTCTCTAAAATTATTATTATTTTTATTCAGAGTTAATATTTATTAATGACAAAAATTCTGAGTCTTCTGGTTATTTTGGTTGTCTGGTTATTTATTTTCTATCATTTTTGCCAACTGTTCCCCAATAGGAAAACTCCTTCCTTCCTTCCTGATTCCGACAGCCAAACAAGAGATCTGTGGTGATCACGCTGTAATCCTGTTTTCTCTCAAAGCTTCTGCATTAAGTACTTTTCCCTCAAGCACTTCCAGGCTGGATCACATCCCTGTCTGAACATCCCACTTCAGGAAGGGAGGGGGAAAAACAAAAATCCCACTGACATTTTCCTTATCAGTTCTGAGAGGATTTTTGCAGCATTTAACACAGTGCTCGGAGGAGACAGCTTGGATTTGGAGGAGGATGGCCACAGATAAGAAGCTTCCCTCGGCTCTCTTTGCCAAACCTCAGAACATGCTGAGGATTATTTGCTTTATTTAACATTTTCTCCTCATCTTCACGCTCTTAAAGGAGAAAATCACGCTTGAAAAAAAAAAAACAACCCTCAAATGTGGTGTTGTAAACTCTACATATTCCTGTAGCTGCTATTCCTAAGGAATCTGGGGAAATGTTGGCCAGCTGGAAGAGGGGAGATGCTGTTGTCCAGTGTTCCCACAGTGACCCTTGCACTGGAGCAGAGATGGATTGGCTGGAGCCGGGAGGGAGCACTTTGTCTCCCCAAATCCCTGGGTGTGAGTTGGTTTTTCCTGCCAGCCTGCGATTGACTGAGTCACCACAGGTCAGCGATGGCTGGGGATAAATATTGCCTTGGAAGATGTCAGCCTTTGGAAAACAGCACAATAAATTCCAGACAAATCAAACAGGACCTCCCCGGGCCCGGCTGGGGTGAAAGGAGGGTTTGTGGCACCCAAACTGACCCCAAATCTCGGAGACAAAAAGCAAAGTGCCTCGGATTCCGTTTCAAATGTTCTCCTCCTGAGGCATCTGGAATTTTGGTTTAATTTTCCCCTGGGATTTCCTTATCCCCACAAACATTCCAGGTTCACCTTCATCTTTTCAGGAGGGTCAAGGTGTGTCAGGGGGAGATGTTCTTCCTTGGACCCTGCTGGCTCCTGGCCCGTCTGTGTTCCTGATTTCAGTGTCCCATGTCCCAAAAAGATGAAATGAAGCTTCTTTCTGCTGTTTCAAAGCTTGTTTATTTTTCGTTCTTATCAAAGTTTGGGAGGCACAGACTGTGCTGTGACCTCCAGGAACACAAGGGCAGAATGGCAATGGCTACCCAAAGCAGGTAGCTTTTATATTTATTATCAACCAGTTAGAAAACTTTACCTATCTTATTTTGTTCCCAAAACCAGTGAATATCAACCTCACTGACATCTCTCCTCTACACTAAATTCTCTCTGCCAATTGCTACATGATAGGAACTGAGGTCACAGAAAAGGGAAGAAGAAGGAGAAGAGGGAAGAAGGAGAAGGACAAGGCACCAACACCCTAAAATCTCCATCTTGGTCCCATATAATATATAGAGCAAAACCTAAAAACTCCAACTCCACACTCTGTGCTGCACTAAACAACATCTCCTCATTCCTTTGGTGCTCTCAGCTCACCCAGAATTGGGGGTAAATGCTCCCACGAGCTTGGTTCGCAGGCCAAGCCTTTTTTGTGGAGCTCTGAGGGTAAAACAAACACCCAGAGGAGCAGGAAAAGTTCCCAAGCTTTTCCTGACTCCAACAGAGGTGGAGACCACCTTTGCTCCAGGGAAGAAACAGGATGCCCAACCCCTGCACTGGTCTGCACCATCATCCTCGAGCCTAATTCAAGGATTTGGCTGCAGACTGCCAACATCCAGAGGAATTTTCTGCAGCATTCCCAGTAAAACCCTTCTGATTTCACCAAAATAACACAATGAGCAAGGAAAAGTAGAATCTCTTAATTGTGAGTGAGGGAAATACTCCTGTGGAGGGAGTTGTCTTTCATAGCTGGGCAGGAAGAAGGTTTGGAAGATGATTCTCCCTTTAATTCCTCTAATTAACCCCAATATTCGCTATCAAGCTTGGTTATGGAGTAAAAAAAATAATATGAGATGTTGTTTTTCTAGAGCTATTTATTTTGCTGGTTAATGGATTAAAATAGCTGCCAGCTGTGCAAAGTTCTCATTATGTTCATTACTCCGAGTGCTCCTCACAATGAGATGATTAATTCCACACACTTGCAAGCCCTTCAGTGAATGCTGTTGATTAAGCAATTATGTTAATCCACTCGTGTTTGTTTTCTCACTGCTCTGATGATGATTGGGCCCAATTTCTTGGCTGAATTATTCCACGGACGCTCTCAAAGCTTTGCTGTGATTTGGAAAGGCCAAACCCACCCTCCTCAAACGATGTGAAGGTGAAAATTGAGGATTGTTTGTCTCTGGTTGGGTTTGGGTTGCTAAGAAAATTGTGGAACTTTTTGATTCTTTCTGGTTTTGGCCAACTCCTGTTCAGGAGTAACATCAATTTTCTGTCTGCTTTAACCCTGGGAAATTCAGGCAGAATTGAATCTTTCCATTTAAATTGCTTTTTCTTGTATTGATTGTATTCAGCAGCTCATTTGATCTTTTATTTCCATGAGGTTGGTAACAAAATGAGTTTTGGAAGTGTTGAATAGGTGGATATTCAGGTAACCCAGACTTTGTTCCACAAAATCAGAAACCTGGCATTTGCAGGACAAATGACAACAGCTCAACACAAAAAATGGACAATTATTCCCCAGATTTTAGGTTTAACGACTAATTTGGTATAAAGCAGCAGCTGATTGGACAAGGGAAGAACATTCTCCTGCTTTCAGATGAAATATTTTCCTCAGCAGCAAAACCAGGGAAATCCTGTGGTGGGAGAAACACGAAGTGAATTTTAAGAGTCTTTGCTCAATGGGGCAGTGGCTCACTGAGTATATTTGTGCTTTACCTGCAGAATAAATTTCCAAGGGGCCAGAAATATTTGCAAGAAGGCAGAAAGCTCCTGCCCTGCTCAGCCCACAGCTCCCTGGGTGTCCGAGGGAGCAGCAGCATCCTTTGGAATCCTCGTTTATGGTTCCGCCAGGGCTGCGGAATGGGAAGGGAAGGAAAGACAGATCCCAATCCCACCCCGACAGACTAAACACAGCCCCACAGCACTGCCCAGCCCCAGGCTGGCCCAATCCTTGCCAAAACTCGGGAATAAAACACATGGAAAAGGCCAACAGACCCAGCAGAGCAGCCAAGCCCAAGAAGCAAAATATTGACGAAGGCAAACCTGCAAAAAAGTCCCAAAAGATGTCCCCAAAAGACTTAAAAAAATGGATTTTGAATACCTCAGTAATCAAAAATATGATAAAGCAGCTTATAAATACAAAGAAATTATGTTTAATGATGCCCTCCCAAAGGCTTCCTACTTTCACCATTTTCCACAGAATTCCAGAATATTCTGAGATGATCCAAGTCCTAATCCTTGCCCTGGAGAGATTTTTAATCCTCAAATTTCTATTTAAGTGTACATTCATGTTAACCTCCTTGATATTCTCTGAGCACTGACCATCACTGACCACAGCTGTTATTTTGGCAGTTCCATTTTGGGGCAGCAGCTTGTGAAAGACCTGGACAGATTTTTGTCCTCAAATTTCTATTTAATTGTATATTCTCTGAGCACTGACCATCACTGACCACAGCTTTTATTTTGGGGGGTCCATTTTTGGGGCAGGAGCTCGTGAAAGACAAAGTTTTATCCTCAAATTTCTATTTAAGTGTACATTCATGTGAACCTCATTGATATCCTTCGAGCACTGACCATCACTGACCACAGCTGTTATTTTGGGGGTCCTTTTTTGGGGCAGCAGGTCGTAAAAAACAAAGTTTTATCCTCAAATTTCTATTTAAGTGTACATTCACATCAACCTCGCTTATCTTCTCCAAGCACTGACCATCACTGACCACAGCTGTTATTTTGGGGGTTCCATTTTGTGGCAGCAGCTCGTGAAAGACCTGGACAGATTTTTGTCCTCAAATTTCTATTTAATTGTATATTCTCTGAGCACTGACCATCACTGACCACAGCTGTTGTTTTGGGGTCCATTTTCGGGGCAGGAGCTGGTGAGAGCCCCCAGATTCTCTGAGCACTGACCATCAGTGGCCACAGCTGTTGTTTTGGGGTCCATTTTCGGGGCAGGAGCTGGTGAGAGCCCCCAGATTCTCCGAGCACTGACCATCACTGACCACAGCTGTTGTTTTGGGGTCCATTTTCGGGGCAGGAGCTGGTGGCAGCCCCAGTGGAGCTCAGCTCCGTGGCTCAGGTCGGTGTTTCAGTCACTGCGCCGTGCTGACGGCTCGCCTGCAATGTGGCCTCCGTCTTTTTTATGATGTACATTCCTGGTGAGTGTTGGGCAGATTGATCCCATTCTGGGCTCCAGATTGGAAAACAGATGTGTGTGGGGGGAAAAAAAAAAAAGCTGCAGGGAAAAGGTGCAAAAAAAAAAATCCTGTCCAAGATGCTGAGAAAGAGCCTCGGAGGGAGGAGAGCTGTGTGGGTTTGTCAGAGAGGGCTGAGGTAGCACAAAAACATCTCCAAAATACCTCACAAAAAGGGAGCAGCAGTTCCCAAATGAGCCCAAATCCATGAGGGAAAGATCAGGGAGATGAACCAATTTTTCAGGGAGCAGAAAGTTCTCAAGACCTTCAAGTCAAGAGCAGCTGTTTCAGCTAAACAGAGATTATTTCTCTTGGTAAGAGGTTACAGAGTGGATTTTAATCTTTTTGACGTCAAACTTCACAACCAAGCATCAACTTCTAGGTTTAAATCCATCTATAAATACATCTAAATAGGTTTCATGTTCATCTATCAAGAAAGTGACACTGACTGGGTGGTTTCGTTAAAAAAGAGGAGACTTTTCCTATGATTGCATTGAGAAGAACAAATTTCCTCTTTTTTTCCCATTAATATTCCTGTTGGAAATTAAAAAGAATAAATTCCAATAAAGCCTGAAGGATGGTTGGCAGCCATGGGAAAAGCTGTAACTTTGCTCTTTCCCATTTCTCCTGAAAATGGCATTTTTCTGGCCTTTTCCAGTGGCATCACAACTTAAAGGTAAAGAACAGAGCAGAATCACTTCCCTGGCATCCAACACCTTGATTTCCTTCATCTTTTCCCCCTCTCCACGGGATGAGGATCCTGGATTTGGGATTTTTCACAGCAGCTCCCAGGCACTGAAGGCACTGAGTACTTTACAAGGCAGTTAAGCACAGTCTGGAATTTGCCCTAAATATTCATCCACACGTTCAACCAATTCCCATATTTGACTTTAATCCTGCATTTTAAAGCCAGACTTGTTTTAATTCATTCACATCTCAAACCCAACACCCCTTTCCACATCCTCTTGTTTTGGGAAGGCCGAGTCGAATTCCTTGGAAGAGAAGAAAACAGCTCAGAATTCCATTTTTTTTTAAATTTTTTATTATTTTTTTTTTCTTTCCCTCCCAAAAATCCGCGCAGAGGTTCTGGAGGCAGCTGTTGCTGTGAGCCCAAGCTGCCATCAAGTTCAAGGAGGAGGAGATTGCCATAATGTAACCTAAGAAATCCTGGAAATCCCAGCGGGCACCCCAAGGTGTTGAAGGGGAGTCAGGGAGCACGGGAGACATGAAAAGGCTTTATTTTTTTTTTTTTCCCCTTTTTTTTGCAGCTGGTTCCTTTCTCCTATCGGCTGTACAAAGGCACAGGGGAGGGGACAGGGGCTGGATTATGAAAGGGCCACGCTTTCCATCCATGTTCAGGAAACCAGGGAGACAAAAGGCACCCAGCAGCAGCCACATGGCGAGGGGGGCTTGGGGAAACAGCCTCCTTCCTCTGCTGCTTCCTCGGGAGCCCAGCATCCATCGCCACATTTGTTTTTCCAAGGAAATAATTAAAGATGTGGATAAGAAAAAAAAAAAAACAAAAAAAAACCCCTGAACAAAAGACTGACCCTTCCTTTTTTTTTTTTTTTTCCCTTATTTTGGTTTTTAACCCCTTTTTTTTTTTAATCTCCCTGCCTGCTCACTGCAAGGGAAATAATTTTCATCCCCCCCCTTCCGCCGAGAACTCCGGGAGCAGGGATTGCTTTACATCCCAGTAGAAGGGAGCGCTTGAGGAAACCTCTGGCAGTATTATGGATGGAAGTGCAAGGAGATGGTTTTATCAAGAGGCTTCAAGGCTATTATTGTCCAAATAAACACTTGCTTTGCCAGACATGATCTACAGCTGCTGCCCGGAGAGCCCTGAGGTCCAGCTGAATTTCCATCTCCCTGCCTCCATCTCCTTCTCTCCTCTCCCGCTTTCTGCAGCCCTGAATAGCTCACTGTGCTGCATTACTTCACTTTTTCCATCTTAATAGGCTTCACCAGGCTCCTGACTTCCTGCCCACCACCCTGCTCCCCACTTCAGCTGCCTTTAGGAAGCTTTAACACCTTTGGGGGAGGTTGATTATTTCTTTTTTTTCCCCACTTGAGGCCAGGATGATTCGCTATCATCCCAGATTTCGCTATCAGGATGCAGGATGTCACTGCTGCCCGGAGCAGAGATCCCCTGGGATGCACATCTCATCTCCCTGGACAGGCAAATTGAGTCAAGCTTGAAGCAACTGAGACAAACTTTTTGGAAAGTTGTCGAATCTTTATCGTTTTTCGCTTTCCTACACCCACATTGTTCTCCAGGCTCACAAACAGCCCCACAAGAGACAAAGCACAGGAAATATTCCAGCAGCATCACTCCAAGGTCAGTTAAAAAACATGAACTGACAGAGTTTCACCAATTCTGAGGACTTTTAAGGACAGAATTGCAGGAGAACAGCAAGAACAAGCATTTCTAGATAGATTTAGGTGATTTTTTTTCCCTCTAAAAGACAGAAAACTGATCAGGATTCTAAAACTCTTCCTACAACACCACAGGAAATTAACTTCTCTTTACTACTTTTGAGATTTTGTTCCTTCTCTTGCTGCTTCTTTACCCCACTCCTGGTTTAAAACCTTTCCAAGCTTTGGGCATCCAAACTGCACCCTTGGCTTTGGGCATCCTAACAGGAAACCTCCTCAGCTCCAAGGCCACTGAAAATCTGGGAATTTCTGTAAATTTTAATCCAGAATTCACCTGGAATCTCACTCGAGTGTCAACAGCTCCTGGGGATAAAACTCTCCTCAGGCTTGGCCAGGCTGGGCTTAATTTGAGTAAAGTCTTCACCAGGAGCAGTTCCCAAGGAATCAGAGGCAGAACTTTCCCTGAGCAGGGTTTTGGGGAGATTCCCTTGGGAGCACAATTCTCACTCCAGGATGCTCAGCCCCACTCAAACCTGCCCCAAACAGCTCCAGAGCAATCCTGGCTCTCGCTTTGGCCTCGGAGTTGGATATTCTGGGGCTTGCTCGTGGCATTGTTTGACATTCTATTTAATTTCTGCTGGATTTTTAACTGGCAGGTGCTTAAATTTTTTTTTCCCCAATAATAAACACAGGAAAAGCAGCCTTGAAATGAAGAGAATCTTTCTTTGAACCTCCTAAGGATCAGACTGGTGATAGCACATGCACTGATATTTTATATACACCACTAACACTGGTTTAAAGCAGATAAAAGTCTCCTAGTGAGCAGAGATGCAGGAAAATGTCTGATAATTTTAATTTTAAAATTGAATTTTAAAATAAAAATTTTATTTAATTAAAAATTTAACTTAATTTTAATTAATTTTAATTTAATTTTGATTAATGTTAATTTAAATTTAATTTTAAATAATTTTAATTTAATTGAATTGAATTGAAATTTTAATCCACCTATTAATCCCTATCACAATTCCAGAATTTTTAATTTCTAGTATTTAATCTCGAGAACAACCAAGCTTGAAATGCAAATCTTGTATCTGCAGGCCAGGATTTCTGATTTTTGTCCCTAAATTCTGTGTATTTTTACTCCAGTAAAACTTCAGTTTTACTCTACCCAGAGGGCTCAGATTTTTGCCCAAAGTAGAAACTCTCAATGAAGGTTTTTCCCTCATTCTTGCCCTCACTGCAGAGCTTTTCATGTGTAGGAAGTGAGGTGATATTTTGGGGAGAAACGTTTGGTTTAGAGCAAAGAATCCAGGTTTTAAAAAGTAGAATTGGATTCCATCTAGAGGTTTGGCTTCTTCACGTGTGGAAAATGAGTTCATGAACCAGATTTTCAGAATTATTTCTGAGATTTTGAAGGCAAATTTTGGACCCCCCAAGACCTGTGTGGAGCAGCAGTGGCTGCTGGAGCTCCCCGTTGGGATGCAGGTTGGGATTTTCCATAGGGATGGAAAAGGGACATGGAAGCTTCCCCAAATTCCCAGCTCCTGGGTCTGGCTCAGCTTTTCCATAGGGATGGAAAAGGGACATGGAAGCTTCCCCAAATTCCCAGCTCCTGGGTCTGGCTCAGCTGCAGGAGCCAGGCAGGCTCAGCTCCCAGCTTTGCTTTGGGTTTATACCTGAACAAAAGCAGAACTTCCTCAGCTTTGCCCTAAATTTCCTCACTCCTCACCACCTCCTCCTCCTCCAAAAGCTGCTTTCCTAAACCACTTCAACCTCTGCTGCCTTTCCCTGGTCTTAAAATTAAAACCAAAACACAGTTGATGGGGAAAAGGTTTTTTTTTATTATTTATTATAACCTTGGTGTTTATTTCAGGATCCTTGAGTGCAGCACTTGGTCCAGGTGGAATGCCCTGAAATGCATGCACACCTCACACTGAAATACACACAATTATAGGCCTTGCAAAATTAACATATTTATCAAAGATTCTGATAAATTTCCTTGGGGCTCCTGATTTCCTTGGGGCAGTGACAATAATAATTAATGACAAATGCATCCAGCCCACTTCCAACCCCAAATTCTGTGCATTTATTCGCAGGTCCCTCCCTTAAGGGGTCATAATTCACTTGTCCTTGCTGGTTTTTTGGCAAGTAGGGTGCTCCTGATTATATGAATGAATTCCTAAATTTTTGATTTCCAAGAAAATCCCCAAGGTGTTTTCATTCCTGTTGCTGCTCCTCAATCTCCCTGCAATAATCAGTACCTATGTATAAAAAACCATATCAATATATCCATGGTGCTGCTGAAGCAGGGAACACTTTCCCTCTTTTAAAGATCATTTAGGTGGATATTCTCATACATTTATTCTCATATATTCTCATATATTCTCATATATTCTCGTATATTCTCATATATTCTTGTATATTCTTATATATTCTCATATATTCTTATATATTCTTATATATTCTCATATATTCTCATATATTCTTGTATATTCTTGTATATTCTTGTATATTCTTGTATATTCTCATATATTCTCATATATTCTCATATATTCTCATATATTCTCATATATTCTCATATATTCTCATATATTCTCATATATTCTCATATATTCTTGTATATTCTCATATATTCCCATATATTCTCATATATTCTCGTATATTCTTATATATTCTCATATATTCTCGTATATTCTCATATATTCTCATATATTCTTATATATTCTCATATATTCTCGCATATTCTCATACATTCTCGTATATTCTCATATATTCTTATATATTCTCATATATTCTCATATATTCTCATATATTCTTATATATTCTCATATATTCTCGTATATTCTCATATATTCTTATATATTCTCATATATTCTCATATATTCTCATATATTCTCATATTCTCAGCATCTCTTGTTGTGTTATCCTGACTCTGTTTTGCCACCCTGGCTCCTCTCAGCCCATTTTGGCAGCAGAACCATGGTGAAAACCTCAGCTTTGCCCAGAAACCTGCAGCCAGCCCCATCTGATAAGGAGTCTCAGTGTACCTGTGTGGTCTGGGGGCTGAGGAACGGCTTGGAAATGGCAAATCAGATGGAATTACATGATTCTTATCTTCTTCCCCTACAGAGGACACGAGCTGCTGACTTAGAACTTGCTTGAAGTGCAGGGAAATGGGGAAAAAAAGAGATTTTTCAGCGAGTTTTCAGGAGCTGGAGGAGATATATTAGCAAGGGGCCCTAACCTGGTTATTAGCTATGCACAATTTTGTTTATTTTTACGCAGGAACTAAAGGAGAAACCACCTCTGCTTATTTTCCTTTACTTAACTGAAGAAATCGTATAGCTTTTGGAAAGGGTTAAATAATTTCCTCCTTCCCTGAGCTCCTCAGGCTCTCCTCGCCCGTGTGGGAGCGTGCAGGAGGTTCCCCACTAACCACAGCTCTGCTTTCCAAAAGGAAATTAAAGTGAAATACATCAGCCAGGCAAGGACTTCACACTTGGGAGACTTGTAAAGAACATCAGCTGCCGAAGTTGATGGTCACTTTAACTGCCCACAGCTTCTCCTCCAGACAGCAGCTCAGGGTTTTACTGGGCTTAATGGGACAATATCTCCCTCCCAGTGACTTCATTTAGGCCCTGCTGAAATTCCCATTAAAGCAGGGCTGTTAATGTTTCGTTAAAATGCCTCTGATGGCAGCTCCTGCTAATCTGCAGCAGCACCATCTCCTCCCCATGGATCCCACATGGGATGGGGAAAAAAAGGAGAATTCCTTTTTCTCCTCACTGCTTTGTCTCTTCAAGGGCTGAAGCTTTCCTTGCTGGTTCCTTGTGTTTTGAAAGATTTTTTGGTTTCAGGATAACAGCCCACGGATCATGGAAGAGCTGGAAGCTCCAGTTGTAAATATTGTAAATATTACAAAAGAAAATGTGTCTTGGTCAGAGCAGGGAGTGAAAATATGAGGATTTCCACAGAGGATTTACAGTTCCTTCTGGAATGCAGGAGGAAAATGGGCAGGGAAAGGTGGATCCTTGAATCCCAGGATGGTTCAGGTGGGAAAAGATCTCTAAGATGATCAAGTCCAATCACCAACCCATCACCAGCACCACGTTCACCACTGAACTCTGTCCCCAGGTGCCACTCTCACCCATTTTTTGAACACTTCCAGGAATGGTGACTTCACACCACCTTGGGCAGCCTTTTCCATCTTTTCATCCCTTTCCATGAAGGAATTTCCCCTGATTTCCAATCTAAACCTCTCCTGGCACACCGTGAGGCTGCTTCCTCTCATGCTGTTGCTGCTGAAGGTCTGGAGCCAGGGCCAGAGGTAACTTTGGCAGGTAAACAGCTCCAGTGTGTGACCATTCCACATCCTCAGCCACAGGCAGCCTTTGGAATTCCCTGATTGCCAAATCCAAGGAGTCCTGACATTGTCCAGCAGCAGAGCTTGGGTTTCCAGGGTTTATCTTCGAAATCAGGGGGCTCTCCTGGGTAAAAGGAGAACCCTCATTATGAGCTTAGCCAATTAAACTATTTGTGTCTCCGAAAGGAAAGGGCCCAAAGGCCGAATGCCTGGTGGCCGATCAGGTTCCGCAGGGCTCTGGCACAGGCAGCAAAACCTGCAGCAATCCACGGGATCAGAGCATAATTTGGGTTGGAAAAGACCTTTAGAGGTCACTGAGTGCAACCATAAACCAAACACTGCCTGGTGCCACCAAACCATGGCCCTGTTGTCACAGGAACCTGACCCGGGCGGACAAACCGAGGCTCCCCACTCCCAGGGAGTTATTTCTTAAAAATCCTGTCTTATCCATGGAAAAATGGGGAGGGGAATGAACTGAAAAACATCTGTAAATATATATATTTTTAAGTGTTCATGGGATGCACTGGGCAGTCAGGTGGATCCGGGTGGGAACAGGGTGGGCTGAGGTGGCACAACCCCGGCGAGGTGAAGGCCTGGACGCTCCTCACAGGCCACCCTTGGGGAAATAAAACTGTTTTAACAAAAAAAAGTTGAATGTGAGACACTCCAGGAGGCATCCAAAGCCCTCCAGGACCCTCAGGCAGCCCCGGCAGTGGGAGCTGTGTTATTGCAGGAGGAAATTTCTGGCGTTGGAGTTGTCAGCTCTCATTTCTGCTCCAGGCCTTGACGCACGGAGCTGTCTCAGGGATTTTCTTGACTGACAGGTGTCCAACCCAAGGCAGCTCCGTGCATCTCCCCAGCTGGGAGACTCTGAGCTACTCGCAGGGCAAAAAATTCCATAATAAAATGAAATTACTAAATTCCTTCCAAAAAACCTCCAAGCCAGCATTCCCCCTATTTTAACACGAAATATTTCATCCCTTAAAACTTGTTTCTGTTGCTGTTAGGTCTAATTCTGGGTCTAAACTTGTTTTCATTGCAGTATTAAACATGAATCAACTTTTTCATAGAAATATCTGCTTTTTTATTATTAAAAATGTCAATAATAATAATAATAATTAATAATAATTTGCTGCAATATTGCAAATTTTATTATCTGAGAGTCTCGTTCCAAAGTTTGGAAGTGCAGTTGGAGTTTCTGAGTCCAGGGCAGAGGGGAGCAGGTTATTAAAAGCATTAATATAAATCAGAGTTAATTCAAAAACTGAGAGCAGGTTATGGGGAAGGGATTTCTGAGCTTTGAGCTTTAGAGAAATAGGAAATTATACATATAAATATATATATTTATATATATCTCCATGTAGATGGAATTAAATATAGTCATGGAGGTTCCAGAGGAAAAAACACAATATCCACTGAAATGTCAGTGAAAAGCACAGAATATTTATTTATATCCTGCAAAAGGAAAATTTACCATTTGCAAGGAAGCTGAGGCTCCCGTGCTGCTTAATTTCCATGGTCATTCCTCACTTTTCCTGGATAATCCACCCAAAAATCCAACCCCAAGGGCTGCTCCCAGCACTCCAGTGGTGTTCATGGCACTTTGTCCTGAAATCTCAGCACTCTGCCAGCAAAATGGGGATTGCCTGGACAGACTCCTCGGAATAATGGGATAAGGGCAAGGATTTATCCCAAAGGGAAACTCTCATTTCTCCTTGTGTGGATGCTCCTCTCATCCTTCCCTGGCCCATCCAGCAGCTCTGAGGCTTCCAACCCAGCCCTGCCCCATCCCTGCTCCCCAGGATATTTTTGGGATCTCTTTCCCTGCTGCTTTCACAGGGAAGGAGCTCCAAACACCTCCTGGTGCTGGGGCAGGGAAATCTGGGATCCAGCGAGGTTTTTGGGAGAATCCAGCCTCAAAATCAGAGCAAGGCTTCGATCCTCCAACTGTGCTGTGTGCCCAGAGCTGGCAGAGGATTTGTGTGACTGTGAGCAGATAAATTCTGAGCAGATCTGTGGTGATTGTGAGTGTGCAGCTCTTGATGCCTCAGGTTTAACTTTTCTCTGTTCCCAGCCCTGCAGTGCCCAGTGTGACTCTGCAGTTCCCTGGAGCTCGTTCAGTGCTGTTCTCTCATGCTCACACTGACATAACAAAGCCTCTCCAGCTCGCTCTCCAAGGACACCCAGACCCTCCTGGGCCCAACAACTGCAAACCTTCATCTTGGGGAGAGGGGGGCAAGCTTGGGCAAATTCCATCCTTGCCTGGCTTCTGCTTGGGCAATTGATGCTGATATCAAAGTGGGAAGAACTCGGGAGCTGTCATTGTCCATTTTGGGATGCACTGAGGCAGGAGCCTCTGGAGCCCAGAGTGTGGCCTCTGAAGGCCTTTCCAATCAATCCCTCCTTTATTCCTTTATTCCTGTCCAGTGTCTGTTTCTAGGGAGCCATTTAAGGCATCAATCTGTGGGAATGGATGGGATCCTCTTTCCTTCTCTCCCTGCTGAAAGCAGCGAAAATAACTCCAGGATTATCTTTTCCTGCTTCTCGTGGCAGCAGAGGAGAAACTGAAGTTTGGAAGTGTGACAGAAATACAGGAAAACTCAAATTCAGAAGGTGGATCCGAACAGTCCTGGGTTTTTATTTAACTCAGCCTTAATATTGAAATTAAATTATTTAAATCAAACAACTTCCAAAGGCAATCTCCTCAGTGAAGGGATTCATTCCCATGGCTTTGGAATATTTTCATATCAAATACTTGATTTAAATTTGAAACTTAGCCTGGAATGATTTGGGCTGGAAGGGACCTTAAGGATCATCCCTTCCCAAGGCTGCCATGGGCAGGAACACCTCCAACTGTCCCAGGCTGCTCCAGCCTGGCCTTGGACACTGCCAGGGATCCAGGAGCAGCCGCAGCTTCTCTGGGAATTCCATCCCAGCCCCTGCCCACCCTCAGAGGGAAGGAGGAGGCAGATCCACAGAGCCATCAGGTGCCCTGGCACAACTTCTCCTGTGTGCAGGTGACTGAGCCCAGGAGGTGACATTGAGTCCCTTCTGAGCTGGGAACCTCCGTGGGTCAGGAACCACCTCTGGAGACAGAACAACCAACAGGGAGCATTGAAGCGTGGCTGGAACTGCCCCCTCACATCCCTGAAATCTGAATTTTCCAACACTGAACACCTGAAAATGGAAACAAACCTCAGACCTGTGGCTTTTATGATTTTTCTTTTTTCTTTTTCTTTTTGGTGTCTTTTCTTATATCCAAACAATATTTTTTCTCCTTTTGTTTCTTTTTTCCCCCTTCTTTTTTTTTTTTCCCTTCTTTTTTTTCCCTTTTCCCCCCATTTTTTTTTTCACCGTTTTAAAAGTGAGCAGGATAAAATACCGGCCTGTGCCGAAGGCCTGGCTGCTATATTTAACTCAGACAAACACGTAACAAATCACTATTCTGCAGAAAGAAGGCACACCTCAGAGGCTGGGCTTTTTTTTGTTTTTTTGGGGTTTTTTTCTCCTTTTTTTCTTTTTTTTTTTCTCTTCAGACCTGGACGTAGAGACCACAACCCTCTAAATAATCCTCCAGAAATAAACCAATGAAATGTTCCCTCTGACAACAGACGCAGCATTATACCTGCAGCTGGTAAATGTTTCCACAGTCCAACCACCTTTCCTTCTCGTTTCCAGTAAAAATTTGCTCCCAGGGGATGGAGGCAGCAGTCGGATTTTAATTACTTTTCTGCAATAACGTGGAGTGGAGAGTTGCAATTTTATTTTTTTTTTAATGCTGCTGATGGATTCTCTTTTTTTTTCTCTCTCTGGAAGGGTTGGCAGCAAAGGCCCTGTGGAGACTTGTCCCTGGTGTCTCTCAATCCCTGATTTTGTGCCGTTCCCTGCCAGGGGTTTGGTGTTCTTCCCCTGACTCCTGGCCCGGCTGTGTTCCTTGTTTCAATGTCCCATGTCCCAAAAAGATGAAATGA
>VZRF01005963.1:49431-78696 GCA_013396875.1 Vireo altiloquus | reverse complement strand
ACTAAATTCTATCTGCCAATTAACAAACCACAGGAACTCATGTCAGAGAGAAAAGGAAGAGAAGGAGAAGAGAGAAGAAGATGCAGAAGAAGAAGCCAACAGCCTAGAATCTCCATGTTGGCTCTATATAATATATATAGCAAAACCTAAAAACTCCAACTCCACACCCTGTGCTGCACTAAACAACATCTCCTCATTGCTTTGGTGCTCTCAGCTCACCCAGAATTGGGGGTAAATGCTCCCACGAGCTTGGTTCACAGGCCAAGCCTTTTTTGTGGAGCTCTGAGGGTAAAACAAACACCCAGAGGAGCAGGAAAAGTTCCCAAGCTTTTCCTGACTCCAACATTCCCTGCAGCCCAGAGGTGCGGAAAATTGGGAATGCAGTGAGGATCCCAGGGAACACTGCAGCACTGCTGGCTCAGCCCTTCAGACCCAACTCTCAGTGAAACTCAGCCCATTCCTCCCTAGAACCCAAACTCCAGTGCTGAGCCCTGCAGGCCTCACAGGCTTCTGGCTTGGTTATCTCCCTTTTTTTAATGTCTCATATCAGGAAGAGATGGGGCGAGGCTTTTTTCTGCTGTTTCAAGAACTGTTTATTATTTTTCATTTAAATTTTTGAAGCACAACTTTTGCTGTTGCTTCCAGGAGTGCAATGGCTGCAGTGTCTGTGTGCAGAGAGTTTCTGAGACTTTTATCGCCCAATTATTGATCACTGCGTGTCCTATTTTGTATTCAGCACTAGTAATTACTAATTTTTGAGTCTTTGAGTTCCTTCAACTGATCACTAAATCACAGGAAATGGAGATGAAGAAGAAGGAAGAAGAAGGAGAAGGAAGAAGAAGAAGGAAGAAGCCAGAGCCAACACCTTGGTTCCTCCATGTTGTCTCTATATATTATATATAGCAAAACTTAAAACTACAAATTCACACTCTGTGATACACTAAACAAAAATCTTTTTCGTTTCTTTGATGCTTTCAGCTCATCCAGAAGTGAAGGGAGCTTAGGTCAAAGGCTGAGTTACTTTGGGGAGCTCTAGGGAAAAATTGAGCCCCACACAGGAACAGGAAAAGTTTTCCAGCTTTCCTGGACTCCAACACTCCAGGAGCCAGGAAACCTGGGAATACTTCCCCTGGATCCCTGGAAGTGTCCAAGGCCAGGCTGGAGGAGAAGCTGGGATGGTGGAAGGTGTCCCTGCCCATGGCAGGAGGTTGGAACTGATCTCCAAGGCCTCTTCCAACCCAAACCATTCTGCGATTCCACGTGGGAAAAGCTTCCCAGCCCTGGGGTGGTTTTGACACCTTGAGGTGTCACTGCAGAGAGGAATTCCATTTTTTTGAGGGAAAAGAACAGTTGTGCATCCTTGAAGCCACCAGGATTTCCTGGATGGAAATGCATCCCCGCGGATTCCATGGAGAAAAGCGCAGGGGACACAACCAAGGCTGGTTTTTCCCGACCACGTGTCCTGTCCCAGCCCTGCTGCCTGGAGCTGGCAGCAGAAATCCACATTTCCTGGGGGAAAGAAACCCCAGCGGTGTTGTGCTGCCCGGGTGCTTGAAGGCGTTTCGAGAATGAAACAACTTAAAAACTCACACTTTGGGGAATTTCCTTAAATCCCTTTTTTTCCCTCCTTGAACAGCTCCGAGTGGTCATTGCTGTGGGAGCCTCTGGATGTGATTCCAGACCAACAGGGAGCATTGAAATGTGGCTGGAACTGCCCCCTCACATCCCTGAAATCTGAATTTTCCAACACTGAACACCTGAAAATGGAAACAAACCTCAGAACTGTGGCTTCTATGATTTTTCTTTTTCTCTTTTATTCTTTTTTGTGTGTCTTTTTCTTATATCCAAACAATATTTTCTTCCCCTTTTTGTTTCATTTTTTTCCCTTCTTCTTTTTGTTTTGTTTTTTTTTTTCTTTCACCTGCCACCTTCATGGCAGCACCTCTGAAGGACATCCAACCCAGAGATTTTATTTTTCCTCAACAAGATTGATTTGGCTCCCACCCAGGGCTCAGCCTTCTCCCTGGGCTCCTCGGATTTTCCTGGAGTTTCTCCCTTTTCCTGCCTCCCTGCACTCCCAGCTCTGCTCGGGGCTGCCCTCAGGAACCTCTCCCTGCACTCTGTCCTTCATTCCAGAGCGTTTTCCCGAGGGAATTAGGGTTTGGATCATTTCATCCCCTCACTCCTGGCATATTGAGGGTTCTTTTTAGGTCTAATTCCTGTTATCAGCATTTACATCCTTGTTTCATCCCTGCAATGGGATAAAATACATTAAAAATAAAACAACCCTGCTGGCTTTGGGCAGGAGGATATTTATTTAAACAAGCTGAGTTCCATATTTTGGTTGAATAATTACAACCTCTTTCTCTTGCATCCATTTACTGAACCGTATTATTTTCTGCCACTGAAGCCCAAAAAAGTATTTACACAGCTCAGTGCTCCTCAGGCTAAACACGGATGGGAAGCTTAATCATGGGAATCAGTGCAAAAATCCCTGATTTCTCCTTTTCTCAATGATTTTTGAATCAAGACTAAATAGAGCTGGAAGGGCTGAGGGAAGCAGAGAGATGTTTCTTGTCTTTAGTGTGCAGAAAGTTTGGATCTCTTCCTTAATCCGGGGGAAAGGAGCAGAAGCAGGAACATACTTTGGTTTGCAGTTTATTTTTCTCTGCTTTCCCTTCCCTAAGTCAAACAAACCCAACCTTTTCCTTTGATTGGTGCTGTTCCATGCAGGGCTGGGATTTCTCTGGAATCTCAGTGCTGCTGGGTGTGGCTCCCAGAGACATCAGGAGATGCTGGAGTGATACCAAATCCTGGGCCATTAATAAATCCTTAATCAGGAATTAAGGAATTGCTCCTTGCACAGGCACAGCAGCAGGGCTGAAAAGTGAAAATTTAATTATCTGTTCCTGATCTGAGGAACTGTGAGCTGAGAAAATGGGGGGAAATCATACAATTAAATTTAAAAATGTGGGATATTAGTTTTGGAAGGAGGATCCCTTGGTGTGGCTTGAAGGTAGCCGTGTGTGAACCCAGAATTTATATAATAATTATATAATATAATACAATATAATATAATACAATATAATACAATATAATATAATATAATATAATACAATACAATATAATATAATATAATATAATATAATATAATATAATAATAATTTGTAATAATCCAGGTTTAATCTGGATTCCCAAACAGAATTATGACCACTTTCCTCGTGCACTTGCTGCTGGTTTTCCACAGGTTCTGTCTGGTTCCATTTGGGAAACTGAGGGCAATCCCTGACTTGAACTTCACCTGATGAGCTGTAAACACTTCTGGTCCCATCCCTCTGCAAATCAGGATGGTGTTTAAATGAGATAATTTAAGATTTTGATTGCCTTGATTGCACCTCTCTGATTGTGCTGATGTCAAGAATCACATGCTGCTGCTAAAAGTCTCAAAACCTTCCAAAACTGTACAAATACCTTCCAGAAATAAAACTTTTCTTTCCTTTTTTTTTTTTATTTTTTTTATTTTATTTTCCTTTTTAACTTTTCCTGGGTCTTTCCTGAATCCCTTAACCAGGGACTAGAGGTGCCCTCAGAAGGTTCTCTCTGTGCTCCTCTGGAATTGGAATTCCACACAAATACAATTACCTGACACTCTTTCCCATGAAGTAACACTGACCTGAATTTCTTTATGTGTTTCTTGTTTTCTTTCATACAGATCATTTATGGATGCAACTTTTGGGTGGCAGCATCACAAAGCCTCCAGAGGATGCTGGAAAATGGATTCTGAGTCTGAAGCTGGAGCACGGAACAGCAATTAAATATTTCAGAGTCATTTCTGCACTGCCTCCCATTGCCACCCAACAAGAGCTGTTTTCCACCCAATTCCTGCCCAGCCCATGTGCCAGGAGCTCCCCTGGGACGTGGGCAAGGACAGCTGGAAATTTTCATCCTTGGGGTTTTTTTTTTTCTCTGATTCTTCTTTTTCTCTGATTCTTCTTTTCTCTGATTCTTCATTTCTCTGATTATTTTTTTTTTCTCTGAGTCTTCTTTTTCCCTGTTTTTGCACCTGACTGAGCAATCTGGGCTATGGGATGAGATGTGCTTTAGGGTCCCTTCCGGCCCAAACTGTGCCAAGATTTTATGACTCTGGGTGTGCAGCCCATGGGTCCAACCCCTCTCCAGGTGTGAATCACAAGAATTCAGATTGTCAGGGCCTCAGAGGCGTGGGGGATCCTCTCCCAGCACCCCTGGGAGCTGCTGTTTCCTTTTGTTATTGATCCTTTTGTTCCCAATGCCACAAGGATCCCAAACCTTTATGGCTTTATTTCACAAAAAATTGGATTATTTCAGGGCGAGAGGGAAGTGTTCATAATTAGGAGCTTTTTACCCTCTTCTGTGGTCAGCATTTCATGGAATTATGGATAGGTTTGGGTTGGGAGGGACTTTAGGGATGATCCCATCCCACTCCTGCCATGGGCAGGGACACCTTCCAAGATCCCAGGTGGCTCCAGCCTGGCCTTGGGCACTTCCAGGGAAGGATCAGCCATTTCCTGGAAATTTCCATTTCATTTTTCAAAATCTTAAATTATCTCATTTAAACACCATCCTGATTTGCAGAGGGATGGGACCAGAGGTGTTTACAGCTCATCAGGTGAAGTTCAAGTCAGGGATTGCCCTCAGTTTCCCAAATGGAACCAGACAGAACCTGTGGAAAACCAGCAGCAAGTGCACGAGGAAAGTGGTCATAATTCCGTTTGGGAATCCAGATTAAACCTGGATTATTATAAATTATTATTATATCCCATCCCAGAGAAGGATTTCTCCCCAAAATCCCATCTCAGCCCACCCTGTGGGAATCCATTCCCACATCTCCCTTTCCATCTGCACACTCTCTCCCACCAATCCATAAACTCATAAATAAATACTGGGTTTGCCCAGCTCTTAAAAATGTTCTGCATCTGCTGGAGAAGCCACATTTCCCAGCAGCTGGAGAGAAAACACATTAATATGAGATCAAATATTTGGCTTGTCCAATGCAAGATGTAATTACATTCACTTGAACGCTCTTACACCCGGGAAAGAAACCAGAATTAGGGGGGGAAAAAAAATAATTTTTCAAAGGTTTTTTTCATGTCTATCCTGGGAGAGGGGGGGAAAAAAGTGTGTGTGTGGGGGAATTTTCCCTAAATAGAGCGATCTGGTTCTTTTTTATGGAATAGATCTGAAATTTCTGATGCCGCGGCTCAAATCCTATAATTACAGAGTAAGAAACGAGTTTTTCACCTCCTTAGCACCAACGTGGGGTTGGTGGAGAAGTTTTTTTTTTGCTTAGGATTGAAAAACTTTTTTTTTTTTGGGAGGAAACGCCCAAAAAATAGAGGAGCGAAGATGCTGGCAGGTCTGAGCTGGCTGGCAGAGCCCACCTCGTGGTCGGGTTTGTGCCTAAATCCATCGCTGAGGACAGGGTGGGAGCTCTTTCCCGGCAGAGCTGAACCTGGAATTCTCAGGATGGAGGCACAGGAGCTGCTGCAGAGCCCGAGCCATGAAATGAGGGCCAAGAAGTGCTCAGGAGGAGCTCAGTCCTGAATAAAATTGGTAAAAAATGACTATTATTGCGTTTTTTTTGGGTAGCTCGATCTCCAAAACTCCTCAGACTCAAGCTCAGTCTGAGCACCCAGCTGGGTTTTTAATGCTGATAAAATTTCCAGCTTTCCAAAAAGTTAAGCCCAGGTTTAATCGCCTTCCTGAGAAAGCTTGAGAGAGGTGAGATGAAATAGAGGAGGAAAAGCAGGAATTTACCTTTCTGGGTTGTTTCTTCCCTCCGCACTTCCCTCAGAGCTCAGCATTCCCAGTTTGATCCCTGGCTCTTACAATCTCTGCTAGGGAGCAGAAACAAGAAAGGTTTTGATTTTCCAACATTTTTTTGGGGCCAAATTTTGCCACTTTTAAATCTCCAACTTCGTCCTTTGTGTAACTTCGTTCCAAGCCGAGGAGATTTGGATCAGAGCTTAATTTGTCCCTGAAGATTCAGATAAATGTCAAACAAGCCTTGGAGGTGTGTAACTCAATCTTTTGAAAAAGGAATAATCTATTAAAATTTTTTTTTAACTGATTTTCTTTCAGCTTAAATAAACGATTTACCTTCCAGAATTACCCTGATTTTTTAACTTGTTTGATCCACTCCGGTAGGAGCTCCAGGATTCCTCAAAAAAGGGAAATAAAGCCTGGGAATTGTCAGTGATTTTGAATTCCTTTTGTTTGTTTAACAGGTAAACCCAATCAAAACCAGCCTTAAACTTGGACTAAACTCCCTCTGCACACACATAACTGAAGTGTGTAAAATACAGAAACAAAGCAGGAGAAAATTTTGGGTGACCTTCAGCTGTGGGTGCCACTGATGGACAATTAACAGCCCCTCCGCTGGGATTTCTTAATTGCCTAATTACAAAAGAACTTAATTGCTCAGTCCTGTCACTGCAGTGTGGATCTCCAGAGCTTTCAAGATTTCCTTGGGATGTGTCCTTTCCTCTGCTCAGGGCAATTCCTGCCACACCAAGCAAAGTTCAGCCTTTAGGAACATCCTGGAGCTGGAGGTTTTTTTAGGAACATCCTGGATCTGGGGTGGTTTTTTTTGGGGGGGATTGAGTTTTTGGTGGTGAGTTTTTGGTTTTCTTGGGTTTGGTTGGGTTTTATTTTTGTTTGTTTGTGTTATTTTGGGGTGTTGGTTTGGTTTGGTTTGGGGGGTTTCTTTTTAGATAGTTTGCTTCAGGGTGAGGGAATTTTTCTTGTTCTTTTGTTTGTTTGTTTGGTGGTTGTTGTTGTCAAGATGAGGTGCAAGACTTTGGTCCTGACATCATCCCCCTGCAGGCTCTTGGTGCTAAAACCAGCCCCAGATTTGTTTTATTTTGTTTTTCCCTATTCATCTTTTGGGGTTTTGTTTGGTTTTTTGTCCATCTGGCAGCTCCAGCACTGAAGGTGCTTCCCCCACTTTCCATCCTTTGCTAAAGTCAGTCCCAACTTCCAATTTCTCCTCTTTGTTTTCTTTGCATCCCAATTTTTTGGGGAATGAGCCAAATTCCCAGCAAAGCCACCCAAACCTGTGCCCTGCTCCCCCTGAGCTGGCCCAGCCCAGGCACCTTGGGCTCAGAGTCTGCCCAGGTTTAATTTTAAACCAGAACCGTCTGAGACAGTGCTGAAAAATCCCAAAATCCCACGGAGGACTCCTTTCCAAACCCTGCAAAAATAATTGCAGCTCCTTGCAAACACTGAAAAGTGGTTTCCAAAGTGAAGTTGGAGATGGGACACTCTATAATCAAGCAATGATTCAATGAAATTTGACCTCAGCCTAATATATTTTGTCAACTTTTTTAGTTTTTAAACCACGTCTGTGGCTCTTCCCTGCTGTCCAAAATACCCGATGAGGGTGGTGGTTCCTGACAGGTCCGTGGCACCGAGGGAGGCCCGGCCCTGCTGCCTGGATTTTTCCGTGGATTCACATTCCTTGGGATGTGTGGTTGTGTTTATTCTGTGTCACAGAGCACTCCCAGCTCGGGGGGAGGCACAGGTGGTGTGTTGGGAATCTCCTCACCTCCAAGGCCACGGTGATGCCTTTTCAAGGTCTTAAAATTAAAATTAAAACACGGTTGATGGGGAAAAGAGGTTTTAACCTCGGGATTTATTTCAGGATCCTTGGGTGCAGCACTTGGTCCAGCTGAATGCCCTGAAAATGCATGCACACCTCACACTGAAATACACACAATTATAGGCCTTGCAAAATTAACATATTTATCAAAGATTCCCCAGTGAGAGGCTGGAGTGAAGCCCTCGTTGTGAGGAACCTTCCCCCTGGCTGGGCCTGTCTGAGGTTCCAAAATGTGTTCTGGAGAGGCCCTTGGTGTCTGGGGCTCCCAGGATGTTTGCTCTCCTGGTTTAACGGTGCCGTGGGGCTGAGCTGAGTTATCAGCCTTGGGAAGTCACAGTGTGTGGGCTAAAAGCACTGAGAATACATCAAACTATAACAGAGTGTGTGAGAGGGGTGTGAAAGAAAAAGCAAAAATCATTCTGGCATCACTGGAATCTCACACCCTGGGAGAGACAAACGAGTTGGGTTTAGCCAACGGCCATGGGTTGAGACAGGGCTTAAATTAGATCAGAGAGGAAGGATCCATTGAAAAAGTCAATTTTTCCATTTTTATCTTCGTGTTGGTTTTACTCCTCTTCCCCAGTGGACTAAAAAGCTTCTCTTAGGGGATATTTCATTCCCTTTATGTGCCATGGCAGCACAAGTGGCCTCACCTGCACTGCCTTTAATCTCTACCCTGCTTAAAATGATAAATCAGAAATCTGCTACTAATTTCAACCTTCATCCGCATCACACTGAGTTTTAGACTCTGACATTATTGTGATGTAACCAAGCCTTGATCTTCTGCTTGACAAATTACAGAAACTCAACCCCTTAAATTTTCTGCTGGGAACTTTTTCTTTCCCAAGTCCCAGATGTTCTGATGCCTTTTTAGTCTCCCTTTCATTTCCCAACTTTTAGAATGCTGTGGTTCCCCAAACTTTGCTTTCAGAACATTCCATATTCCAATGAGTGCATCCTCTGTGGATTTTGGAGATTTCTAAATCTCCATTATGCCCTGCCAGAACATTATTAGTTCGACAAAAACTCCTCTCAACAAGAAGGGACAACAAAATATTTGGGTTTGGCAGGATGCTTGTGATGTTCACCAATTCCAGATTAGAAATTCAGGAAGGTTTCCTGATTCTCCTTTAATGTACCCTGATTAAAATTTCCATTTTTCAGCTCTTTTTTAGCAATGAGAGAAACTCATCTCTTCCTTGAGGAGAGAAAATCTGGATTCTTACTTTGGGACATGGGTAAATAACTTAGACAGAAAGTGTTTGACCTTTAGAGATGATTAAATTATGACAGCTCTGTCTGCGAGTGCTCTGCTCAGATTTTCTCTCTTGATTCATTCATAGATAAATTTACTTTAAACACTTGCTGGTTTTACTCCCTCCTCCCCCCCAGCTTTGCAAGGCTTCACTCATTCATTTTTAAAAACATTTATTCAGAGCAGCCAGGCTCTCATTTCGCTCTGAGCTGGCCTTTTGCTCATTTTCTCACTTGGTAATTTTTGCAGTCATAACGTGAGGTACATTTTTATAGCAAAACCATTTTATTCTCCAGAGCTCCATCTGCCTTCCCAGGCTCTCCAGATTTCCCTTCTCCCCTCGAGATAAAATTCACTTATTTTCCTCCCAAGGTCCTGTTCTCATGTCCCTCTTGGGGAATTATTTCCCTTCTCTGCTGTTGTATTTCTGACCCAGTTCAGTCTCTCTGGAGGTTCTGCACCTTTGGGGCTCTCCCTGGCCCTCCCCTGCCTCCAAGTTGTCCTCATCTTCTGCCATCCTCCCAACAATTCCTGAACTTCTCTGGGACTTTTACTCAACATTTTAGATGGGGATTTAAATTTTTTTAAACATATAACAAGTTTAATGTGTGTAACTCTATGTATTCCTTTAATTTTTGTGTGTCTCGAGCTGAGATGTGTCCAGACCCCATGAAAAATCTCCAACTTCAGATTTCCAGGGCTGGTAACACCTGCAGGCCAAAATTCTTTGTTTACTTTTTGCCTTTTCCTTATTTATCTCCTCCGACTTTTCTTTCCATGCTCCCACTAAAATTGCAAGATACCTTAAGCCCAAAATCTCTCCAGAACATCAACCTGAGTGTTTTGGTTAACCTTCACTCTGCCAAATCCCTCATTTCTCCTTCACTTTGAGTCAAAAGATGGAGAAAATGCTCCTGGCAGTTGATCACCCCACCCTGAATGACCACTTGGGTGGTGAATACAAACAAAACCTGTGCAATTTGGGAGGAATTGCACAGAGGAATGCAAGGCACGAATTAAATCATGATATTTAATCCCTGGATGGTGTCAGCACAGTCCCTCCTGCCCTGTTTGTGAGCCGAGTTCGCGGTGAGAAAAGCTTTAGGGGTGACACTGGCTCCTCACACTCCCAGTTTTTCCTGGGAAACCTGCATGGAATTGGAATTGTTGGGGATCAGCAAAGCCAAACAGCTTTGCCTGTTCTCCTGGGGACCAAATTTATCCCCAAAGCCCCACAAGAAAGCTTTGCCATCGAGATGAGCCCTTGGGAGAAGCTGCTCCCACTGCTGGGTGAGCAGCAAGCACCAAAGAAATGAAAAGCTGAATGTTTGATGTGTTATAGAAAGATAGGTTTGTAGTTTTAGGAATTGCCTCATGTATTACTATGGGACCGAGATGGAGATTTTAGGGTGTCAGTGCCTTGTCCTTCTCCTTCTTCCCTCTTCTCCTTCTCCTTCCCTTTTCTGTGACCTCAGTTCCTATCATGTAGTGATTGGCAGAGAGAATTTAGTTTAGAAGAGACCTGTTAATAATAGTGATAGTTATTGGATTTAGAAACAAAATAATGTGTGTAGAATCTTTCTATTTGATGATAAACCNTGGGACCCTACCAGGGCCACCACAGGAATTTATGGCAAAACCAGGTTCCTACCCTGGAGCCCAGCGAGGTGGAGAGCAGGGCAGGGCTTCTGTGGCCTGAGTGGCTCCCATGGGCTTTGCAACATGGCAGAAAACTCAAATTATTTTCCACAGTGAGACACGCCTGAGGGAGAGGAGAGGATTTGGGTTGATCCCCTCTCAAATCCAGCAGGATTCCCAAATCTCCTGCCTTTCCTCGAGGCCTTTGCCTGCTCCCCTGGCCTGATGCTCTGAGCTTCCCACTGCTGGCATCTGTGCTGGGGGTGTGATTTGGAGCTGGAGAGCCTCGAAACCATTGAACTGGTGGAAGTAAATTACTTGGAGCACTGTGAAAATATCATCGAGGCCGTGTGGTTTTTAAACTCCTTTTCCCTGCACTGTGCTCCTGAATTATTTCCAGCTGCTTCCAGATGCTCCTGGTTGCTTTGCAATAGGAAATGTGCAGATCCTGCCCTGGTCAGGTGCTGATTGTGTGCTTGGAGATAAGAGAAGAGCTCCCAAAGCTCCTCTGTGAACTGTTATTAGTGGTATTCCTCAGATTAATTAGCATTTTGTGGTGGGGAATGGATTTACTTTGGGTTTTTTGAGGTTTGTTTCAGAAATGCTGAGCATCAGAGCACAGACAAAGCTTTTTTCCTCTTTGTCCTAGAGGTGGCTTGGATGCTTCTCCCATGCAGCTCACAGAGCTCTGCTAAAACTTCCCACGGAGCAGCAGCTGAATTTGGGGCTGATGCGAGTTCCAGAGGTCCCAGAGGCAGAGCTGGGGATGCTCCATCCCTTCAGGAAGCTGCTGCCCCAAACATTAATCCTGTCCTCTCCTGCCTGCTGACAAAGCTGAACGTGGAGCCATGGAAAAGAATAAAATCCCCTCTGCTGACAGAGACCTGGGAACAGCTACAGAAACCCAACCTCACCTTGGCTGCCACCAGCCAAACCCAGAGAGGGTTTAGGCTCTGCCTTGGTGTATTTTAAGCTTAGAACAGACTTTGTTTTGATGTATTTTCATGATAACCTGAAGGGAAAAACACGATGAGCTGAGGGTGTGAAGTGAGCAGGGTTAAATCACTTTACTGGATGTCATCTCACCCTTCCCCCCATCCAAAACTTCCATGTGGGAACTTATTTCCAGAAAACTCCTGTCGGTAAAAGTCTAATGAGAATTCACCAGCTCTCCTTTACTGCTGCTGTATTGCCTCCAAAAATAGATTGTTTTTAACTTTTACGAGAGTTTAACTTGTCCTAGCTGGATGAAAACGAAATGCCAATGATAATAGGAAAAGGCCTGTTAATTGATTTTAAATCCTGGTGGTCTTGAGTGCTGCCAGAATTAATGACAACGATCATATATTTCTGCAGCCCTTTTCATCCCAGAGCTCCTCACAGGACAACTTCCAAATTATTCCAGGAGAGGAGCAGCCAAACGTTGGGTTTTACACACAGCAAGGCTGCAGCAGCACTCCAGGATGGTTTTCCAATTGAAACAGCAGCAGGAATATTGGGAGAAGGGATTACTGAAGCTGGAATTTGTCCAGGTTCCTCGGATTTACACACTTTTACAATATTTTCTGGATTTTCGACCGCAGATAACCATCCGCAGTGCCTGACTGCTGCTCTGCTCCAGACTGAGGGTCAAAAATAGCCTGCCCAGGGTGATATTTTAGCAAGCAGAGGCTGCAGGGTATGAATAGATAGCCAAAGGCTCTGCTCTCCCCAAACCACTAAGGACAGGTTTGCACTTTCAGGGGTTTTTAAGTGGTTGGAGTCCTCAGGAGTTGTTTGTACCGTGGGGATTTTCAAGCAGCCCTCCAGGACGGGCTCGGCCTCTCGGTCATCTCTTCCATTTTCTTAAAAAAACACAAAAAGAGGAGATGGCAGAGTTGTTGTTTGCTTCAGGATTTCTCAATATTTCCTCAGGGAATCATTATCCAGGGAATACAAGCTCCTGGACATGTGGTTTTTGTAGGGACACACAGAGGGAGCTCAGCTCCCTTTTCCCTGCTCTGGATTTGTGCCCTGCAGAGCTGCCCCTGCCTTCCCCTGCACCGCTGGGGGGACTGAGAATTCCACATTTCCCATCTCCCAAAGGCTGCTTCATCCTGATCTAACAGGAGAAATGTTTGTATTTCCTCTCTGCTGGGGACGGGGATGGTTCTCAGCAGCGTGGGGTCACTTCCCATCCTCGGATCGTGGCCTCGAGGTGCCCTGTGTGCGTTTGGAGTGATGCCAGGATGGTTTTTTGCCTTTTATACCTCTCTTATGTACCCTTTTACATAGTTTGATGTGCTTTTAGCCCACACACTGTGACTTCCCAAGGCTGATAACTCAGCTCAGCCCCACGGCACCGTTAAACCAGGAGAGCAAACATCCTGGGAGCCCCAGACACCAAGGGCCTCTCCAGAACACATTTTGGAACCTCAGACAGGCCCAGCCAGGGGGAAGGTTCCTCACAACGAGGGCTTCACTCCAGCCTCTCACTGGGGAATCTTTGATAAATATGTTAATTTTGCAAGGCCTATAATTGTGTGTATTTCAGTGTGAGGTGTGCATGCATTTTGGGTCATTCCAGCTGGACCAAGTGCTGCACCCAAGGATCCTGAAATACTGAGGTAAAAACCTCTTTTCCCCACCAACTGCGTTTTAATTTTAATTTTAAGACCTTGAAAAGGAAACAGGAGAGTCCTGGGGAGAGATTTTGACTCCTAAGAGTTGATCGCCCCATTCTCCTCCTGCAGAGCACCAACCCCTCAGTGATCCCTTAATTCCAGTCACACCAGCACTGGGCAGCTCAAACCTGCCCATACCCATTTCTAAATATGATTTTCATCAAATCCTTCCTTTTTTTGCTGAATTTTCCTTATTGGATGGGAAAAATTCCCAGCAATCTCCACTGAATAACACAACACTGCTCTACAACCGGGGAAAAAAAGATGTGGAATTCCACCAGAGCAGGTTTTTAACTGGTGTAAAAAAAGCAGAATTCCCTTGGCTTTCCTGTTCAAACTCCCAGATATCATTTCCAGCCACACCATTCCCTTCACCTCTTCCAAGGATTTAAAAAAATAAGTGACAGTGAGCATGAGGCAGATCCAGGCTCTTCCAAGGGCTCTGATCCTCCTCCTCCTTGCTGTTTATTTGGACAGTTCCTTATCTCCCTGAAGAGCTCTGCCAGGACCTCACCCCCCCGAGGGCAGCTCTGACCTCAGCCGTGGCCACTCTGCTTCCTGAGCATTTTAACCCCTGTCAGGACCACTTATAAATTCACAGGGTTTGCCCTGAAAACTCCTGAGGTGCCCTGATTTTCTCTTTACCAAAGAAAAAATTGTGTTTTCCCTGCCCTGTTGGCGCTCACTAAACAAATCCTGGGCAGTCAAATAAATCTGTCTGCGCTGGCAGCAAATAAAAATGTTGAATTCTGTGTGCCCCAGGATGCTGAGGGTTTAAAATCCTAAATATATTTGAGCTTTGCATCTTTCCTGCAGCTTGGGGAGGGTGAATTGTGTAGAGTCACCTTGATAAGGGCATGAGCAGAGCATCCCTGACCCAGGAATATTAAAATATTTTCAATATTTTGGATATATTTTGGATATTTTTAATATGTTTGGGAATGAGGGGTCATGGCTTGGGAATCTCCCAGTCTCTGGGTTTACCAATCATTTCCAATGGGAATTCCAGAGTTTTGCATTCCCAGCTGGAGCTGCTTTTGTGGTGTTTTGCACAACCCCAATTCCAGCCCTCTTGGAAGCTCCTCTTGGACAACGAACACCTGAAAAATAAATAAATAAATCACATCAGTTCACCTGGAAAGTCGGAATTCCATTCCACAGATTCCATCCCTTTGTTGTCCTGCCAACATTTATCTTTCTATCATCCTGAAAAGATCTGCAAAATACAAAAAAGAAGGATTTTTTTTTCCCCCTTGCACACAAAATACCAGTTTATTTTGAACACAAATAATCAACTTCTGCAGCCTACAGAGAGTTTCCCACCAAGGAAAGGAGGGGACAGGATTTTGAGATTTTTGGGCTGATTGAGGCAAAGGAGTTTTCCCTTTGCTTGTGCTCTGTGCTTTTGTGACCATCCATTATCCCATTATCCCAGTGTATCTATGAATCCAAGCAATTTTTTTTTAATTCCTGCATGATTCAAATAGAAATTCAAAGTGGGAAAGCTTCTGACAGTGCTCTGCAGTTGCAACACCCACTTAGAGGACAAAATCCCAGAAGAAAATGGTCAAAATGTGTTTTTATAAAGCTTCTGTCGTTCCTATAAACCCACAGGGATTGCCATGGAATCATGGAATGATTGGGTTGGGAGGGGCCTTAAAAATCCTCCTATTCCAACCCACATTTAGCTCATGTTTGGTTTAAAATAAATTAATTTGTCCAGGTGGGTAGAACAAACATCAGGTGGGCAGAACAAACCAGAGGAGGAACCACAGAAATCCAGAGCTGAGCTGGGATTTGTCTGGGATTTGTCTGACATTCCCAGCTCTGCTCCTCGCTGGGCTCCAGAAGGAAAACATCCACCAAGGAATGCTCCAGCAGCTCCTCATCTCTTCCAAACTGATTTGGGAGTTAAATGTAAAATGTAAAACTCTGATTTTCCGTGAGATTTTGGTGTGAACTCAACTCCAGAACATCTTGGTGGGGAATCCTGGCCTTTGGTTTGGAACTCTGGCCACAAATGGAGGGTGTTGGTTATTCATGAGTGTGCGAAAGCAACTCCTGCTCCTTTCCAAGGGCCCCTGGCACAGGAAAATCCAGTGTTGGTGCAGCTGGAATTTCCAGCACTGGAGCAACTGGAATATCCAGTGTCCATGTAACTGGAATATCCAGTGTTGGTCCAACTGGAATATCCAATTTTGGTCCAACTGGAATATCCAGTGTTGGTCCAACTGGAATATCCAGTGTTGGTCCAACTGGAATACCCACTATTGGTCCAATGGAATATCCAGTGTTGGTCCAACTGGGATATCCAATGTTGGTCCAACTGGAATATCCAGTTTTGGAGAAACTGGAATATCCAGTGTTGGAGCAACTGGAATATCCAATTTTGGTCCAACTGGGATATCTAATTTTGGTCCAACTGGGATATCTAATTTTGGTCCAACTGGAATATCCAGTGTTGGTGCAGCTGGAATTTCTACCACTGGAGCAACTGGAATACCCAGTGTTGGTCAACTGGAACTTCCAGTGTTCATGCAACAGGGATATCCAATGTTGGTCTACTGGAATATCCAATGATGGTGCAACTGGAATATCCAGTGTTGGTCAACTGGAATATCCAGTGTCCATGTAACTGGAATATCCAGTGTCTGTGCAACTGGAATGTCTGGTGTTGGTCCAACTGGAATATCCAGCATTGGTCCAACTGGAATATCCAATTTTGGTCCAACTGGAATACCCACTATTGGTCCAATGGAATATCCAGCGCTGGTGCAACTGGAATATCCGGTGTTGGAGAAACTGGAATATCCAATGTTGGTCCAACTGGAATATCTGGTGTTGGTCCAACTGGAATATCCAGCATTGGTCCAACTGGAATATCCAATTTTGGTCCAACTGGAATATCCAATTTTGGTCCAACTGGAATATCCAGTGCTGGTCCAACTGGAATATTCAATGTTGGTCCAACTGGGATATCCAATTTTGGTCCAACCGGAATATCCAATGTTGGTCCAACTGGAATATCCAGTTTTGGAGAAACTGGAATATCCAGTGTTGGAGCAACTGGAATATCCAATTTTGGTCCAACTGGAATATCCAGTGTTGGTCCAACTGGGATATCCAATTTTGGTCCAACCGGAATATCCAATGTTGGTCCAACTGGAATATCCACTATTGGTCCAATGGAATATCCAATGTTGGTCCAACTGGAATGTCCAGCATTGGTCCAACTGGGATATCCAATGTTGGTCCAACTGGGATATCCAATGTTGGTCCAACTGGCTCCAGCTGGGATTNATATCCAGTGCTGGTCCAACTGGCTCCAGCTGGGATTCATCCTTTCCAGTGGCAGTGGAAAACCAAGGAGAGCTCTCCAGGGGAACTGGACAAAATGTCACGGCAGGGATAATATCAACCCTTGCCACTGTTTTATAGGGAATTTCCAGTCATGGCCGAGCTTTGCTGGGAGATGATTCCAAGATTTTAGAAAATGCCACTTCTGCCACCCCTGATTTTCCCAGAGTAGCAAAGGAAAATGTGGAAGCTGCTGCTGAGTCTCTTCTCCTGCATCCCAGGGCTGTTGGTCCAAGGGAAAATCAGTCCCTGCTCAGTGCAGGATTTAATGGGATTGGTGGGGAGGAAAAGGCAGGGAATGGGAAAGGTTCCCTTGCAAGGACACTGCCCCAGGTCAGGGAGGGAAAATCACACTGAAACACCAATGCAAAAACCTAATTTAAACCTTGAAACTGCTGCTTCTTTTCTAGAATTTAGCACAAGATAAGGGATTTAAATACACTGGGAATTGGGTCAATAATTCCCACCTTTAAACAAGGACATGAGATTGGTTTAATTTCAGTTTAATGTGGGCTTTGATCCATAGACCTGAATGAGAAGTTCTGAAATAGATGTGGTCAGTGAATCTGGATTATTCCTCTTTAGGTGCTAAGGAATGATTATAAACCTTCTTTAAAACTCAGGCCTTAAGAAGTCCCAGCCTTTAAAAGCCCCAGTCTTCTTCCACGTGTTGGACCTAAAGGATTGAACTGATAATCAGGAATCCTCAGTGGGAGGGATAAATCTGGGCACAAAACTCTAGATTTAAGCAAATTCTCTCTGTTTCAACTGAGATTTCTTGTGAATTACAGACAGAGGTCTCTGCTGGAGCAGGAGTTAAATTGTGTACAACTTTTAATTGAAGCAGCTCTCCCACAAAAACCAAAACAACACAACCCCTGCCCCCAAAAGGAGCAAATTCACAAATTCTTCCTGTGGATAAACATAAAGAACGGTCAGTGCATGGCTCCAAGAGCACGAACAGGGAGCAGCACACAGAGCTGCACTGATCCCCTCGGCCAGCCCAGCCAGGGAGCTGAAATATTGACCAGAAAATGGCACTGAGAGGCAGAAATGCTCCAAGTGTTTGGGAGCAGTCGGTGGGTCCCGTTCGGACACCCCCAGCCACCTCCCGCCCGAGGCTGCAGCTTTGCTGTCATTAATAAAGCCCAAAGCGAGAGGTGGGGCCACATGTGGTGTCAATACACTTTAATTAAGTGTAATAATTCCCCTTTTCCTGAGGTGGACGTGCTAAGACAGATTTCTCCGAGGAGATTTATGCCCGGCCGAGGTTTTCCCGGCTGTCCCCGTGCGCTGTGCAGAGCATCAGTGCCCTCTTTGGGACCGCCGGGATGCTGCAGGACGCGGCTCCGAGCGCTTCCACACGTCCACTTTCCAGAGAGTTTTAGAGTTTTGCTCCCCCTGGAGCGAAAAAAAAACCACCAAAACCCTTTTCAGTTTGAGCTCCTTCACGTAAAAAATGTAGGAAAAGCTGTAGCTGGGCTTTAGCGACTCCCTGAGAATCCATAATTGGATCAATAATTAAGAGTGTGAGACCATCCCGGGTGAGTTTCAAGGCCTTTTGTCAGGCTGGGACATCCTGGGCTGGAGCAAAATCACAGGGCAGACCTTTAATCTGAGCTCACTTTTCTCTGTCACCTCACCTGAGAGGAGCCACGAGCAGGGAACCCACCTGGCTGCAACTGCTTTGGTCAAATTCGGGTGGAAAAGCTGGAACAGCCAGATCCTGCTGGTTTTAATGGGATATAAACCCTTCCAAAATCGCTGTGCAGATAAGTAGAATCCAAAGCATGGAATTTGTGCTGAAGTCACCAAGTAAGGGACAGACTTTGGCTCTTCAGGTGGAATTTAAAGCAGGGAATATGCCCTGGAATCAGCAGCTAAGGGACAGACTTTGGCTCTCCAGGTGGAATTTAAAGCAGGGAATATGCCCTGGAATCAGCAGCTAAGGGACAGACTTTGACTCTCCAGGTGGAATTTAAAGCAGGGAATATGCCCTGGAATCACCAGCTAAGGGACAAAGTTTGGCTCTCCAGGTGGAATTTAAAGCAGGGAATATGCCCTGGAATCACCAGCTAAGGGACAAAGTTTGGCTCTCCAGGTTCAGGTATTTCAAGGATGTGCTTTGGGAGATTTATCCTCGCTTGAGGTGATGACTTAAAAAATTGCGATGTGAAGTTGTCAAGCTCAGTACTGAAATACAAGTCTGAGACAATGCGGTGAGGGGTTTCTAGTACGGATTTAGGGGTTTTATAGGAGGGCAGAGTTGCTGAAAGTTTCTCTCTGGTGTTTCTGCAGTCGGAGGGAGAAGCTGGAGGTGATGGAGCTCCTCGGGAGGGAGGCACCGAGCCCTGCTAAGCCGAGCTTTCCGGGGAAAGGGAAAGGCTGGGTGGGAGGGAGGGGATTTAAAACTGATCAGGAGCCGATAGCAGCTCACAAAGCTCCGGATTAAAGGCACCAGTGCTGGCTGGAGGTCACTTTTCATCCTGGAGGATAATTCCTGCCTGCCGCGGGCTCAGAAACGCCGGCTCGCCCCCAACATCTGCTTTAGCCATCGCTTCCAAAAACAAAACAATATTCCCCCAGCGCTGGTGGTACAACAACACAACCCCCTCTGCTCCCTCCTGGCAGAGGGAAGTTCCCTGCCGGGCTGGAAACCCTGCCCGGGGTCCGCGGCTGAGCTCCCCCAGCCCGGGCAGGGCTCGCTCGCCCGCACATGAAATCCTCGGGAAGGATTCCCCGGGGCCGGGAATGAATCCTGCTGCAGCCAGGAGAGCTCCAGGAAAGTCCTGGGCAGGGGGTTCAGATCCTGCAGGAGGTTTTGCCTGACGCTCAATATGCATCAGATAAGCAGCGGCTGACTGCAGCTCCGGCCGCGGGGTGGTTTCAGAGCGGAGGCACATCCTGACGGGTCCGTGGGATGCTCGGTTTAACCCCAAATTCATTTTGCCAGATCCGCGTGCGGCAGAGTCCAGACACAAAGCGCTGCCTTCGGGCTGTACTCAGGCTGTTCTCGCCGCTCAGAGCTCAGCTGAGCTGCCAAAACCTCCGGCAGCAGGAGCAGCCTGAGCCCCTGCGCTGGAATTGCAGTCCAGTTCTAATTCCAGCAGCGCCAGGACCAGGGAAATCTGATAAAGAACTGGGAAAAGTGCAGTTGGGAAAGGGGAGTTGTGTCAGGTGGTGGGATAGGGGGAGAAAAGGCAATAGGGGTGATCTGAGTGGTGAGAAAAGAGGAAAGGATTTCTCCAACATGTGCAGATCTCGCCGGACAGGGATTGTCAGATCTGTGGAGGAGTGGAAGATTTTGGCAGTGATAATTGTGGGGCAATGTCAGACCCTCCTCGTGTGCAGCTCCTTGGCTTTGCAGCTCTCAAGGAGCTGGAGAGGACAATTCAAAATTAAAAATCCTGGAGAAAATGACTTTGGCAAGCCAGATTTTCACTGCGAGAGTCAGCCTGAGATCCAGGCTGGGAAAAGAATGAAAAGCCTCTGAAAAACCTGTTGTCAGTCTGGGATAAACTGCAACTTCTGCTGGTGGATTCCAAAATCCAGAGTATCAGTTCTCTTTTTTGCCTCGCTGTTTAGAACAAGCCCAAGGTGTTTGTTGCTCCCCCACGTCTAGCACATACCTCACCAACCGAGTATCATTTCCTTTCAAAAGACTTTCAAATACTCGAGACTTTGAAATACTTTTTTTCTCCATTGCATTGATCTAAATATCACATTAACTGCAAAAAATATTAGTGCCTCGTAAGAAAAACAGTGAGATCAGTTTGGAGCTTGAACCCTGCCCAGTGCAGCAGGCCCAGCAGATTTCTTATTTCATTTCTGACACCTCGCTGAAGTCCCAGCCAGCTTAGGACAGCCCTGTCTGCATCCAAATCTTACCAGACAAGCTGGAGAATTTGTTCTCCTATCTCAAAGATTATTTCTGAGCCTGGTCCAAGCTAATGCATTGGATCCAAGCATCCCAGCTGAGTTTAAATCCTGCCTTTCCTTGGTGCCCTGGGAGTGGAGAAGATGTGCTGGCAATTTGCAAATCCTGCTACAATTTAAACTCACTCCTCACGTGTTTCATGTTTAAACCTTTCCGTGGCTCTTTTCCAAACTCCTGGTGTCTCTCCATGTCCTGAGGTTCTCCTGAGTGCCAGGGGAGCTGGGGGTGCTTGGCCCAGGGGGCTGAGCTGGGTTTCTGAGTTCCAGCCTCGTCACAGATCTGGGCTACACTGAGCAGCTCTTTGTCGCTTTTTTACTTAGATTATTCCTAAATAAATCGAAACTCTCATGCCAGGAGTTTGCACAGCCTTTGGCACCATCCTTCCCCCAAAAACACCTCTTCATCATCTCCCCCTCACCCAAAAAACCCCTAGAGGAGCAGTCAGGGCGCTGTGCTCACACCACAACACGAACGACCGAGGATGAGATTTCCTTGACACCTCTGTTTAAACCCGAGGATGTTCCTGGAGTTATCCCTGGGTTATCCCAGCTCTGCGCAGCAGCTTGGTTTCATTAGAAGAGCCGAACATTAAAACTGCCTTCCCAAAATCACCCCCAAAAATCTGCACTCTCAAGGACAGGACCTTGAAAGAGAAAGCAATAATGGGGAGGAAGCCAGCCAGCTATGGCTCAGATTTTATAATGTTTTCCTGCTGTTATTTTCACCACAGGCTATTTTATATTCCCCACCTCTTCTTTTTTTTTTTTTTTTTCCCCCTCCATCAAGTTGCTCTTTAAGGTCACATCTGTTCGGGGCTCATAATGATTTTTATGACAACTTTGCAGGGAAGGGAAGCACTCGGATGCAGAGGGAGCTGCAGTGAGACAGGAAGGGGTCAGGGGGGCTTCTCTCCATCCTGAGACGTTTCCTCAGGTCCAGCTCAGATGTTCTCCTGACCAAGAAAAGCCTGGCCTAAGATCTGGGTGTAAAAACCCACAGATGGCAGAGCAAAAAATTCATCTGCAAAATGCCTTAAGTTTGCCTTCCATTGAAAATCAGCCACCCTGAAGGTGGGAGGAGGTGAAGCAAGGAAAAGTAAAAATATTTTACAAATAATTCCTAGGTTTTTAACAAAAAAAGAGAGGCTTTTGAGAAGGTTTTTATCAAGCTCTGCTGTGTATTGTTTAACATCTCCAGCTCTGTGCATTTCTGAGGGAGAAGGGAATTGCTCTTCTCTTTCTTGGTATTATTTTATGTTGGAAACTTCTGCCTTATCAAGACCTGTCTGACGAATCAGAAGAGTCTTTTCCAGCTGCCTCAGCCGCAGAATGCCATCGCTGCACGAGGTGGGTGCTCTGTGCCATCGCCGTGGGCGTGCTGGGCTGGCACAAGCAGCAGAATTACAGAAACAGCAACAAGAATTTGTGTTTGTGTCTCGTAGAAGGACCCAAATCTCATTTTCCAGTGCTCACTGCATTTCATACAAATACAAACACAAAAACTGGGCTGCCTTTGATACAAATATTAGCTGATCCACTCCAAGAACCATCTTTGTTGTCTTTGGATTTGGGAATTTTTATAGGGTTTTTTGATCTTGGACAAAGCTCACATTGGATTTTCTTCCTTATCAAACCATTTACAGGCTCCATGGCGAACAGAGCCCTGCTGAGATTAAAGCTCTGGAGTGGAAACATGGGAAGCACCCATTGCCATAAAATTGCTGCCTCTCCATGAGGAGATGATTCCATCCTCTGCCCATGGAATGGTGAATGCTGGAATGCTGGAATTCCAGCATTCCATGTTCTGTGACATCTCTGAGCACAGGGTGACACATCCTCGTAGCACCCCCGGGGTAATTAGGCATTAAATTAATGGTTTTATGTGTTATCTCCTGCGCTGGAAACATCTCTACCTTTTAGGAACACAGGGAAAATTTGACAGAGTGCAAAGACGGCTGAAAAAAAATACATGGAAATCTCCATGGAAAACTCACTGTGGCAGTTCAGTTCTCAAAGGGGGTTTTTATTAAAGATGAGGGAAAATTTTAGCAGGGCCTAAGACAAGGAGGAATGGTTTTAAACTAAATTGGGATAGATTTAGGCTGGATACAAGGAAGAATATTTTAAAAAGGGAGTGGTAGAACACCGGCAGAGGTTGCTCAGAGAGGTGGTGGATGCTCCCTCCATCCCTGGGAACGTTCATGGTCAGGGTGGATGGAACTCTGAGCATCCTGGTCTAGTGGAAAATGTTCTTGGGATTGGACTAGATGGCCTTTAAAGGTCACTTCCAACCCAAAACGCTCCGTGAGTCCATGAAAATTCTACTGCAGTAGATCTTCTCCCAGCGTGTTTCCATCTTATTTTGGGCACACTTTTGTCTTGGGGCTCTGAAGTTCTCTGATCTTGGGACTCTGATCAGTTCTGAGCAGAAAGGTGTTTCCTGTCTCTCCAGCCCAGCTCTGCTTTTCTGTGCTTTTTGGCCTTTTTTATCCCTTATAATTCCCACAGAAATTGCTACCAAACCATAAATCTCCCATTCTACACCCATTTCGTACCGAGGCGAACGACGTCACGAAGAGCAAAACTAGAGATTTCCAGGTCGCTCCTGTCCCAGGCAATGTGGGGAAGATCAAATTGTAGAAGTGCTGCAGGAAATTCTGGCAGCTGACTTTTGGGAGCTGCACTGGGAGCTCCATCAGTCATGTCCAGCCTCCTGCGGGTGCATTTTTCAATTGATATCCCTTAAATAACCTTAATTACGTGTACGTTCGAGTGCCTCATCCAGCAGGGAAAATTGAGGAAGACACTTATTAAAAAGAGGCACCAGCACATGTGGAATTATTTTTACAGCCATCCCGTGTGTTGATATAAAGTATTACATTTGAGTCAAACCTCATTTGGGTGAGCAGTTGAAGTGAAAGCCGAGCTGCTCCGCGTCGTGGCCGCCCAATTAGCGCAGTGATTAGCCCGGGCTAATATCAACAGAGCCAGGCCTGGGGCAATGTGACAGTTACATCACCACAGGCTCCCAGCCACTTCCTGAGGCTTCCTGCCTCCAACCCCGGAGAGCTGCAGCCTCCAAAGGGTCCCTGAGGAAAAGGAGAAATTGCGTTTCAGGAAAAGCTGGCGAGCGGCGTCTGGCGGAGGCCGAATATTTGTGCTGACGTTTCCCCCACCCCCCTCAGTATTTCAATGTCTTTTCCCAATTTTCCAATGTCTTTTCCCAATTTTCCAATGTCTTTTCCCAATTTTCCACTGTTTTTCCAGCACATTTGATCTGTTCTCAGCTGCTCCTGCTGGAAAGGCTGATGAGAAATTGTTTGTTTGCGCCAGGGTTTGGCTTGACCTTGAATGCGAGGTATTGCTCGAGCTGCTGAATAGTGGTTTATGCTGATGAGAGCAGCCTTGAAGGTGCACAAGGATATTTATTTGTTTTATTTCTCGAAAAAAAAAAAGCTGTTTAAATTCCCAGTCATTAGCAGAACACGCTTCTTGCTTCCGTGGAGGGTTTACAAATAAATAAGTTCTTTTCAGAATCCCTGCCCTTGTTGATCATCTGCGGTTTGGGACTTCTCTCCCTTTTCCCTCTCAAGTACTGCCAGGAAATCAAAGCTGGTTCTGTCTTTATCTACCCCTGGACAAGAAAGTTTGTTTTCTTTATTTTTTTATGCTTTGCTGTAAGTTGATATTAGTTTTGAATATTTTCATCCTCTCCTTCCATCCCGAAATTTTCCCTGCAGCCTCCATGGCCTCCCTTCCAATGGGCTTATAAATCCATGAGATCTTCCAAAGATTTTTGGTTTAAAAAGAGAAGGAGGGAAGAATTATGATTTACGTCTGTTTAGACACAGATAGAAAAGTCTGATTTTCGAAAATCTGAAGCGTCTGCTTTTGAAAAAATAGGTGTTTTGAAGGGAATTCCAGCTGGATGTCTGAAAGAGGGAGAATTGCAATTCCTCATTTTTTTTCTTATATATATTTGACTTGGTTCATATATAAAGATTCAAATATATATATGAGATCGTTGTATATATAACTCATATATATGTATATGAGAGAGAGAATTCCATATATAGATTTATGGAGATTTAACACCGGAGGAGGTTGTAGCCTGTAATAATTCAATCCAAGTCGTTCAGTGCTCTGGACAATTTTTTCTGATTGAGTTTGCAAATTATCCTTGAAAGCAGATTTGGTGTGAAGAGGAATTGGTCACTGTCCTGTCCCAGGAATAATCCCCTGGGAAATGTGGGAATGGTTTCCTAATAAGCAATTCCACGGTGATCTGAGCAGGTTTGGTGACACATTCAGGAGCTCCAGGAGGTGCAGCCACTTCCTCAGGGATTTCCAAAAGCTGGATGGTGGTGATGGACATGTCCAAACCAAGGCTGGCCCAGCCCTGGCACAGGGATGAGATCTGTCAGTGCCAAATTTGGGCTGGCACCAAGCACCATGAGCCATAAATGTGTTCTGGAGTAACTTTGGCACCAGGGCTGAGGATCTGCTCTAGATTACCATTAATGCTGCTATGGCTGTCTGGAATTCATTCCATGTTTTTCCCTTTCTGGGTTCCCTACCCACATCCATCCTGGAGTCTGTAATTATTTGCTCTAGTAAAAACTTTGCACTACAATGTTTTAACTAATTTTTTTTTTTTTTATAATTAACTGATCTAATCCTAAATTTTTGGGGTTCTTTTCCACAACACAGACCTGGATCTGATCCACCTTTTGTGGTTATTCCATTTTCATTTACCTTTGGGGTGCAGAGTGAAGCCAGAAAGACATTGAAATACAGACCCAGAAGAGCCTGAATTGATGACTTTTCTGCATTCAGAGAATGATTGTAGGTACCATGCAAACAAAATTAATCGACTTCAATAATTTGTAATTTGCACAAATAATCAAATAAATGGAATTCAATAATTTGTAATTTGTAAAAATGTTTTATTTCTGGACCCCCATCTGTATCACTTCCAGTGGAACCTTTCCTCTTTCCCCCATGCACAAACATCTTTTCAAACATGGAATATATTTCATTTAATAAGAAATTCTTCCTTTTTCTTCCCCCCAAAGGCCTCCTCTGTGGGATATCCCTTGGTGAGACAGGAAGCCAAGAGCCCAACCTGGATTCATGGTATGGAATGGCAAAAATCACTTGAAATCCACCAAATAATTTTGTTTAGAGAGCTGCTGAGTGTGTTTTATTGCCAGGCATCATTCCCCATTATCCTGGAAATGCCCAGGAGTGGAGTTTTTTTTCCCCTCCCTGCCCCAAGCTGACATTGACTGAAACCCTTCCATGAGGGGAGTTTATAACAAGCGGAATGAGGTTGTTGCTCTCCGTTCAAACACATCCCCCTTCATTTCCTCTAATTTTATGCAATGTAAATAAACCCTCCGTGGGGCTGGGAGGCTACTGGGAAGCTCGGAATGCTGCTCATGTGGTCTAAATAAGGCACTCCCAAAAAAAAAAAAAAGCCATGCCTGGAGGCTGAGGAAGGGAATTGTCAGTGGTGGAGGAGAAAGGTCGAGGGGTGCAAGTGGGCTTTTTCCTGGAGCTGTCCGAGGGGACAAACAGCAGGGGAAGAAATGCTCTGCTCAAATAAAACAAAGCAAAAAGGAGGAAGAGAATCCATGGCTCTGCTGGTGGATGGCAGGTTTGGCTAAACCCAGCTGAAAGTTGGCTAAACCAACCCTAAAAACTGAGTGGTTTGGCTTAACAAGAGCAGGACTTTCCTCGGGTGGAACTTGTTAGAGACCAGCAAAGCCAAACAGCTTTGCCTGTTCTCCTGGGGACCAAATTTACCCCCAAAGCTCCACAAGAAAGCTTTGCCATCGAAATGAGCCCTTGGGAGAAGCTGCCCCCACTGCTGGGTGAGCAGCAAACACCAAAGAAATGAAAAGCTGAATGTTTGATGTGTTATAGAAAGATAAGTTTGTAATTTTAGGAATTGCCTCATGTATTACTATGGGACCAAGATGGAGATTTTAGGGTGTCTGTGCCTTGTCCTTCTCCTTCTCCTTCCCTTTTCTGTGACCTCAGTTCCTATCATGTAGTGATTGGTAGAGAGAATTTAGTTTAGAAGAGACCTGTTAATAACAGTGATAGTTATTGGATTTAGAAACAAAATAATGTACGTAGAATCTATTTGATGATAAACCTTATATAAACCCTCTGCTCTGTGTATCTACAGCCATTTTGGCACCTGGAATCAGAGGTGACTCTGTGCTCCTGAACCTTTGATAACTTAGAATAAACAACCTGAAGCAGCACCCAAATCATTTGTTATTTTGTCCTGAGATGAGAGATTGAGAAGAAAAAGCATCCTGGGCACAAACCATCCTAGTGGGGCCCAACCAGGACCTCCACAGAACTCCTGCTTTTCCCATTCCTGCTGCTCTCCAAGAGCACCAAACTGTGCTCTGAAGAGATTTGTTGCCCACATCAGCTCGGAAATTGCTGAAAATGGAGCTGGAGGCTGCTTTCACTGTACTCAACCTGTTCCTTTCACTCCTAAATAGCTGTAAAACCTCCGTACAAACAAGAATAGGCAGTTTAAAGTGACCTGCTTGCAACCACACTAAAAATCAACTGCACTCAAAAGAGCAAAGGGGTTTTCATTCAATCTGATGCCTTTCAAGGCAAAAATTCAGCCCTCGGAGTCTCCCTTTGTCCACAGAACTTGTTCAGACTCCCAGATTTGAGGGCATGGATCATGTGGCATTTCCTCAGTTATAATCTGGTCTCCAGTTGAAGGACAAAATAAGAGTAAATACAGCCCTAGAAATTTGAGGGAAGTTACTCACAGGAATATTTCCCCCATCACTAATAAGCCTTCCTCTCATGCACTCAAACTGGCAAAATTAAGCTCAGAAGATTAAAGGAATTAAAAGATGTCAAACAAAAGGTTGAACCCAGCAGAACGGTGTCTCTTGTCTATTCCCAAATTGTGTAACGTGAGGCTGAGCCTGCCTTTAATTTTAGTTTTTTTGGCCGGCTGCAAGAATTTTAAAGAGATCCTAATGATCCCTAAATCACAGATAACTGAAGCTCTAAACCCCCAGCTCTGCTCTCCTCATAATGTCATCCCTTGCCAGCTCTCTGTCGGGAGTGATTTTCAGTCAATTTGATCTTCAATAAATAACAGCCTGGGTAAACAGGTGAACTCACAGCAGAATAATCCTCCCAGTCCTGCCCCAGCGCCAGCAGGAGGGACACTTATGGGATTGGCAGCCCCTCCAGCGGGGTCCTCTGCACTTTTTCAAGGGCTTAAATAGCCCTCAAGTGTGATTTTATCCTCTAAAACATCCTAAAATATGACCACATCCTAAATGCATTAAAGATTGTTCCAGGGCCCCTGTGGTTAAATGGAAGAACCAATATCCTCGAGTAGCTCCACGGAAAGGAAAAGAAAACGACATCAAATGGATGTGCTGGTGGATAAAGGGATGGGGATGTTTTACTTGGGTTCGAGGGAAGAATAGGGGATGTCTTGCCAATATTCAGGTTAATTTCTTGCTGTCGTTTGGGGCAGAGAAAGGATAATGAGGGCTGATGAAAATGAGCCAGAAAGGATCATGCAACGCCTTAATTCCTGAGGCTCTCGAGGAGCAGGACAGACAGATAAACAGGCAGGCTCCTGCTTCCCTGAAGTCTGCTCTTTGTCAAATTTACACCAAGATTTTTATCTGACGAGAACTTAAATTGTCCTTAAATTTTCCCTCGACGCAGATTCCACCCTGAGGAACATTTGCTGTGATTTCCTTGGAGTATCCCACTAAAATAACTCATTTTTCCCTAATAGCTCTGCTAACTTGAGGTCCATCCTGTAAGCACATTGGAGTTCCAGAGCAGTTCTCGTGGAGAGAAAAGATTAATAGAGGCAGCTGATGCTTTCAGACAGGCTCAGCTGACTGAAAATCAGATACAGAGAGGTTTTATAGACCCATTCTTTTCTCCAGATACCCCTTTAGCGTAAATACAATTTCACCTCGTTTTCAGCTTCATGTCATTGCGTTCCACTTAATGTCATTGCCTTTGACGTGAAGAGCTGGTTCTAATTAGGGTTTTGTGAAACTAATCAGCCCAGCCAGGTAAAATCCAGTCCAAAGGAACAAACTGGGCCTGTCTGTCTGGAGGACTCGCTGGACTCTCTACTCTGTCAAACCCTATAGGATGTCAAACCCTCCGGAGCCGCTGAGTGGAACCAGATGTGCTCAGACCTCGTCCAGCTCTCCCTTCCACGCGGATGGAGCAGGTGTTTGGTGATTATCGGAGCTAAAGCTGGAAAATCTGGTCTGGTTTTGCCTTCTCGGAGCCTTCCAGACAAAATCCAGCCTGGTTTTGCCTTCTCAGAGCCTCCCAGACAAAATCTGGCCTGGTTTTGCCTTCTCAGAGCCTTCCAGACAATGTGCTCGAAGGAGAAAATGAGTTTGGTTCCCACTTGGCGCTCGAGGGCTGTGTGGAGGTCCTGGTTGGGCCCCACTAGGATGGTTTGTGCCCAGGCTGCTTTTTCTTCTCAATCTCTCATCTCAGGACAAAATAATAAATTACTTCAGTGCTGCTTCAGGTTGTTTAAGTTATCAAAGGTTCAGGAGCACAGAGTCACCACTGATTCCAGGTGCCAAAATGGCTGCAGATACACGGAGCAGAGGGTTTATATAAGGTTTATCATCAAATAGAAAGATTCTACACACATTATTTTGTTTCTAAATCCAATAACTATCACTATTATTAACAAGTCTCTTCTAAACTAAGTTCTCTCTACCAATTAC
>VZRF01005963.1:29616-44243 GCA_013396875.1 Vireo altiloquus | reverse complement strand
CCATCCCACTCCATTCTATCCCCCTCCATCCCACTCAATCCAATCCCATTCCATTCCATTCCATTCCATCCCATCCCATCCCATCCCATCCCATCCCATCCCATCCCATCCCATCCCATCCCACTCCATTCCATCCCATCCCATCCCATCCCACTCCATTCCATCCCACTCCATTCCATCCCACTCCATTCCATTCCACTCCATTCCATTCCATTCCATCCCATCCCATCCCATCCCTGCAAACCAAACACCAAGGCACCTTAAAACAAAAGCGCCATTCTAAATTTCAATCCTACTAAAAATAAATTAATCAAAAAGACCATTCCGAAGGCCCCACAATCTATTTAAACAAACTCCCGCAGAATGTCCATGAACTCGACAGCTGGGTGGAAACTGTTCCCATCCTTCAGGTGAGTTCCAGGGTTTGTCCAAGAGGGAGGAGACCAGGCCAGACTCTGCTAAGAAACTGTAAATAAAATCCTTGCATTTCTTTGTTTCAAAATTCACTTTTTTGAAACAGAGCAAGATTTGCTTCATTGTGTTGTACCTGAAACAGCTACAGCTGGTTTAAGGTGAGGTGGTTAATTAGGGGTTGTATCAATGCGACTTTCGGCCTGTTTGAGATCACAGAACTTGACCCGACAGGACTTTTTGGCCTCACTGGATAATTAATTTGCCACATGGCTTAAAAAAACAACAAGCAGAGCTTGTCCTTTTCCCTGCAGATCATGGTTTAGGGAGTCTCTGTGAAGCTCTTTCAGGATGGGCAGCTAAAGGTTGACAGAAGAGCAAATTTGAGCACAAAACACTTCCAAAATTAAATCTCAAATCATCCACAGCATTCCCTGCAGGCAGCATCGCCTTCCTTGCAAAACCTCATAAATAGGAATGCAGCAAAGAAAGAGGCTGATAAATTAGCCAGAGATCCACGAGGAGAAAGGCAGCCAGAGCCTGAGCCCTCCAAGACATGTCTTTATTTACCCAAACATAAATCAAACCCAACAGGAACTCGTGCGGGTAAATCGGATCCCGTTTGTATGTTTTCCCTGACACATAAATCTGGCTGGGGCGGAATGGCATGAAAAATAGAGGAACCAAACTCCCACAGGGACTCATCTTTCATGAAATCTGGACTGATCTCTTACCCTGCTGGGCTGGGCTCTGGTGCTCCGGGGGATCCGAGATCACCGGAGGCTGCGGGATGAGCGTTTGAGGGGTTTGTGTGCTGGCTTGGGTGTGGATGTCTGTGTGCTACTGTGCATCCAACTGCTGGAGTCCAGGAAAAGCCTGGGAACTTCTCCTGCTCCTCTGGGTGTTTGTTTTATTCCCAAAAACTCCTCAAAATATCTTAGCCTGGGACCTAAGCTGTGGGAGAGGTTCTCTTCACTTTTGGGAGAACCTGAATGCACCAGAGAAATGAAAAGATTTTTGTTTAGTGCAGCACAGAGTGTGGAGTTAGAGTTTTTAGATTTTGTTCTATATATTATATAGAGACAACATGGAGGTTCTAGGGTGTTGGCTTCTCCTTCTTCTTCTTCTTCTTCTTCTTCTTCTTCTTCTTCTTCCTCTTCTTCTTCTTCTTCTTCTTCTTCTTCTTCTTCTTCTTCTTCTTCTTCTTCTTCGTCTTCATCTTCTCTCTTCTCCTTCTCTTCCTTTTCCCTCTGACATGAGTTCCTGTGGTTTGTTAATTGGTAGATAGAATTTAGTGTAGAGGAGACATGTCAGTGAGGTTGATATTCACTGGTTTTGGGGACAAAATAAGATAGGTAAAGTTTTCTAAGTGGTTGATAATAGATATAAAAGCTCCCTGCTTTGGGTAGCCATTGCCATTCTGCCCTCGTGTTCCTGGAGGTCACAGCACAGTCTGTGCCTCCCAAACTTTGATAAGATAAAATAAAGAAGCTTTGAAACAGCAGAAAGAAGCTTTGTTTCATCTTTTTGGGACATGGGACACTGAAATAAGGAACACAGCAGGGCCAGGAGCCAGGGGGGTTCAAGCACCCCAACATCCAACCTTTAGGGATGTCATTTCCTGTTCATGTTTTGCCTCTTCCAAGGCTCTGCAGGAGAAGCCAGCAGCTGTTCAGGTGTCAAACAGCGAAACACAATGCAGGGCATCCAACGAGAGCAAAGCCGAGGGGTGAATTAATCACCAAACGAGGCCAAGGAGCCTGGTGGGTCAAGTTCCATGACCTCAACAAAGAAATAACTCACTTGCAGGTGGGCCTGAGCATGAATCTCCCTGTGCTGCAGCCTAGCAGGACCCTGCCATCCTCCAAGAGGTGGGATGGGATGGGATGGGATGGGATGGGATGGGATGGGATGGGATGGGATGGGATGGGATGGGAGTGTCTTTAGTCCCCCGGGTTGCCAGTTCCGTCATTTCCCACCATTCCAGCTGATGGAATTCTCCCAGGGAGCTGTGAAATGCTGAGGGGGGTCGGTTCACTGGGAACAGGGCAGGAGTCTCCCTTGTGCTGCATCTCCACAAAATATTAACCACGGATGGATTTCACAGCCAGATCCATGAGGCATTTCCAGGAGGGAAAATTCCCTCATTCTTAGCCCTGTTTTGCTGCCCAAGCTGCTGAGACTGCAAATTTCCCCATCCTAGAACCTGAGGAGACCTTAGGTGAATCCAGCCTCACTCTCAGGAATGTTATCTTTGCAATTTTGGCAAACTCGGGGTATTTTCATAGAGATTCCTCCTGCTTGTGCTAAAAAAGGAGAAAGATGGAACAGGAGGGAGAGTTTTGCTCCCCTGGCTGACAAAGTCTGCTTTGAATAAAAAAAAAGAAAATAAAAAATAGAGATAGTGCAAAATATTATTAATGATCAAATCCACAGTTTTCACTAAGCCAGAACGTTACTCAAGGTCGGATCCCCTGAAATCCTCCTTTGACTGATGGAGTGCTTTCTCCCAGTTTAAATGCAGTCACAATATTATCCCTAATGGCAACTGGCAACGTGGATGTTTTTGCAGTTGGCGTTGGGAAAGCATTCCCGAGAGTGGCAGATCACTTTCCACCGTGGAAAAACAAATTCCACCCGCGCCGCCATCGGCCCCGGCTCCACTCACCTTCCCCAAACAGAACTTTCAGGAGGAAATCCTGGTGATGTTAAAGCTGCTCGTGCTGAAAGCCTGGCTGCCTTAATTGGTCCTGTCCCCTTGATCGATGGCGTTTTCTAGGCCAGGGTTTTCCTGCGCTCAGCACCCTGAGGTTAATTCTCTCTCCAGTGAGGCCTTCCCGATGCTCGATCAAACCTCCTGAAGCTCTCTGGGAGGGATGGAAAATCGGGGAGCAGATCCATGGAGAGTCACAAAACCAGGGGATCCCTGGGGTGTCCCAAGGAGTACCCTGTGGAAGCAATTTTCTGTTCCTGTGATGCCTTAGGTTTTAGCTTTTATATTTTTCAAATCCTGCACTGCCCAGTGTAGCTCTGAAGTTTTCTGTAGCTTGTTAAGTGCTGTTCTCTGTGCTAAGATAGACATAACAAACCTCTGTAACTTGTTCTCCAAAGTCACCCAGAACAAGAACTGCAAACCTTCATCTTGGGGAGAGGGGGGCAAGCTTGGGGAAAATCACATCATTAGCTGAGTTCTCGTTAGTGAATTTATGTTGATATAAAAGTGTGAAAAACTCGTGCCCTGTCATTGTCCATTCTAAGATCCACTGAAGCAAGACCCTCTAGAGCCCAAAGTGTGCACCTTATGAAATAAAATACCACCTTTTTTCCTTTACTCCTGCCTAGTCTCTGTTTCTAAGTAGCTGGATAAGGCATCAATGAAAGATTTTTCAGACATCTCTGCGTCTGGGAGAAAAACTTTTCCCACACAGCAGCGAGAACTGGAGTTCTTCGAGCTCCTCTCAGCTGCACAGGGCTGGGGACAGCGCTCAGGGGACAGTTTTGGATGGCTTAGCAAAGGAGCCACCTGGCAGGGCAAAGCCTGCATTGTTTCTGGGTTTGAGGGGTGCCCACGTGTCAGTGCCAGGCAGCACCCAGGGATTCATGGCAAAGGTTGGGTTTGCCACCAACACCTGTCCAGCATCTTGGGAAGGCACAAATTATCAAACTGCATCACGTTGCTCCATAAGACGAGTCTGCCATAGTTGTTACCTAATTTCNCACCCAGGGATTCATGGCAAAGGTTGGGTTTGCCACCAGCACCTGTCCAGCAGCTTGGGAAGGCACAACTTATCAAACTGCACCACATTGCTCCACAAGATGAGTCTGCCACAGCTTTATTAAGTTGTTATCTAATTCATCTGGGGAAAAAAAGCCCTCAAAGACAAGAAAATCCCTCTCCAAACCCAGATCATGTGGAGAAGGAGATGTTCTGAAGCGATGGGCTTGTGTTGCATTTCCTGGCACTGCCTGGCCTGTGTCTCTTCCCTCTCCTGTCACCCTTTCGGGAGGCAAAGTGGGGATCAAGCACTGATGTTTTCTATCCCCCCCTGCTGCAGTTCTGAGCCTGGGCTCAGTCCTGGGACAGCAATTTGACAAGAAAACCTTGGAAAATCATTGCATCCAAAAGGCCTCTGACGGAGCAGAACCCCGATGCTCATTCTCAGCTGCCTCTGTGCTCCCCGGGTCGAAGATGCAGCTCTGATTTTCAGGATGTGCATCTGGAAAAGTCAGAATTACATCAATTAAAGCTGTATCAGTAATGTTAAGGGTATTTTAGACAGTTTATTTGTGAGTCTGCTCCCAGACAGATGTGAGCGTGCCACAGAATGCCACACAGCCATGGCTGGGCTGATTTAACCAGATAAAAACTCTTATCAGCTTAGGGTGACACTTCCACACAGCCCATGGGTTGGAGCTGAACCCAATCCTGTGCTGATTAAACACCCTCTGCTTCTAAGATTTGTCCAGCTCTTCAAAATCCATCTTTTCACCCTAAAAGTTGTTGAGGGGGGAGGGCATCTCCCTGGATTCAGACATTCCCAGTTCTGCCATCAGTCATCCTGGGCTCCTGTGATCAGGAGGGGAGGGAAATCCCTCTGGAGAGGGATTGATCCCATGGGAAAATCGGTGTCTGAGAAGGAGGAATGAATGGATCTTGGGAAGGGATTATTTCTCTGCGTGACAAACCAAATTATTGCACTGGAACTCAGCTTCTCCACGTCCCAGGATGCAGCTCCAGGTGTCTGCTGCACTCCCACCCAACCTCCTGGCGCTGCTCTCCAGGAAAAGTGGGCATCTGTCAGGAGATAAATACGGAAAATAATCCAAATTCACCCACGGCTGCGAAGGACTTTTCATATTTCACTGTCTGCTTATCTCTGTTAGCTCAGATCAATTAGGTCAACCAGAGAATGTGGCCCATGTGCTAAAACCATCAGGGGATGATGTCATGGCCAAAACGAGTCCTCTTTGAGGAGTTTAAAAGGTAATTGAAAGGTTATTTTTTTTAGAAGTTCACTGCATTTTTTTTTCTAATGGGAAGTAAATGAGATTCAGGTCATATCCAGGCAAGCTCGGGGTGAAGTCATAGGGTGAGGAGAGGGAAGATGGAGTTGAAGATTAATTTGATTAGGATTTCTTAAGATAATATTTGATTTTATGAGGGGTTTAAAAGCTGCAAGGTCCATTTGCTGAATCTGAGCTGTTCATCAATTTTTTTTTTCGGGCTGCACAGAAAGGTGCAGAGCTTTGCTTGGAGTGAGGTGGTCACAAGTGGAGAAAAATTAACACCGGTTACAATAAGAATCTGGAAACTGTTAACAGAAAAAAAAAGGGTTTGATTAAAGGCAGAGTTGAAGATTTTTCTGATTTTCCCATGAATTCCTGAATTTTTGTAACACAGAAGCTGCAAAATTTTACTTTGGGTGAACACTGAATTAAAACACGAGTTTTAATTCTATTGCAACAAATAAATTGAAAAATCCAGAGGAAGAAACCAATTCCTTGTCATCCTTCTGGTTTCCGGAAAAAGCCACCGAAGGCAGAGATTTATCTCTTGTTCCTCACAAATAAACTGAAAACTTTGTAATTGACTGAAACAGGAAATAATGTGGATTCAAAGGATAAAATCCCAGAACGAGCAGGCACAAATTCCTTCAAGAATAACATCCAAGGAAGCAGGACAAGACCCAGCACCCAACCCCTGGCTGAGAGTGTAGGACAGTGGAAATCTCCTCGTGGAAGATTGCATTATACTCAAAAAATAAATCTTATACTTTTTTTTGTGCTTTTAAACTAAATTTAAGAGGAAAGAAAAAAGAATAACTAAAAAACCTTTTTTAAAAGAGTTTAATACTTTAAAATTTTCTCTACATTTCTCTCAAATTCCCCATTTCCCTTGTGGAAAAGGGAATTCTGGAATACAGAAACTCACCTGGGTTATTAGAGAGTAGTTGTTTTGATTTTGAGGACACAGAATTCTGTCCCAGCTCTGGGCAATCCATCAGCATCACCTAAATTTGAGGATGAGGAAAAGAAGGAAGGGAACAAACCCCTTCTACTTTTCTGTTTGCCATTTCTCAGTGCATCCCCAAGGGTGGCAGGGCCATTAAATATCCATCACGGTGGCCCAGCAGCACAGGAATGTGTTTGTGCAGGAATTTGGAGAGTCACAACAACTCCCCCGGGGGCTGGCAGGGAGTCCTGGGTGCCAGGAGTGGAGATTTTCTACTTTAAAGCTGTGACAAGGAATTATCAGCTGTGGAGGGACCTGCAGGAACACGAACTGATCCTGGCTCCAAGGACAATTTGTGCCTCTCGCCACCTCCGAGGGCTTTCTTGAGGCAACAAAAGCAAACAAGGATTTTCTAAGGGGATAAATCTGGAAAATTTGGAAGGAAGGAAGAAACTCAGTGAACCTCCCGAAAGGAGATTGGTTTCTTCCCTATGGAGAATTCTGAACCAAGGTGATGCCCACTCCAAAAAAGGCTGAGTGGGATTTAAACCCAAGGGATTTTGTGCTTGTTACCTCTCATTTGTTATCCCCCCACCCTGCTGGATGTGCTGATGGGGCTGTGACCCCCAAACTGGGCTGTGACCCCCAACCTGTGCCCCCCAACCTGGGCTGTGACCCCAAACTGGGCTGTGACCCACAAACTGGGCTGTGACCCCCAACCTGTGCCCCTCAGTCTGGGCTGTGCCCCCCAACCTGGGCTGTGCCCCCGAATCTGTGCTGTGCCCCCCGAACTGTGCTGTGCCCCCCAGCCCAGCTGAGCTCCATTCCTTCCCAGCAGGAATATTCCTGCTCCCTGAGCCATCTCCTGCTCCCTGAGCCATCTCCTGCTCACTCTCCCTGGCCTTTGGCCCCCAGCCCAGCCCCGACGTCATTCCAGAGTCTCACTGACGTTATTTTCCCTCTGCTCTTCCAGGAGCTCTCCTTGCCCTGCTGCCTTATCAAAGGCTCAGTATTTACCCAGCTTAGGCTTGACCCAGCTGGTTTGGGCAGGCCTGGCCCCAGCCCATCCCTGCAGGAGGCTCTGGGCAGCTGCAAACCCCAGCTCGGGGCTGGATCCGGGGAGATGATGTGTCCAGAGCCTGTGGAGAGCCTCTGGAATACCAGAATTCATCCCCAAACTCTCCAGAACGTCTGGAATACCAGGATTCGTCCCCAAACTCTCCAGAACCTCTGGAATACCAGGATTTGTCCCCAAACTCTCCAGAACCTCTGGAATACCAGAATCTGTCCCCAAACTCTCCAGAACCTCTGGAATACCAGAATTCGTCCCAAACTCTCCAGAACCTCTGGAATGCCAGGATTCGTCCCCAAACTCTCGGTGCCACAGCCCCACCACCCTCACAGGAAGGGTTTATTCCCAATATCCCATCCAAGCCTAATCTCTGTCAGTTTGAAACCATTCCCCTTGTCCTGGCACTGCAGGTCCCTATAAAATCCCTCTTCCCATCTTTCTTCCAGGCCCCAGAAGGCCACACTTGGCTCACCCCAAACCCTTCTCTTCTCCACGCTGAAATTTCGCTGTTTTGATCTCCTTAGATGAGTTTGAATTCCCCATCCTGTGCTATTTGCACATCTCGTCGCTGTGAATAATAATTCAATTATTAAGGAAATGTTTCTTTTTCGAAGGGGGATGGGGATATAATCTGTGAAAAGAAGAAACTCAAAGCTCCATGTCCCAAACCAGGAGCTGCATTCCTAAAGAACCAATTTGTGTTAATTCTGCCTCACCCAGAGCATTGAGGAACACCTGAATGTGGAGAACAGCACTTTTCTCTCAGCAGCAGGTAAGAAAAATCCCCTAAAAATTAATTTATATCATATTTTTCTTCAACTCGTGATGGTCCAAGTAGGCTTGGTCCTGATTTCACTTCGGGCTGGGAAGGGAGTTCAGGAAAACAGCTGGATCTGTCCAGATTAAACATGGGTGGAAGTCTGTGTAACGAATTGAGTTGGCCCTGGGATGATTTTGCTCATCCTCTCTTCTGTGAAAATATTTGCAGTGTGACTTTGGGGCCAAGGGAGAGCTGCCTGTGTTTGTCGAGGACTGCGAGGAATGTTTGGAGGAGAATTTTGGAGAAGGTCTCTGAAAGATGTGGATTAGTGGCTGCCTGAGTCGTTTCAGCCCTGCCATAATTAAATACCAGCACCAATTAGCAAACAGCAGCCGGAAAGTGAACTCAGATTAAAAGTGCCTTTAGAGACAGAGGGGCTGCCATGAGGATTTAGAACATTGGGAAAGTGCAAATCATCCTTTGGGGGTTTTTATCTCTTTTCCTCCACCTCCAAAGCCCTGGAAAGCTCTGTGGCCTTCCAGGATTTCTCCAGCAGGAGCCTGTGGTGGAAAATGGGAATGAGCTCTAAACTTCTGCTTGGGCAACCTGAATCAATGTCTTAGAGTAATTCTGTTATGTATCTCATATCGCTTGCATTATATTAAAAAAAAATCTTATACTTTTTTGTGCTTTTAAACTAAATTTAAGAGGGGAGAAAAAGAATAACTAAAAAATCTTTTTTAAAACAGTTTTATACTTTAAAATTTTCTCTAAATTTTTCTCAAACCAAAACAATTCCCTATTTAGGTGCTCAGGAAGCCCAAAAACTCTTTGGTGATCATTGTCACTGAGAGAATCCCTGGAGCAGCTGCTGCCCAAGGAGTTGGGATGCTCGGGGGATCTGTCCCAGCTGGATTTGGCTCCCAGGAGGGCTGCAGGCAGCGCTGAAGGATTTGTTGTCTGTTCTGTGCTGTTCTTGCTGCTGTTCTTGTTCTATGAGGGCAGAAATGCAGGGACAGGGGGAATCCAACCAGCAAAAACATGTGGGAAGGTGGAATGGGAAAGAAAAGAATAGCTGGAATCTATGATTTGGGGAACAGCACAATGAGAGACACAAATAAAAGGTCCTGTGTTGTTGTTGCGCATGAAATGAAGAGAAAGGAGTTCAGTTTTTAAAGAATTAGAAGGTTTTTTATTCAACTCAAACACTTTGAAGGAAAGGAAAGGAAAGGAAAGGAAAGGAAAGGAAAGGAAAGGAAAGGAAAGGAAAGGAAAGGAAAGGAAAGGATCCTCGTGCTGCCCACAGCTCTCCCTGCAAGGAGAGCAGTGCCTGGTGCAGTGACAATCTCTGGATTTACCTGGTTGGTGCCAGGGAAGGCAGATCCTGTCCCCAGGGAGGATTTGTGTCCCAGGAAGGGACAGCCAGGCAGGATCTGCTCTGTGCCTGCTCCCAGCCAGGCCTGGCATGAGGGACAGCTCCAGACCGAGCGCAGGGCTGAGCTGAAGCTGAGCCTGGACTCTTCATCCCAGCCCTGCGGGGGATAAAGACACATCCCAGCACGTCTGCGGTGTGGAAAGGAGGTGAAACTCTGCTCCTTTCCTTTCGGGCCTGCATTCCAAGTTATCCTATTCCCATTCAAACACACATTCCTGTTGTCTGCAAGCTAAAATTCCATATCTGAAGCTATTTTGTGCCACGACCATTGAAACCCAAGCCTGGTTTTGCTCCTGTTGCTCTCTGATGAGGCTGATTAAGACGCAGTGAAGTCAGATTTGGGATGCAGGGTAACACATTCCAACTCTGTTCGCAAGAAGAGTCTCGGATTTACTCCTGGATCCCAAGAGCTCCCCTCTGATACAGGATCCTGCATTCCCACCGAGTCCTGAAATCCCTGCTGGGCAGCACCAGTGTGTGGCCAGGAGTGTTTTGCATTGCTGGCCAGCAGATTTCCGCGATGTTCCTCACCCTCCGTGCAGCAGTGGGGGTTGGTTTGTGAAAGAGGAGCCACAGACCCTTCATGTTCTGGGGAAAGAGCAAAGCTCAGCCATCAATCAAACCCCAAAATCTCCATCTAAATCTGCTTCCCTCCACAGCCTCAGTGTGCTGCTCCTCGCCCGTGGACAGCCCCAGATAAAAGGGCTGAGGGAAAGGGGAGCCTTCAAACATGAAATATTCCCTTCATTTATGCCCCCCGCGATTTTTGGGACTGCCTGCTGTGCCACAAAACCTTTGGCTGGAGCCTCTTCCATGCTCCCTCTCCTCGGGACAGGCTGGCTCCAGAGAGGAGCTCACCCCCTCCATCTCAGCACCTGTCCCATTGTCTCTTTTCCATGGACCACCCAGCTGAAGGCACCCTGGAATCCCAAAGATTGCCATATTTCCACGTTATTTGGTGTTTGGGGTTGTGCTGAGTTGTTTTTTTCCTGACACAAATAAACTGTGACAGGCTCACATGGGGAGTGATTGAGTCAAATTAAAGCCGTTTTCATGTTCCAGTATAATCTGGCTGGACTCGTTTACACTAATTAGAACTAATTATGTGCCTGCTAAACTGCTAGGTTTGATTGTGGGAGGTGCGGGAGCTGAATCACTTCATGCTTTTCACTTGCAGAGTGCCTCAAATCTACTTTATCTGAAAACGATAAAATCTCGATGAGCTCGAACCTCGCCGGGTGAGGAAAAACCAACTCAGCTTCACTCGAATTTCGGTTGAGTGTTTTGATTTTCGGCGTTTTGGGCGCTCGGGGGAGGCTGTAAATCCATTTGGAGCGGGACACAATGAGGAGGACGACAATAAAACCAGCAGGGAGGGACGCCAGGGCTGTGCTGTGAGCCCGGGGAGCGGCTCCGTGGGGACATCCAGCCACGGGAAATCGCTAATGGGAGACTTTTGTTCTGTCCTGCCGCCCCATGAAAGGAGGACAACGTGCGAACAGCCTCGTGGGATGGGAGCAGCACCGGGGTCCGACTGCTCCCAGCGCGGCCAGCTGCTCTGCCCAGAGTTTCCATGGATCCTGGAGATCCACAGGGACACAGAAATCAGGAGTGACCCAAGGGACAAGTCACTAACGGGATGGGAAATTCCTCGAGACTAAAAATCCCTGGGATGCTCTGTGGCCTCAAACATTGGGATAAGCTCTGACTTCTCGGTCAAATTCTACCTAAATTTAAATTTCCATCATTGTAATCCCCAGCTGCTCCCAGCACAGGCAGCTTCTCTGCCCAGAGTTTCCATGGATTCTGGAGCTCTCCTGACAGAAATCAGGAGTGTACCAAAAACTGCTGAGGCATAAGCCACTAAAGAGATGGGAAATGTCTTCCAGGAGCCCTGGAGATAAAAATCCCTGGGATGTTCTGGAATAAAAGGTTGCTGTGGCCTCAAACATTGGGGATAGGCACCGACATCATGGCCCAAATTCTACCTAAATTTAAATTTCCATCAAAATTTAAATTTCCATCACTGTTATCTCCGTATCTTTCCCCCCCAAAAAATAAGGGCAGTTAATTTTCAGTTTACTTAAATTTATATCATTGTAATCCCCATGTCTTTGCTCAAATGACAACAAGGGCAGTTAATATTTAATTTATTTCAAAAGATGAGACACTCTGGCTTTAAAATCTGCAGTTCTTGGTCCTCCACACTTCACTGCTGTTTAGCCCCTGAAGCCAGAACTGTGTTTTTAAAGGCTGGGGGGATTAAACACCCCCAGGATTTTTGGATCCATGAATGCTCACGAGTTCCACAGGAACATAAATTCCTCCACATCTCAGGGCTTAACGACCAGGTACAAAATGCAAAAAATTCTGGTTTTAGGCTTTTGCCACCAACAAACAGAACAAAACTGCAGGGAATGAAAGTCACTCAGTAAAAGCTTCCTGGGGCACTCTGAGCTCTGGGTGCTGCTGAAGCTCTTTCCTGCCCCCTGGATGGGAAGCTCAGACCCTTCCCGAGGTGGAATTTGTGTTCATCCCGAATTGGTGATCACTGCTGGGGACACAAATCTGCCAGAGCCGTCTGGAGTCACCTGGGAGAAATCAGAGCCTTCGGAATAACTGGCAGGTTTGGCACCAGGAAAAGTAAAAGTGTTTTCATCTTCATTTGGAGAAGGGGAGAGGGGGAAAGGGGAAGGGGAAGGGAAAGGGAAGAGAAGGGAAAGAGAAAGAAAAAGAAAAAGAAAAAGAAAAAGAAAAAGAAAAAGAAAAAGAAAAAGAAAGAAAAAGAAAAAGAGTTTTCTTATCTTTAAATGGAATTTCTTGCATTTTAGATTGTGCCCATTGCCTCTGGTCCTGTCACTAGGCACTGCTGGGGAGAACCTGGCTCATAACNAATAAAGATAAAAATTAAAATTAAAAAATAAAAATAAAAATAAAAATAAAAATAAAAATAAAAATAAAAAATAAAGATAAAAATAAAAATAAAAATAAGAAAAAGAAAGACCTAGCAGAGGGGGAGGCAAGGAAAGGTCAAAGCTGTGAATCTCGTGTGTGACATCAGCCCTGGGGGCACTGACTCTGTGCCAGTGCCTTGTTCCTAAAGGAAGATCCAGCAGCACTCCCAGTGCCCACTGGCATTCCCCGGCCCTGGCACAGCCAGGCTGTGCAGTGCCTGAGCCCAGCCCAGGGGACTCTGACTTTGCTCTCATCTCTGTTCCTGAGCATGAGCAATCTCAATATTTTTCCTGGTAAAAGTGGCTCCGAAGTGGCTCTGAGCCCTCAGGATGCAGCTCCCAGCTCTCCCTGATTCCCCAGCTCTGCACTTTGGGCTCTCCAGCTTTTCCAGGCTTTCTGTGGGATGATGTCAGAGTGAGATTTCAGTGTAATCCCAATTGTTTGGCTCACACTCGGTGCAACATGTGCTCCCTTTTTGCTGTCTGACTATTTTTATTAGCCCAGCCACATCTTTTTCTGTTAGCTGAGAGGATCTGTGGTTCCTGGGGAGAGCTCCCATTCCAGACTGCAATATTTTATCCTGGTTTTAAGTTTGAAATCGGTTTTTACTCTCCCCCTTCCGACTGATGTTAAAAAAGGTTTGTGTTTTGGTGCAAACCTGGATGCAGCCACCCAGGCCTTGTCACCAGCACCCCGCTGGGAGCAGGAGTGGAGATTACATTTCTTTGTCCAGCTGGCTGATTGCCTTCCCTGACTTAACCCATGAATTCGCTGGATCCAAGACAAGAAGGCTCCTGTAGAATTTTCCAGCTTTTCAAAAAACCTTTTTCCCTAAGGGAAATCCCTCAGCACCCTCCTGTCCTGCAGCCCCATCCCCTCACCCCTTCACCTGGGCTGACACAAACCTCGGAGGATGTCAGCCTGGGGCTCGCAGGATTACCTGAACCTCAAGATTTTCCTGCCAAAACCCCTTGGGAATTCAACCAGGGAAGGAAAAATCCAATCCAGCAAGACCTGTGGGGGCAAACAGAGCCAGCAAAGCCCTTTTGGCTGTGGGGTGTGGAAGCTGCCCCGGTCTGGTGCAGGTTTGGGGCAGAACGCGTTCCCTGTGGTCAGAGCTTCCATCCCAGCTGGGAATTGTGCGTGGGAGATGAGTCCTGACCTGATCCATGGCTGCCCACGGAGCCAGCTGAGCCTGGCACGCTGCTCGTGCCCGGGAATGTCTGTGTGGAGATGGCACCTGGCAGTCAGACTCCAGCAGATCAAAGGGCTCAGATCCCACTGCAGGCTGCTCTCAGCCTGCCCCTGGGGATCACCACCAGCTTAATCCCTGCCAACAGCTCCCAGCTCCCTCCTTTTTGGGCTGAAAACGCCTTTTATATCTCAATTTTCCATCAAATCAGCCACAAACCCAGCTCAAACCTGTCCCCAAACCGTGGCTGAAGCTTGTGGCTTCCATTTGCATCCCTTCCCGAAGCCCAGGCTCCTCTGTGAAGGGAATTGTGCTGCTCCCCAAGCCCTGGCAGAGTGAATTCGGGGTGGTCAAGGACTGGCTGGACTTCCAGGAGCTCAGCTCAAACAATTCCCTGGGACACCTCAGTGTCTGCAGCCTCCCCACCCAGTTCCTTTGGGGAGTGGAAGGGCTTGGATAATTAAATGCTTGGATAATTAAACACCCTCAGCAATGCAGGGCATGAAAAGGGATCTGGACCAGGCCTCAGGATCAGCTGGGAGAAATCAGATTATTTTAATTTATGAAATTAAAGGTGCAGCCGTGGCTCTGTCAGGATTTTTTTGCCCCCTGTGGGTTTTTTTGGGGGGGGTCCACGCTTCAGGCTGGAGCCCACGGCGCAGGTTCCCAGTGGAACCATTATGAAGTTATTATTAGGGACACTTCTTCCAGGACAGAAACTCCAGGGAAAGCAACCCCAGTGCAGCCCTGGCCAGGGGATCAGGCAGCAGAGCTCTCAGTCACTCTGCATTTCTGACCTGGGGCTGGTGCAGAGCTGACAGCATCCCCAGGATGTCAGGGAGTTCTCTG
>VZRF01005963.1:0-14091 GCA_013396875.1 Vireo altiloquus | reverse complement strand
TGGGACATGGGACACTGAAATAAGGAACAGAGCCAGGCCAGGAGCCAGCAGGGTCCAAAGCACCCTGACAAAGGGGGAAGGCTCCTCTGGAAGCTGTACATGTTCCTGTGCCTGCAGCAGCACTTCCAGAGGCTCAGGGGCTGCTCAAAGGTCACTTTAACCCAACGTGAGAGTGAAGCTCTCGGGGAAGGAGTGCTGGGACCTCACTAAGGTGGAAATTTGTAGGAATCAGTCAGGACTGGGGGAATTCTCCTTCCTTGTCAGAGTGATGAAGGGTCAGCAGGGCTGGATGGAGCGGGAGGGGAACACAAGGAAGGGCAGTGCTCACACAAAGGCTGATCCAGTTGGTGCTTCTCATTTCGGACTCGTTCAGAATGGGCCTAAAACCTCTCTGAATACTGCAAAAACTGGAGTTTGAGAGCCACTCCCTGCTTATTGTGGGGAATAAACAAAACCACACCAGCATCAGCTGTTTCCCACCCACCCTTACTTTTATCCTAAATAAAGTTATGTCTGTACTAATTAGGTTTGCATTTTTCTCTCTGCACTTAAACGTGGACCATAAAACAAGCTGCAGGTTCTGCCTTCAAGCAGGCAAAGCCGAAGATCAACATCTGCAAAACCACTGCAAACCTCCTTGATGGCCTTGACTGTGAGCTTATAGCCCTGGGGAGGACAGCAGGGAGCTCAGGAGGGTGTTGGATGTTCCAGGATTCCCTGGAGAGGACAGCAGGGAGCTCAGGAGGGTGCTGGATGTGAGTTATAGCCCTGGGGAGGACAGCAGGGAGCTCAGGAGGGTGCTGGATGTTCCAGGATTCCCTGGGGAGGACAGCAGGGGCTGAGTGGGGACGAGCTGCTCACCCCAGGTTGGGATCAATCCCAGCACGGAGCTGCCACAGCCCATTAGCAGAGTCAGGCATCCATCTCTGTCAGGGGCAGGTCAGGCCTCAGTGAGCCTGGAATCTGAATTCCTGCAGCCTGGAGATGTGGGATGGAGGTCACAGCCGGGGCAGCCCCGGTGAACCCTCAGCTTTTGGGCTTCTGCCTCCCAAAAAGAGATTTCGGCCTCACCTGGGCCGTGTGTGGCTTTGCTGCTGCTCCCAGACCCCTCCTGCTGCCCCTCATGTCCCCATTTCCACCCCACATCATGTTCAGTCCNCCCCTCCTGCTGCTCCTCTCCCAGTCCCTCACATCCCCATTTCCACCTCACATCGTGTTCAGTCTGCCTGGAAATCCACCTTGGATTCCGGGAATAATCCAGGGATATAATAAACCGAGAAACGCCTCCACTGCACTGGGCAGGAGTTTTTTGATCCCTAGGTGGCTTTGCTGAGAAAGAAATGAATCACAGCCGAACTCTGAGGAGAATCGATAGCCGTGGATCAAATCCTGATCCGCTGCCATCTCTCAGACTCCCATCAGAACGATTTCTGTGGTGATTACTCAGCCTAAACTCAGAATCTGGGCTGTAACTGTGTGAAAATGAGAAAAATTCCTCATACTCAAATATTGATGTATTTGAGTGATACTCAAATATTTCCTATGGAATAGAGGCAAGTCCATAAGAAATGAGTCCTTCCTTCTCATCGATCATCTGCCAAGCTAAATTGTTTCAGAGTTCTAAGGCTGAGCTTCTGGAATTCTGTGAAAAATGTCTTTTGGAAATTCTCAGCTAAAGAAATGAAAGAGCACCCAGCAGTCAGGAGAAATCCTGGCTGGGGGAATTTGTCAGTCCTGGATATCAGTTCTCATTTTCTCCTGGGAATTTTCACGCTGGGCTGGCTTTGAGCTGATGTCCCACTGGAATGTGACACCCCTTGGAGGGAGAAGCAGCCCAGGGAAGGGAATTGTTTCTTTTTCTGGGTGTTTTGGGAGGAATCCAACCTCAATCAGCTCTTGGAAAATGAGTTGTTGCTCCTCAGCTTCCAGCTGAGTCCTTCCAGCCCTTCCCAGGGTCCATCCCTGGGGTGGAAGGACTGGTGGTGCCTGGAGCTGGAGGTGTCCGAGGGTCTGAGCCATTCTTGGTGCTGTCCCACCAGGCTGAGCCCAAAACCCAACTAAAAATAACATTTTCCACTTTATCTTTGCTTCCAACGACGCCGAGCAAGCAAGAAACACAACCAAAGCCTTGATATTAAAAACTCCTCGAGCTAAACTTGGTGATAAATTTTATTTTTGGGGTGGATCTCATCTAGAAAACTCTTCCTTGGCTCCCATTCGATTCAAAATTCACCCAGACAGATACAAATCCTATTGATTTGAGGGAGAAAAGCTCCATGTGTGCCCAGGGCCAGAACTTGAGCCCGTGTGCTGATATTTAGCAAGAAAGAGAGACTTATTTTCTCCACGTAGCAGAAAGGAAATTGTGCTTTACTCTATTGTTTACCCTTCCCAGTAGTTTAATTTTCCCTTTGTTTAATATTTCAGCAGAAGCCACTTATCTTCCTGGATGATCAAATAAACTGGGTGGTAAAAGAAGGGATATTTAATTCATGGGGAGGAGGAAAATGGCATTAAAGGTGGGCCAAAGGGATCTCATTTGGAAACAGAGCAATGTGTGGTTTGCTAACTCACACTTGTCTCAGTGCCTGAGGGGGGAGAAGGAAAAAAAAAGGGATTTTTTTTCATCCCAAAAGAAAGATTTGGGTTATTCTTTCCCAGGGGGTGCAGCTCTGAAATTTAAGCTTGGCTTAAAAAGAGGCAAATCCTGGTGAGGCCTGGAGGAGATAAGGAGTTATCAGGATTTGGGGATAACGAGGTATCAGGATGGGAATTTAGGGAGTTTTCAGGATTTGGGAAGCACGAGGAGCTCGTTAGGAGAGGAGGTTCAGGGGCTGGGAGCTTCCAGCAGAAGATGCAGCCTGGAAAAGGGAAATTCTCCTTCAGTCCTCCCTGATCTGGATCCCAGATTTTCCATGGTTTTGGAGGGATTTCGTGGGTGGGAGACCAGGCTGAACCCAACCCCCACCGTGGCTCTGTGGCTGATGAGCTTCTCTACCAGTTTACAACAGGAGCAGGTCTGACAGGACTTCAAAAACTGCCTGGAAATCGGAAATTTTAGAGGATTTTTCTCATTTAAGCTTTTTTTTTTGGCCGGCAGAAAGTCAGGATTCACTTCTCTCTCCACCAGACTGCTCATGGGGTGCAAATACTTAGCTTTTCCTGCTTTTTTATCCTACTCAGCCTTTTTCTGAGAGCTGCCTAAATAGAAGGTGCTGATGTTCCCTGTGACAGCACAAATTTGAGTCAGGGTGTTCATCATCATCACTGCTCTCATCGTTTTTCCCCTCGATTTTTTTAGAGGAAAACTGGGAATTTAATACTCAAGTGGCACCTATTTGATTACAAATACACATAAAAACCATAAATTCATCCCTTTCAGATCTGTTCCTCGCTCCAGTTTTGCCTGGCAGACACAGAATTTGTGCAACAGCATCGCCAAGGAAACAGATAAATTAGGAAGATGAAAGCTCTTATTTCTTACCCATCTCTTTCTGCAGCAAATCGCTGAAATAAAACTCATTAAGAAATCTGCTGTGGGTATCAAAGCTCCTTTCAAAACACCTTTTTGCCTCTCTCTGATCTGAATTTTTGAGTCTGAGGAAGGATTAAGCAAATTAAGAACAGGAAAATGTAACAACACGAGGCCTTTGAGGACCAGCCTTGATTTTTCCAGCATATCTCACCTAACCACAGGAATATTTTTGCCTGTGAAGTAGCATTTAAATATTTATTTGAAAATGGTGAAGTGCCTTCCTATAAAGACACAAATCATTGTTTGAGTTGGCAGGCCCCAGATCGAATAAAATCCCCAAATGTGGTTCAGATATTGACACTGATTATTTTTTATGAGAAAAAAATGTACCCTAAAAGAAGCCCTCGAAATACTTGATTGTTTTTGGGAGCAGACTGTGGGTAAAAAACCACTGTTGCTGTATCAAATTTTGGAGAATAAGAGATAAAATAGACCAGAATTCACGGGCCTGTGTAGGTTTAAGTGCTGGATATAGAAGGTTTTAATGCTTTTTTTACATTTTATAGAGTCAGGGATTGGTGTTTCTTATGTTACAATTACAGCGGTTGGAGTTTTGGGGTTTCATTCAATCACCGTTGTACTTTCAGTTTAGAAAATCTGATTTTCTGTGTGAAATCTCTGGAGTTCAATAAGAAAGTTGAGCTCCCATCACCATCTTGATGAAGGTTTTATGGTCAGGATCTGCTCTGGAATAAGTGATGCCCACCCAGGGTCATGATGCCATCAGTCTTTAATTAAGATTTTTTTCATTGAAGGATAAAGATCTGTTTGGGGGAAAAAAAAAAGGGAAAAAAAATTGACAAGCACATTAGAGGCCACAATTGGAGGATTTTAATGCCTGATGTGGAAATAAAATGTGAATGCAAGGACTGGGGCAGGAAAAAAAGGAAAAAAGAATCCAGGCCATGATTGATGAGGGAGAATTTGTTGCCTTGCACTGGTTCTGCTCAGAGGGGAAGGGGCAAACTGAGGAATTTCTAACCCAAAGCTTTAAAGTCAGACATTCAAACAGACACTGGGCTCAAATATACAACACACAAAATAATTAGGAAAAAAAAAAAGGTGAATTTGTTTTCATCTGCTCGTTCCAGTCCAAGGGGCGAAGTTTGTTTTTCCCTCTTGCACCAGTTCGGGGAGAAAATACATCCCATGTGCCTCCAGCTCTGCTGCCAGATGTTTGCCAGAGGTTCTTCCCTCCCCATTCCCATTCCCATTCCCATTCCCATCCCATCCCATTCCATTTCCATTTCCATTTCCATTTCCATTTCCATTTCCATTTCCATTTCCATTTCCATTTCCAGTTCCATTTCCATTTCCAGTTCCATTCTCATCCCATCCCATCCCATCCCATCCCATCCCATCCCATCCCATCCCCATTCCCATTCCCATTCCCATTCCCATTCCCATTCCCAGCTGTTTATTTCAGTGAGCTTTTCCAGCCTGTTGGATTCCGAGGCCTTAAAGACGCAGTGCTGCTGCTGCAGGCAGGGAGAGCAGCTGCCCCAAGCCCCCTCAGGGGAAGGTTTGGGGTGACTAAAACATCTCCAGGTTTCCCTGGATTTCCTGGAGGGATCTCTGTTCACCAGAGGAGGAGATGCCCTCGTGAGAGAGACAGAAATTGTTTCCATTCTCGGGGGTGTGTGGTGGCCAGGCTGGAGGGGCTGCAGTGGAAATGGAATAATTGAGGGGTGATGAATCCCCAGGAGAAATGATTGAACCCCTGGAAAGGGAATTGTGGCTCTGGCAGTGGGAGGACACTGAACCAGCAAAATCCTGAGGGAAAACGTGGCCCTGGTGATGCCAGGATGAGATTTTGCTTTTTCTTTCACACTCCTCTCACACACTCTTCTATAGTTTGATGTATTCTCAGTGCTTTTAGCCCACACACTGTGACTTCCCAAGGCTGATAACTCAGCTCAGCCCCACGGCACCGTTAAACCAGGAGAGCAAACATCCTGGGAGCCCCAGACACCAAGGGCCTCTCCAGAACACATTTTGGAACCTCAGACAGGCCCAGCCAGGGGGAAGGTTCCTCACAACGAGGGCTTCACTCCAGCCTCTCACTGGGGCATCTTTGATAAATATGTTAATTTTGCAAGGCCTATAATTGTGTGTATTTTGGTGTGGGGGGGTGGTGTGTGTATTTTTGGGGCATTCCACCTGGACCAAGTGCTACACCCAAGGATTCTGAAATAAACACCGAGGAAAAAACTCCTTTTCCTCATAAACTGTGTTTTAATTTTAATTTTAAGACCAGGGAAAGACAACACTGTGAATCCTGGAGAGCTTTGGCTGGGCAGGGACCGTGGAGCTCAGCTGGTGCCAGGGACAGCTCCCAGGGGGCTCCGAGCTGGGGCACTCCCAGCTGACAGCACCTCAGCATCTCCTGGGGCTCTGCAGGGATGTCCTGGCGGGGCTGTGGTCACTCCGAGTGCCCTGGGAGGGACCCAGATCTGCTCGGGACAATGGCACAAAGCCAAGCCCAGCCCTGGCAGGCCTGGCTCTGTCACTCTCTATTAGTCCCCCTGGACAATTGCTCCACTGCCCCCTGATTGCTTTGTGTTTTCTCATAATTCCCACTCTTAATTCCACCAATAGCCAGAAAACTTCCTATCATGCCAGTCACAGAGACAATTATATAAGAACTTTTTTTTTTTCTTTTGTTTTTTTTTTTTTTTTTTGTTCTCCCCCTCTTTTTATTCCAGTTTAGAGAAAACAAAGAGCCCCATTCATTCAATTTGCAGCTGAGTCTCTCAGGTTATGTAAATTGTTAAATCATCCATGCTCTTTCTTTTTAGCCATATTGCGAGCAGGGAATTTCCATACCCAGCTGAAACCCCACAATTGATCTATCCCGACAAACACGGCGATCAAGAGTTCCTCTGGTTTTTTTTTTTTGGCTTCCTTTCTCCTGGTTAACCAACATGTTATACTCCCATGGAGGATAATAAAGAGAAATCAGGAGTCTTTCACGAAAACTTAAGTGGAATAAAACCTTGTGATATAATTAGGAGATGCCTGTGGACTTCACTTGAGCTTTATTCGTTTCCACCAAGGCAGAATTTAGTGCAGAAGCACAGCCAAGCTTCCATTTGCACTCTCTTGATTTTTATTTCTCTTTTAATTCTTACTATTTTTACAGTTTCAGTGAACCAGAAGCTCCTTGGGAGAGCAATTTCCTCAACTCAATTATGGATTTGGGATAGTTGGAGGATTTCTCCGCAGTGGGAAATGACAGCAATGTTAGAGCTACTTTTGATCACTTAATGATGCTCCTTAATGGGAGAATTTTGATTTATTTTGGGCTCATCTCTCTTTCCCTGCCCCTTTCTGGGGCTCAGTTTGAAAAAGGAAAAGCACATTATAAAACCTGGCTTAAGCTTGGCCACTTGGGGACACTCAGAGTGAGGTTTTGGCCAGAGAGTGTCACTTTTTTTGAAGGATGAATAAATTCTCCTGTCTTTGCAGAAAATCGAGTCCCCTGCACCACTGTCCCTGCTAAAGGAACATCCCTTTTATTTCCAACAGCTTGGACAAGGAGTCAGAGATCTCCCTCCAGGAAAGTGTGTCCATCTCTTTTGGGTAAGAAAAGAATATTTTATACACTCAGAGCCTGGTGTTTCCTATGTTACAATTACAGTGGTTGGAGTTTTGGGGTTTCATTCAATCACTGTTGTACTTTCAATTTAGAAAATCTGATTTTCTGTGTGAAATCTCTGTGATATCCCTCTAATCAGTAAACAACTCCAGCCCAAAGTAATCCTTCGTAGATCAAGGTTTGTAGATTCATTTCAAAGTGATCTTTGTTGGTATTTGTTTATTATGCCAAATCAACATCATTTACAGCCTTCACTTGTTGGTGTTACCTAGAATTTATTCTGGTTGGGAAAAATTTCCCCACCCAGACACTTGCAATGGTCTTAAGGTGAAGGAGAGGAGTTTTAGATGGGATATTGGGGAAAAATTGTTCCCTGGGAGGGTGGGCAGTTCTGGAAAATGCATTTCCAGCCCGAGCCCAGCCCTGGAGCTCAGCTCTCTGCACAGCCAGGAGGAATCTCCAGATTGCCTCTTCCCTGTGTCCTGAGCTCAGGGTCAGGAGATCCAACTCTGGGGAGCAAGGGACAAACCAAAGCATGGAAACCAAGAGTTTTCCAGAGTTCCCTTTACAGTTTTCCTGGGAATGTGTGGAGGAAAGGAGGAATTGGAGGAGCTGCTTGTGAGTGATGGAGTGCCAGGAAACAGGGAATGGCTTCCCACTGCCAGGGGACAGGGATGGGTGGGATATTGGGAAGGAATTGTTCCCTGGGAGGGTGGGATGGGGCTGGGATGGAATTCCCAGAGGAGCTGTGGCTGCCCCTGGATCCCTGGCAGTGCCCAAGGCCAGGCTGGACATTGGGAGCAGCCTGGGACAGTGGGAGGTGTCCCTGCCATGGCTGGGGTGGCACTGGACAATCTTTAAGGTCCTTTACAGCCCAAACCCTTCCAGGACTCCCCACAGCCCTGGAAAACACAATAATAGAACAGACCAAGATGTGGAGCTGGGTGGAAAGTTGGTGAGTTTATGAAAACCTCCACTAAAACCCAGCCTAGCAAAGCTCTGCTCAGAGCCCACAGGAGTTTCACCTTTGCAGGACAGGAGAATGAGGCCTGGATGTGTCCAAACCAGGCTCTGGCACTGGGTGGGCTCCCAGGGTCTGGTATCCATTAGAGCCCAACATTCTCCCAAACCCAGGGATTAATTCTCCTGCAGGAACCTGAGCAAAGCAGGAGCAGCTCAAAGTTAATCAAGCACTGATCCTCCCAATCCACTTAATCACAGCCAGCTGCTACTTAAAGCCTGAGAAGAGCAACATCCCCAGGGCAGCCCTTTTGGAGGAGGGGAGAAGCCACTCCGAGCACCCTGGATGGGAGAAGGGCATTAAAAAGTTAATAAAATAAAAGTTAATTCCCTCAATCAAGGAGGGAGGGAATGGTTCTGGGAAGTTCTAAAGCTCCCAATATTAATTTCTTCCCGCCTTCCCAGCTGCTTATCCCTGGAAGGCATTTGATTTGTACTAAAATATTTGCTCATAACCCAAGTTTCCTCCTGCAGTGTACACAGGCTGTGCGCTGCCCGAGACCTGGCTGTGGGATTTTTTCCCTCTTTCATTCCAAGTGTCTCTAAAAATCTTAAAAACCCTGACCACGCCACTGCAGTTTACATTGGCTGGATAATCTTGTCCTCATTTTTTTGCCTTTTTTTTTTATTTTTTTCTTTCAGAGGGATGTATGGTCTCTTGGCCATGTCATCCTCTCGGCATAAAGTTGTGCCTCTTCTAACAAATGTGTTATTCCCCATTTGAACTTTGTTGGGCTGGAACGTTTGGAGGGGTTCTGACAGGATTTGAGGTGTTTCAGCTCCCACAGAGGAAATCCCTAAGTACATTGCAGAGGCCTCTTTGCAAAACACTTCATGGGATGGAGGAAAATGCTTTTCTTCCTGGATTCTGCTTGGGGAAGCTGAGATCCTGATGGATTAAGTGACTTGATAAAATCACCTTGGGGGGACTCTTTTTTTGCCATCAGGTTTAAATCAGGTTTAAATCCAAGAAGAAACTTCATTCCTCGGTTTGCCAGCCCTCAGATCCAGGCTGGACTCGCTGCATGGATGAGGGGTTTAGGTGTGGAGTTCAGAGAGGATCTGGTGGAAGGACACTTAATTATCAATAAAAATGCATTGAGATATCAACTTGGTCCCTCAGGAATTGAGCAATTCTCTGGAACCAGCATTTGGAAATAATCAGTGAGATCTGATTGTGAGAGTTGGGATGGGGATGGAGTAAAAGTTTGAAGGCTCTGCCAGTGGAAAAGCTGATTTAAATTGGAGTCCCTTTGTCCCCACCAGCATCCCTGAGATGTCCCCAGCAGGACTGTGCTGCATTCCCATGGGGATGAAGATCCAGAGCCAGCCTGGAGCAGATTTCCCACTTGAGTTAGGATATTATGACACAAAACTCCTCTTAGCTGTCACTTCACCTCCAGAGTGCCCAAGCCAGTTGTTTTCTAAAGGAAAGAAAGCTGTCAGCAGCAGCAGCAGCTCCCTTTCCTTCTGCTGCATTCCCACTTTTCCATGAATCTGCAAACGTTTTTAAAATGCAGAGCACTGCTCAGCAGTTCCCCAGTGCTGACTTTACCTTTGCCAGGCAAACACATTCCACAATCCTTCCCCTAATATTTGGTTTTCTGCAAAGTTTTCCACCAGAGAAATATTCCTGAGTATTAAAAAAGCAGCATTTTGGACATGCCACGGTTTTTTTTTCCCTTAGAACAGAAAATACCAACATTTTAAACAAATATTTATGTTTTTATACTCTCACACACACACCTGCACCCTTATGCTTTTTCAAGGTATCATGATATGGAAAAACACCCTGGAATCATCAGCATTCTGCTCAAAATTCATGGTTCTTTTGAAGGCACCTTGTAAAAATCAGCTGGGCTCTATTTCGTGCTCTGTTTTGAAGGCATTTCCATAATTTCAGGTGTTTTGTGTGGCAAAAATTGCCACTCTGCTGCTGACAAAATACCTTGACCAGGGCAGGTTTGGGAGTGGGGGGAAGGCTCTACCAAATTCTTTTGGGGATAGAATTTTCCAAGTGGCTGCAAGAAAATCTGATTAAATTGGGGATTTTTTTTTTATTTCTAGCTTTGCATTTCCAGGTTGCTGTGTAATGAGTGCCCCCTAATTAACGAGCAGGGGGCAGGGGGGGACAGCCCTGCCTCGGCAGCTGTGCCCTGCAGTGCACATGTGGCTGAGCATCCCTCCCAAAACCCTTCCCACAGGGACTCATATTGGAGTCAGAAAAAGCTTGGGAGCTTTTCCTGCTCCTCTGGCTGTTTGCTTTACTCTCAGAGCTCCACAAAAAAGGCTTAGCCTGTGAACCAGGCTCGTGGAAGCATTTACCCCAAATTCTGGGTGAGCTGAGAGCACCAAAGGAATGAGGAGATGTTGTTTAGTGCACCACAGAGTGTGGAGTTGGAGTTTTTAGGTTTTGCTCTATATATTATATAGAGCCAACATGGAGATTCTAGGCTGTTGGCTTCTCCTTCTGCATCTTCTTCTCTCTTCTCCTTCTCTTCCTTTTTCTCTCTGACATGAGTTCCTGTGGTTTGTTAATTGGTAGATAGAATTTAGTGTAGAGGAGACATGTCAGTGAGGTTGATATTCACTGGTTTTGGGGACAAAATAAGNGGAAGAACACCAAACCCCTGGCAACTCATTTCCAGGGGAAATGTCCTCGGTGAGTGACAGCCCTGGTGAAAAGCCAGGCTGAGCTGCTGGGGACAAGTCCTGTCATCAGTCACCAGCCACCAGCACGGCCCCAGTCGCTCAAAACCAAACGGGAGAGAACAATTTCAAGGAGCTGAATTTGTTTTTCATCCATCACGAAGGAGATGATTTAGGTGGAGGGACATGAAGGAGGTGGAGTGATGCTCAGGAGAGACATGGAATATTAACGGGTGCAGCTTCGCTCAAAACTCCCCTTCTAAGGCCATTTAAAAAGTGATTTATTATTGCCACACACCTGAAAATGCCTGCAAGGCTTGGCCAGATCCAGAAAAGACATTAAACATGTGCTCAAATGAACTCATCAAGGCAGTGCTGCCGAGCTCTCTGAGCCGAGGACTCGCTGAGGACTCACCCAGGTTATTTTAAACTCAGCTGTGTTTCCTGTAGCCAAAATCCCTGCAGGCCTCACATCATCCATCTGCACCTCTCTCCTGTATGTCCCTGTAATTAGCAAACAGCTCCAGCCCGAAGTGATCCTCGACAGATCAAGGTTTGCAGAATCCTTTCAAAATTATCTTTGCCAGGATTTATTAAAGAGCAGCTGTGGCTGTCCCTGGATCCCTGGCAGTGCCCAAGGCCAGCTTGGACAGGGCTTGGAGCAGCCTAGGATGCTGGAAGGTGTCCCTGCCCATGGCACAGGGTGGGACAAGATGATCTTTAAGGTCCCTTCCACCCCAAACCACCCCATGGGTCTGTGGTACTAAAATCAGCAAGGGTTGTTAGACTGAGCTTAGCTCAGCTCACAGACTTGGAGAATTTTGGAGGCCTTTGCACACAGTTGTGTTCAGATGGGATCTGGGGGAGAATGCCAAGTCAGAGATGGGATCTGGGGGAGAATCCCAAGTCAGAGAGAGGATCTGGGGGAAAATGCCAAGTCAGAGAGAGGATCTGGGGGAAATGCCAGGTCAGAGAGGGGATCTGGGGGGAAATGCCAGGTCAGAGAGGGGATCTGGGGGAAATGCCAAGTCAGAGATGGGATCTGGGGGGAAATGCCAGCCAGGGAACTCCTCTGACTGCTGGGAATTCTCCTGGCCAAGGCTTTCCACTCCACCTGGGCATGGGGGAGAAGCAGCACAAGAAACTTGCCCTTTACAAACTCTGCCAAGCCCCTGCTCCTAGGCGTGCCTGGTGCTCAGTGAAGGAGCAGCAAACACAGATTTGGGCCCCTGGAATTCCCACCCCACAGGGAAGGAAGGAGGCAACCCCATCCCTGGCAGAGCCGGGCACTGGGAGAGCTCCCTGAGATCACATGGAAAAGTTTAACACTACCCCTGAAAGCTTTTGGTGCATGAAGGCTGGAAAGGGAAAAAAAAAAAGCCCTGCAGAACATCCTTAAAATGTAAAACATCTTGGTCTTTTAATAATCCCATGCGGTATGTTTTCACTTTAGCAATAATTGTATTTTCTTTTTGCGTATTTTATTTAACAACATTTCAGGGCCCAGCTAATCTGTTCCATCTGGAGAGGGAGTGAACAATGTGCTGAGCACAGGAACCACTGCCTTCATCAGGCCGGGCTGGTCTGCAGCAGCAATCCAACACTCGGGAGAATTCCCGGCAGGAATTGCAATCCCACCTACCGTGGGCACCTCTGTGCTGCCATCAGCAGGTGGCAGGAAGGGGCAGAAGGAATATTTTTTATGTTGAGTTATGCCAGTGGATTTTATTGTTGAATTTTTTTGTCAGGGGATTTTGCTGTCGAATTATGTCAGGGGGTTTTATTTTTGAGTTATGTCAGAGGGTTTTATTGCTGAATATTGTCAGTGGATTTTATTGCTCAATGATGTCGTTGTGTTTAACAGTAATTGAGGGGAGATAAACCAAAGTCCTTCAAGGGGAAAATAACTGAAGCTTGTGGAGGTGCACTTAGGGCTTTTATTACGGTTCTCAAACCAAACAAAGCACCCTGAGTGGATTAAGGGCTGTGACAGCTGACGTTTAACAGCCCTGCTGCAGCATCTTCCTCAGCCCCTCTGGGCTGGGATGCTGAGCACGGCAGGGAAGAGCCCTCTGAGCTCTTGGGATTCCCCCGGAGCAAAGCTCCATGGCCAGATGCCTCCTGGCAGCCTCCCCACGGGAAAGGAAAGGTGTCTGAGCCTTCAGTGCCTCTGCCACGAGAGCCAGGCAGGGACAGCACGGGCTGGATTCATGGGAAGAGCTTTCCTGGCAGCAGAGCCCACCCCAAAGGTGCTGGGGCTGCTCTGTGGTGCCCCCAAACCACCCCACAGTGACCCCAAAAGCTGCTCCCTGTTCCCCAGTGGCACAGCCTGAGCCAGGTGTGGCTGCCAGAAGGTTCCTCTGCACTCCCCTGCCCCCAAACCACCCCACAGTGACCCCAAAAGCTGCTCTCTACTCCTGAGTGGCACAGCCAGGCCAGGTGTGGCTGCCAGGAGGGTTCCTCCACACTCCCCTGCCCAGGAAAGGCAGGAATCCCTGGTGGGGTGCAGAACTTTCTGGAGAGGATCATTCCCTGCTCTCACCGAGCAGCAGCTCCAGGCTCAGCACAAAATCGTGTGGAGAAAATCAGGGTGGGCAGAGGCAGACAAACAGGAAAGATGTGGCTGCCCCTGAGGTTTGATCCAGGCTGACGGTGATGCAGAAATGAGCCTGGACCAGTGAACAGCTCAGGAGAACCTGGGGGTGGAAAAGGAGCAGGGAATTCCAACATTTCCAGGAGAAAAGAGGGAACTCTTATAGTACCAACTCGATTTTAAGCCATCCAGCTGCTGGAATCCATGGAGCAGGGAGGATTATTGCTGCAAGAACCAGGAGGAGGGGATGTGGGAGATGCTGGGGAGGCAATTGTTTGGGATTGTCTCATTTATGATGTCATTTGGCAGTTTATTCCTGGCATATCTCATCACATAAACGCTGCTCTTCTTATTCCCCACCCCGTCCGAAGCATGGTGCTTGATTTCCTGCTCTTTATCATTTTTGCATTACTGCAGAAATCCCACACTCCCCATCAGGAGCAGCTTGAATAAAAAAATCCAGGGAAGGAAAAGAAAACAGCCAGGCTCGGAGGCTGCATCTCCAGGCATGAGGAGTTCCTGCTCCCTGCTGACACCCACGGAGCTGCACACAGTTACTGCAGGCGAGGACACACCGCACGGGGGGCAGTGTTTGCTTCTCCACCAAAATCCTCTCGGATATTCCTGCGGGGACCATCTGGAGCAGTGGGATGGGGATGTGGTCACAGAGCAGGCAAGAAACTCAAGATTGGGGCA
>VZRF01005957.1:0-21298 GCA_013396875.1 Vireo altiloquus | reverse complement strand
GAAGCCAGGACAAACTGACCTTAAGGTTTGGACCTAGATCAGAAGGTCAGAGAATATGTGCAGAAGAGTCCATCTGATGAAGACTACTTTTACTTCATCCCAGAGACCCCTGCCCACAACCACCAGGAGGCACTGCGCACGCATTGTAGCAGCCGGGTGGGGCTNGTGTCTGAGGAAAATACAGGGGTTCTTATAGGGATACAGAGATGGGTGTGAGGGGGTACAAGCCAATGGGTTCCAACAGATCTACATAAAATCCCCCAAAGAATTGTGGGCCTGTTTTCTCTTGCCATCACCTAAAAGTTGCTTTCTTATCTAGGGGTTTGGTCAGAGCTATTGTGCAATCCTCCTTATCTCTCAGCAGGCCTCTCTCCAAGGCAGAGCCGTGGCGAGTTTGCCTGCTCCCACAATGCATAATGACTTTTGAGCTCATTTTAATATGAAGCGCAGATAGGCTATGAATATGTATAGGCATATTGGGAAATCTAATGTATATGTAACTTGTAACTCAATATATACCATGCTGGACACTGCTGCCGGCACGCATGCCTTTTGAAGGAGCGATCCTCCTTGTGTCTGGAGTCAAAATAAACATACCTACTTTTACAACTTTAATAAGTTGTAGGAGTCCTTTTTTGCGTATCAAGGCTGACTATGAGAGCCACCCCTCTCTGGGTTCCCTTGATCCCTTATTCTGTATCCTCCCCCTGGGCCTTCAGGCTCATTAAAGCTGCTATGAATTTCCTATCCCTGCTTTCCTTGACATTCTCTCATTTGTTGTATACTTTCCAGGCAGTTTCCAATAATCTGTTTATGTTCCTAGAATCTTCCTCCTCCAGTCTCTGAAGTTTCTTTCTAATATCTGGAGCCGACTGTCCCATGAATAATGCTGCTAACTGTAACATCTCACTCCCTTTCAGGTCCAAGTTAGTGTACTTTCTGGTCACATCCATGAGTCACTGGTAAAAATCAGAAGGGGAATAATCTTTTCTTCAGACCACTTGATGTAACTTTGACATATTTATAGCTTTTGGAATAGCATATTTCATCCCAAATATAACTAATCTTTGATATCAAATCAATAATTATCTTTGACTCAGGTTTTTAGGATCCCACCAGGGATCTGCAAGAGGGAAATGCCGATCCACCATTCCATGCTGAACGTTCTGAGCGTGCACTCCCTCAACCTCTTTCCTTGCTTTTGCTATTACTATAATTCTTTCACCCAGGGTTAGCAGTGTATCTTAAACTACCTGTATATTGTTCCCATCCAGATCCTGAGTCCTAATGATGGTTTCAAAGATTTTAGCCACCTTCTCAGGATCTTCCATATATGTTCCTGCCAATTCTTTCCAAGATCTTAAATCTGTCATTGAGAAAGGTACTTTAACTATAATCAGTCCTTCTGTCCCCATTGCCTGCTGGAGAGGGGCTTGGATCACCCTCTTTTCCTCATTCCTTCTCTTTCCTCCTTTGTGTGTTCTCCCTGCCACCGGACTAAATCCTTCATCATTTTCCAAATCCAAAATCCTTTCTTCCACTCCTCTCTCAGTTTTACCACTTGTGCTTGCTTCACCTGCAGCTGGAGGAAACTCCTCAGCTGCAGCCTCAGCTCCTCTCTCCCTCCTTCCAGGGCCTACCAACAGTTCAATTTCTTCCTCTGCACAACCATGCTTCATACATCACTTCCCAGTATTACACTACAAAGAACCATGTTCAGGAGATTTCTGCCTATTGTACTTCTCCAAAACTAACACCATAGAATCCTTCAGTTTCCTTGCTATCAAACCACACATCTTTCTCAAATCTTGACTGTTTCTCAATTCAAAGAACAGATCTACATAAGATACTTCATTCCACCTCTCTTTTCTCTGGCAAAATTACATCAACTGTAAAACCGTATAATAATCCACACTACCATTAACAGACCACTTCTCTTGATCATCTAATAGATACTCTGGCCACCAACAATTACAGTATTCTATTAGCTGTTTCCAAGTTAAAGGGTCACCTTTAAACTTCTTCCAGTGTTGTAAAATACAACCTTAAGGTGAACATCTTGGTATTCCCCCTTCCCAGGTTTGTGAAGACAAGCCTAATCCCATTATATACCAAATCTCTAACTTGCTGACAACCACTTTAGTGTCAGATCCACAATTAATGCAAATCCAGACCTTGCAATTACTAAAAGATAACTGAAGATTAGACACACTCAATAATTAACACTAAAACAGTAACTCTTGCTGTGCCAGCACTAGAGAGCACTCTAAACACACAAGTCGAGCTTAGGAGATGCTTTGAAAATTTATGTTCTAACATTCACAATAAACAAACATTTAACACACATCAAATACTTTAAAACTTACACAATAAACAAACACTGGAATTTAACACTCTTACAGCAAATGAATTTTTCTTTTTTTCTTTTTTTTTTTGAATATATATATACACTATGGGCATCCCCAAGTCAGGCAGGCTCAATAATACTATAACACATGTTCACAAAATAATTTACATTTCAGGCATTAATGCTTAACATAGGGTTCAATAGGTGCAGACCATCTGGCAAACCCCTCTACAAGGCAGCTCATGTTCATGCAGCACTGTGTCTGACTAATGCGTAGGCAAGACTTGAACCCACGTGTGCACCTTCTGATTCTCACTTATATAGTTTTCCGACTTAGCAGTAGGACTCAAACCCGCACCCTTTGACACTCACTGATATAGTTTTACAATTACATTTAATAGAAAATAGCCAATTATATCATCACTAGTGATTCCTTTTTATGACCCAAATATCACACTCTTTTTTTACAGTTGTATCATCACTTTTATAACCCAGTTATAGAGTTCAATTTCTGCAGTGATTTTCAGCCACAGCTTAGGGTTAGGTATATCTTTTATGCCCTCAGTAATGCCGTAATAAAATCCATGGGGCCTGTGGCAGGTCATGTCTACGCCCTCTCTACCAGATGGCTGGTGCATATGCAAGAGATAACTTGGGTGGGTCACAGGCCCAGCATGAGGTATCTCTGGTGCCAGAAGGGCTCAGGCCCAGAGCTAAGAATCAACATCTTAGTCTGCAAAGCAAATGTGGAAAGAGATGAAAGAAATATTCTTGACCAAGAGACACTGTTCTTATGTCTACAAAAGCCCACACAATTATCATACAAGCAGAAGTCTCTTACACACGCCTCGGAAAGGTGTGGGAAGATTTCTTCCTGGAGCCTTGGACCTACTCCAAGTCCCTTTCCCCTGGGAATTGAGAGAGGATTTTTCGATGTGTATTTCATCAAAATTGGATGTTAAGAAACATTGAATCCTAAGTTTTACTATTTCTTAGCTAGCTGTAATTTTAATGGTACCTTTAACTCTGCATGTATGATACTAGTATCCCTTTTGTCTTATCCCTGTGTAGTAAGTCTGTTAGTTTTGTGTCTATAAATAAATAATCCATTTTATAATAGACGGATCAGCCATTATTAAAAAACTTGCGAATAAGAGTGGATCTTGGGGTGCTGGTCACCTCAATACAGCTACTGCCTGCTGCCAGAGGCCTGGGTTAAAGACCGAAGCTGATTTAAACCTATATCATCCATTCATAACAGGGCCTTACCCTGAACTCACTAGATCAGGGGATCAGAGGATCTCCCTGAAAAACTTTTGGTGCATGCTGAAGCCCCTCTCAATCCCATGAATCCATGGCACATCAGAAGCAGTTGTCCCATCTGGGTCACCAGAAATTGTCACCAAAAACATTGGGATAAATTAAACTCTAACAATTTGTTTTTTAGTATTAGGGAGTAGGCATTACTTTATTCTGGCCAAGGTGCATAGGGATGGTTCCACCTACATGCACACGACTTTCAAAGCTTTTCACTTATCTGTACATTTTTAACAAACAAAGAAATTAATGTTCAGTGGTTCTAAATTACATAATTCTCTTCATTAATTAGTATTCCATCTTCCATTGGTTATTGATTTCTCGCTTCTCATGCTAATTAGTCCACATTTTTCACTCTTTTTATTATCTTTTTCCCAGAAAAGGAGTCTCCAGCACATATTGAAATGTCTTTGTTAGTATCTTCTTTATCTTCTGGTTACTTCAACATATCCTTGGAAGGCTATATATTCTGAATTCCAGGTGTTCAGACTTTAGCTCCCCCAGGTTTTGTTCATTGAAGCTTATCAGGGTTAGTTTAGCAAAATTTAAAGTTTCAGTAATCTAATAACCACACTCTAACAATAGCACTCTGAAAAAAGCTTAGCTATGTGCTAGCTAAAGTGGAAAATTACACTGCTTAAGACTAATACACCGATTAGGATTAAAACAATGAATTTAAAAGTTAATTAAACAGTTAATTAGAAAAATTAATTAGGATGGTTATATAATTTCCAACAACCCCACCTGGAAGCATAGAGGCATTTAACTTGGGCCCCTAGTGAAACTAGCTGACTTTCTGTCGGGAGTGGCTGGAAGAATTAGAAAACTGCACAAGGAAGATAATACCTACTTTCATGTCTTAGGTAGTTTAATGAAACAGAATTACTTCTCACTGAATGTAGATTTAATTAATCTAAGTGTAAATTAAATTTTTCTTAATTTCTTTTACCTGCAGCCTCTGAAACAACTGTTCTTTCAGCAATAAAATTCTGCATTGCACAGAGATCAAGAATGAATTACTCCAAGGATTGAACCTTAGCAGCATGCCCAACAACTCTCAGAAGGCTGGGGTGTGATTGCTATATTTCAGTAATAACAACATATTGTATTACTGTCATTAGATCAGCTTTGTGGGGAGAATTTAACTGTGTTCTATGAACACATCTGAAAAGATAATTTTGCACAGAATTCATTATCAGTTTAGACATCCTTAGGGTCTGATCATCATTAATTCTTTGCTTGCAGAATCAGGCCCATGAAAATAATCAGCAACATAAAACTTTCTCAACTTTTAAGATTTTTTTGCATATACTTGCAGTTTTTTAAACATGTATTTAAATTAAGTCCTTAGCATCCAGCTACCTTTGCAAACCAACACATGGAAGGTACCATGGCACATTTAGACCTGCCCATAACAACAATTTTCAAAATTAGTTGATTTGAATTATTTTTCAACTATTTTCAAGTATTGATTTTTTGATCCTTCCTCAATAGTATTTAAATAAAACCAGACAGCTTTAATGCTGAAGATCTTAGGACTAGATTTGCAGAAGTACTTTGGGCCCTAAAGATGCCTACTCAGCAATTTTCTAAGTCTTTGGTGTAAATTAAGCTGCTACATCATTATGTGCCTAAGCGCTATTGTAAATCTTGGTTTTAGTGAGTAACAAAAATATGGGAATTTCTCAGTTAAATTCAATTTACTTGATATATATTATTCTCTCATGTAATTATTTCCTTAATTTCTGTCTACTTATTTTTCTTAAACAAGGCTTTGTACAGTTCTTTGCATCCCAGCAGATGATCAGGCTCAGGCAGTTCCTTTGCTTTCACCTGATTGTTTTAGTATTCACAACACAATAGGATTAGTGACCTATTTTTGGAAAAGAACAGGAACAGTTGTAACAACAATCTGCTGGAACTTCTAGTGAAGTATCTCATTCAGGAAAGTTGCGTGATGCAGAATACTCACGTTAAGAGTTTAACTGCAGCTAATAAAAGTACTGAAATCCCATTCCAGAAAGCATAAAATGGTATAATTTTACTCACATTATCTGCCTGGTTTGCTTTTTGCAGTCTTTTCAGTAGGCCTGGTGTTTAAGTACAGTGCTGGCACACCGCTAGAAGCCTAGTTCAGCCTACAGTCTAATTTACTATACACTTTATTTTCCATGTTAGTCTGCTGTACTTTCTTGCATAATAATATCCGAAATAACTCAAAATAATTAATTATGTACACTTTATAAATTGACTGCATACATTTACATATTGAAGGAGCCCTAGTACAGCTCTTGCTCTATTTTTTGTTGTGCTCCCACCTGTTAGAGGTGGATATACTCTAAAATTTTGGCCTGTTTATGAGATGCCTAACATTTTAAAACAGTGGCTGAAGTTACCTGCCCTGGGACAGGAAGTAGAGCAAAGGGACAATCTTTTCAGATATCCTCACAATGTCAGAACACATACTTCTGTTCAGTTGCACACTTGCCATCAATCTGCATTTCTACAGCCATTTGAAATACATGGGAGTGACTTTCTCAGGCAGTTTACTCCTTTCTCATTGCAAGATGATTCCAGACCCTTAGAAAGTTCACAGCTTTCAGATTTAGAGCATGATCTGTGACAGTAGTGGTAGCAGAGGAACTTATTGTTTAGGGTTAGTTGGGGGTTGGTTGGTTTAGAAAACTCAATCCACCCCAGCAAAGATTACATCCGCCTTTTACCAGGTGAAGTTCTCACTGATAAGGGTACAATTTGTTGCAACAATGTGGGCAAAATATCCAATGATACAGAGGTCAAAAACAATGGGAAAATAGCATAGCCTTTTTAGGCATATCTTAGGTAGGATTTTAGGGAAAATAAATCTTAACAATCCAAAACTGCTGAAATGGTTTTGAATCTTTTAAAGAGCACTCTGTTTTGGCAGAAAGGACAAAGTAGGAATTAATTTTTATTCCTTACTAAGCACAGGGACATCTAAAACGCTTCACAATTGGGATGCAGGTCAGTAGCATAATGCATCTTTCCAGAAGGAGGCAAAGCTGGTCTTTATTATGAAGTCAGTTTTATGATCTCCTTCTGCCTGGGACCTGTCTCCAGGTTTTCAAAAACTTTGTTACCACTTTATATATTTATAGCTCAGAAGCCTAAGAACAACTGTATGAAGCAACTTATTTTTAAATAAAATCCTGGTTTATTATAATTCAAATTCCTCAAGCATGTTAAAGAGATTTTAGTTGGAGGGTGGGGCTTTTTTTGTAAGAACTGCAGCATTCTAAACCACTGCAACAGAATATAAAGCAACAATTTTCTTGCATCATGCCTCTGCTGCTCCTCTTCAGGAAAGAAAGGCACAATATTTCCAGGAAAATGATTAATGTAAGTAGCATATCAAGACTTTCTGCTTTTAGTAAGTTAAGTAAATTTTACATATAGCGTAACTCCTTTAGCTCATCCACAGATTTGGCATGACGAATCTAAACTCTTCATAATTTAACCATGACATGTCTGTCACCACAATGCAATCCATAGTTCTTAAGGAAGGTCAAGAACAGCCATAGCTTTTAAGGTGAAAGCCCGAAGGATTACACTAGCAGTTAATGAAATTAAGATGCTAAGATACATTTACCTTTCAAAGCTAGATTTATTCATAAGTTATTAAACATAAACTCCAATCACACCAAATAGATGATAGATGAAATGTAGTTCCAGTGAGGAAGACAGAAGAACTTCAGTTTTCAAACATTTTAAATTAATAAATGTGCTAGCCGCCATTTTTGTGGCAAAAGAAACTTTCTCCTGTAAGTGATAAGGGGTTTTATTCAGCTAAAACATGCAAAGAAAAAAGTCTCAAAGTGAGAGGAGAAATATCACCAGTTCATACTGGACACAAGGGAATAAAATCTTTAGGACTGAATTCCTTTAATCCATTTTCTTGTCACAAACTTCTGTGGACCTCTTTGTGGCAATTCCAATTGCGACACCATTGCTTTCAAACTGCAAATAAAAGACAGCATGATAAATGGGATATCAAAAAAGGACTGCACACCCAGAACAGTAACAGCTGGTAATGAAAACGGCTTTTAGAAGCAGGGCCAGTGATGATGAGTAAGGGGCAGTCAATAGCTAACTCATGTAAGCACAGTTAACTACTGGGAGACAGCAAATGTTAGTTCAGACAGCAGATGTTGATTACAAAACCTAAGAAGCCGAGTTTGCCCTAATCTTGTCAAGACAGAAGGGACAAAGATCATCTCAGAGACCACTGAATCATCCCTCAAAGGACTACGCATGCCCCAGGGAGAAAGGTGAAAAGTGCATTGTGAGGAAGACTACCTATCTTCATCAGGAAGACCCCCGAGGAAGAAGAGGAGCCTTCCTCAGCGCGACCACCAGGAAACACAGGGCATGCGTGACCCGTATGCTAATGATATTAATGACTTCCGATAAATAATTTGTATAACCACACCTGTCCCAAGGAATGTGATGAATATTCATAATTTAACCCATAATATGGCGTTGTAGGGAACACCAGTGTGTGTTTTGGAGGAGCGATCCCCACACACCCGGCGTGCCGAATAAAGCAAATACCCACTTCTCTGACTCTGTCTCTGAAGTGTCTCTTGGCTCGGTTTGGGCGATTCAATGATCTATGAAGAAATCTGCAGCAAAAACCAAAGTGGTGGTGTCTCTTTAGATTCACAAATAATTATTACTTCAGGAGGGGAGCGAGGAAAGAGACAAGATATATAAATCTTTGCATTTTGATAGAAGAGATAATAAATGCACAATTTAGATGTACAAAACATTTTCCCCCATTACAAGAAGCAGAGGTGGTTGAAGAGTGTTTTATTTTTTTAATTCTGCTTCATGTATCTGGAGTGATATACCAATTATTTGATTTTTTTTTCTTCTCTGAAAGAATAGCCAGGCATTAAAAAAAAAGAAATTAACTAAGCTGTTTCAGAAAACAGGTGCAATTCCTATCCTTCCAAGACCTACCTGAAGCTGTCTTGAAGCAACTATTTCTAGCTGGCTCAGTACCAGCAACTCCCTTGCATAAGAAAATAGCCACAAAAATGTCTTTAAAAACATGCAACGATTTTTTTTTTTTTATGGTGCCCCTGCTGAACTATTGCTGGGTACTTTATTCGCAGTTTCCCTGGTTAGCCAAATGCATTAATCTTACTTTATAAATTCCAGATTCATCCTCCTGATCTCTTTTTGTGGCTGAAGGTGTCTGTGGATTTCCACCGCTGCCTCCTCGACCTTGTTTTGTGGCTATCATTTCCTGCGCAGCTTTCTTGGGCCACACATGCTTAAGGAAAGGTGTGATAACAGGATAGATATATGGTTCCAGGAATTTCTTGTAGACCCAGAGGAGGACCGGAATGACAATGCAAGGAATGCATACCATAGCTGCTTCTTGTTCTGTGACAAAGCTGGTGAGGAAGAAAAACAAAAACAACTTAGGATGACTGTATGCCATGAGCTAAAAAAAATGTCTTTAGATAATGAAGAAATATTTTAGTTGATATTCAAACATAAAAGATTCTTAAATTATAGACTAGCTGTTAATGTTTCAAAAATGCTGTGTTTCAATTTTATAAAGTTTTCAACAAGGGAAACATTCTTGATATTTTAACAAAAAAGGAGCTTGCTATTAATTCATCAGTCCTACAGCTGCAACTCTGAAAAACAAATTCAGAAAATAAAAGTTTTTGCTTAAACCACACAAAAACAGTTTAAGCAGCAAGCTGCAGATATTAGCCCAGTTCTTACTGTATTATAATAGTGGGTCCAAAAGGTTTGCTTTTCATATTCCATTTTTATTTAAGGTGAAATTAAACATCAGGACTCCAACCTACCCAATGGCTGGCTACCACTGAAGGGCAGGTCAGTGAGAGGCGGGAAGAGAATCCCAGTCAGGATTTGAGAGAAGCAAAATATGGGTTACTTCTTCCTATGGAGGAGGAATCACTTGATCCCACACCAATCCCATACAACTGGCCAAACTATTAGAAAATTAATCCTTCCCTCTCTCCCCAAACCAGGAGGAACTCTTCAAAACAGGAGCCTGAAGTCTGCGATGAAAAAAAGGGGAAAACCAAAGCATGGGAGCAGAAAGGTACAACTGGGAGAGGAAGCAGTTAAGTAGGATTAGAGCCGTCTCTCTCAGTGCTGATGAGCAATATATATTGTATTATATATATCCCTGATGAGCAATATATACGCTCTGCTGCACAGCAGCAACTTTGCCCTTCACATTCCTCCTTTTTAGGCTGCTCTCTGAATTCTTACATTAAGAAGCAAAACAAAAGCTTTCCAAGATGGAGAATGAAGAGGCAGATGTGCACACTTCATCTGGGATCAGTTTCACTTTTTTTTGAGCTATCCTAAAGATTTTTTAGCTCTGTGGAAGAACAAAATATCAGTTTTCAGTTGACTACTTCCAAGTGTATGTTTGGCTGCTTCAAATATAGTTTTCCAGGATCTACATTCTGAAGTCAGAGAGAAATCTTCAGTCAAGAGAACACAAATGAGTTAATCCATTAAAACCATTCAAAAAGATAATTCAGACACTCTCCGCCAGAACTTCCTAGGTACAAAATTTCCAGAAATATCTTGTGAGTTCATCCACCAGCTAAAGAATATGGCTGGAGGGAACACCCCAGGCTGGCCTTCTGAGCTAACTGTACATGTCTCTGCAGCCAGTTTGTGTGAAGATTGCAGACCAAAAAATAAGTCGTACCTCTGCCAGATGTAAAAGCAAGCCACTGGAAGTATAACACCCATTGTAATAGAGTGAAATACCATTCACAAGTTTCTTCTGTGATTTGGTGATGCTCTGTTCCTTGGTTAGTAAGGAAAAAAAAAAAGAAAGAAAAACGCGGCAGCATTTCCCCCTCCCGCTTGTGAAAAACGAGGTTCACTCCTGGTAAAATTTTAAAAGGTTTAATAAGGGGTTTAATAAAAGGGACAATAGGAGACAGAAATAAAGCAAAGAGTTGATACGGCCGGGTGCTTGGCACGATGCCAGAGGCACACCTTAGCTTACAAACCTCTTCTCTTAAATGTCCGAGTCTCATACATATTCATAGATTTCTATGCATCATTCAACTATTCCTTTTTTGGTGTCTCTTGGGTTTCAAGTCCTCCCTATCCAGTTATCCTGCGTTCCACTTCTGATCGATAGATTCTTCATTCCAGGGTCTGAGGCCTGTAGATGTTATCTTCAACCAGATAGTCCAGGAATTTGGGGAATTTCCTTGCTCATCTTTGCTATCCTTAGTTAACTACATAAAGAAACATTCTACATATAATATAATCCCAAGAAATCACACTACTTTTCAAAATAAACTATACCACTTCATTTTCTTACATTACACATATGACATTCATTTTAATATTTGCGAAAAGCCAACAATACAATATGCATTTATAACACGCTGAAATAAAGGCGGGAGTACAAAGATTTTTCCGAATCGGTGAAATTCCACTCAAACACGCGCTGAAACCTAAGAGCTCCACACCTTAGCATGGGCTATTACATTTCGGGGTTCACTCCGTCCGTTCCCGGTTACAGGAGCCGCTACGGCCCCATAGAAGGGCAGCCCTCAGCCAGGCTAGAGGAGCGGCAGACCACGAAGAGACCCTGGAGGAGCAGCCCCAGTCCCGTCGGAGGCCGCCCCACACTCACCTCCGTCGGCACCGATCCAGCGCCGTTACCGGCCGCCGCAGCTTCCTCCACCACACCGGAAGTGTTCCCCACGCTTCCGACTGGCGGCCAATGGGAAAAGGCGGCGTTCGCGTCATGTGGGCCACGCCCCGCTCCCAGGAGCCGCGTCAGCGCCCGGCGGTGGCTGCCAGCCACCGCGCTCGGGCTGCAGCCACCATAAGGCAGCTCGAACGGGCCAGGACAGTGGGGTAAGGAAAGTGAACGCCTGCGCGTGTTCCCAGTTATCTCGCTTTATAGATGAATAGCGGTAAGTTAACAGCATCCCCAGCGTTGCAACAACAAGCATCCCGACTACCGTGCTCGCTGCCTGTGTCTGTCCCACAGCAACACCCTACTGAAGCCAGAGCAGAGAAACGCACACAATAAACCTAAACTTTCTCATTTTATTTATGTACATCTGTCAGAGCAGATTTAATCCCGAGCCATTAGCTTTTGCTTCTTCAGCTTCTTCTGGGATATCTGAAAACCAAACAACACAGAAATGAGAAAATGGCAAAATGAGAAAACACCTTCCCAAAACATGTTACAAATAAATGTACAGTTATCTTTTGAAGGTACTGAGAACTGTTAGGAATTTGTTTACCTGTTTACAAAATGATCCACTGATCATACTTGCACATACATAAGTGTCCCTACAAGTACTACATTGCTTACAGGCTTGCAACCTAAATTTTATTGCAGCACATCCCAGTTTCACATACGTGGACTGAGGAAGGGAAGAACAAACTCCCTGTATGATATAACCCCCCAAAAACCATTTTCTGAAGTTATCAATGTTGTGTTCACAATAAATATTGAGGTTGCTCAGAAAGAACTTATCGTTTTTTTTCATAGGTATTCCAAAGGTGTCCTAAGATAGTCATCACAGCAACCCTTCTGCCTGAAAAATGATAAGTATGAACACTCGGCTTTCCTGCTGCTGACATTAAAAAGGACTTAAGGGTATGATGCTCCACCTTTTTCTTTTGAGCAACTTCCTCCTCTGGCTTGGGAACAATCTGCTCCTTCTCAGTGAGGATCATCTCGATGTGGCAGGGGGAGCTCATGTAGGGGTTGATCCTACCATGTGCTCTGTACGTGCGTCGGCGCATTTTGGGAGCCTTGTTAACCTGGATGTGTTCAATGACCAGAGAATCCACATCAAGACCCTAGCAGGGAGAGGAATAAAACTTGTGACTTGTTTTTTATCTTCAAATAAATAGTCTCCACAGCAAAAATGTGAATAATCACCCCCCCAGACACGTACCACTGCTGGCAAATAAAACAGCCGAACTTGGCAGTGTCACAGAACTGAGCAAGCTCCAAAGTCAGAAAAACGGAGACAACCCCACTATGCATCACAATCAATTTAAAATTATGCCGATGGCTCAGAGACAATTATTATTTCACAGTTACTCCAAAGGTGTCCTAAGACAGTCACCACCACCATCAAAATTACTAAATTAAGCACCAAGTATATTACAAAGATACAAACTGACCAAGAGTTCACATTTTGCTTTGTTTTGTAGTTTTTAGGAGACCTAAACACCACTTAAACAGTTGATAACCATGTGCAAACTATCTCCCTGTGAAAAATTATTACTCCCATTTTAACTTGAAAAACACACACAGCCTAATTCAAATAAAGAGTATACCAACACCTTGATACAATTCAGTTTCATTGACAAAGCAGATGTTACCTGGCCTTCCATGTCAGAGACACCCAGTTCAGGAGTGCTGACATGCAAAACGACATGAACACTTTGCATTCAGTAATGCTGACACAGCCTACCTTGAGCTCAGCATTGCTCTCTGCATTTTTGAGCATGTGCAGCAAGAACTCCGCACTCTTCCTGGGCCAGCGTCCCTGCGTCCAGCCCCACTGCTTGGCCTGGAAGAAGACAAGAATAATTCCATTTTGGTCCCAGTACAATACAATTTACCCTTCAGGCACCATTAACTTGCCATTACATTCCCTGCTATTAACATTGCATAACAAAACAATTGAATTTGATCAATCACTTGACACTGCAAGTAGATGCAATGCTGTACTGGAATTAAGAGTAACTCTTCTCTCCCTCTTGAGCAACCTGGTCTAGTGGAAGGCATCCCTGCCCATGGCAGGGGGTTGGAACTAGATGATCTTTAATGTCCTTTCCAACCCAAAATATTCTATGATTCTATGATTCTATATTTTAATACAAAGTTATAATCACCAACGACAGACTACTCTCCATACCATCTCAAAATCTTCTTTTCCTCTTAACCAGACACAGAATCCTTCCCACATTTTCATCTTGGACCTCACCTGGGCGCACCTCCCGACTCCCCCGTTGTAGCGCCGGAAGGGAACACATTGCTTCTTCAAGGTGACATCCTTCAAGTACTTGGTGGCCTTGCGGATGTGCATGCCCTTGATGGCCTGGGCAGTCTCTCGAGTGTTCTAGCAATACAGAGCACAGTGAAGTTGTTAACACATCTGTACAAGTTACAATGTGAGTAAAACCACTCCTCTTTCCTGGGTCCTATTCTTTTTGCTACAAACTCAATTCAAAGGAAGCACTCACACATGAAAAAGCCCCACACCTAAATAAAGAATGAAGAATAATTAAGAATACTTTTTTTTTTTCCTACCTACTTTTCTAACCCTTGGTATGACTGCCATTACTGAATTTGCAGCTCTAACACATCTTTATTGTTTTTTACCTAATGTCTAGGTCTTTCCAACCGACAAAATTAAAATCTGAGTATTTATACTTTTCATAGCTCCTCCTTGGCCACTAATCCAAAGAAGCAGGAGCCTGAAAGATAAATTCTTACTAAAATGTCAAATATGGCACCTCAGAGGAAGTGATGAGAACACAAGATAGAAAAAAATCTAAGTATCTGTCTAAGTGAATTATAAAGGGGAGAAAAGAAATGAAAAATTAAGGCTAAAGTATTAGTGTTTAAGACATACTAAATGCAGAAGTCAGAAAGTAACTATAATCCTACCTGATCATAGTAAAAAAGCAAATCAAGATAACGGAAATCTCTTTTTACATGAATTATGTACCACTGTGGAGCAGAAAAGCATCTGCTCAGCTTTGGTTTCATGGTTAACTCAAACGTGTCCTGGTTTTACTGCCACACCTAAACCTTTTCCAGGAGGGACCTATACCCTCATGCCAAACATTGCATGCCTCCCCTGCCATACTTCTTGAGCAGCAGCATAAGTAGGTGAATCCAGTGTTCCTTCCAAACAACCAGAAAGGCAGAGTAAGACAAATGAAACAAATGTCACAACTCACTCTAGCCCCATTCCTCCTGCTAAATTCACTGTAACTGTTTCCCTAGTGTATTTTATTATCTGTATTAGAGAGAAAACTCTTTAGGACATGGTATCTTATTTTTGATCCTGTGGATGAAAACCATTACAAGCAGCTAAAGCAAACGTAGGCCATAACCTAAACAACCACTCTTAAGTAACCACGTAATGATAAAGAAGATGCTTCCTTCCAAAAATGCCCCCCAAAAAACCCAAACCCAACATAAACCAAAATGAAATTGCATTTCTTACTATGCACACACTGCCTACCTTGAAATGCACTCGCAGGTTGGATCCCCGTGACTTGCATGCTGCAGGAGGAAAAAAAAATTATGAGCTTTTGGAATTAAAATCTTAATGACTTCGGTCAAGTTCTACTCAAACATTCACAAAAACAACTCACATTTCGTGGGATTCTCTGGATCCAGAGAGTAGCGCACCATTTTTGGATCTCAGCTGCAAAAAAAAGCAATTAAAAACCCCATATTAAAGCTTCTAACACTGATAAGCAGAACCTGGATTGTTCACCTTACTGCCGATAATTAACTACAGGAGCTACTTAGAAATTACATTGTCTTTGCACAATTAAATCCAAAAGTGTCCTAAGAAAGTCATCACCACTTCTATAGCCTCTCCCTAGGGCCTGCTTCCACCTCACACCAGCCAGCTACCCCCTAGCTCGCCATCTCAGACCCCTACCCGTCCTCCCCCGAACCAGCCCTGCAAATACCAAGGGGCAAATACATTGAGGCGGATCGAGACCTCAAGCTTTCGCCCCTTCATCGCCTCTCCAGGGCGCCCTGAGCAGGATGGGGGCGGATTGAGACCGCTCACTGACGGCCATAACTCCTCACCTCCAGACAGCGGCAGGGAAGAGGAAATGCAGGAGGTGCCGGGAGCATCTAGAGCCACCCGCTCTCGCGAGAGTCCTGGCGCAATTTCGGCCAGGGAGCGTCGGGGAGGTGCCGCGCTGCGCCGCGCCGAGCGAAGGGAGTGGGAGGGATCGTCGGTAAAGGCGCGGCGACGGGAGGGGTGAGGGACCGGTTAGGACGGCACATCCCCATGTGCGAGCCCGAGGCATGGAAGTAAAGCGTGCGTGTGTGAAAAACGAGGTTCACTCCTGGTAAAATTTTAAAAGGTTTTAATAAGGGGTTTAGTAAAAGGGACAATAGGAGACAGAAATAAAGCAAAGAGTTAATACGGCCGGGTGCTTGGCACGATGCCAGAGGCACACCTTAGCTAACAAACTTCTTCTGTTACATGTCCGAGTCTCATACATATTCATAGATTTCTATGCATCATTCAACTATTCCTTTTTTGGTATCTCTTTGGGTTCCAAGTCTCCCCCTATGCGGTTATCCTGCGTTCCACTTCTGATCGATAGATTCTTCATTCCAGGGTCTGAGGCCTGTCGATATTATCTTCAGCCAGATAGTCCAGGAATTTGGGGAATTTCCTTGCTCATCTTTGCTGTCCTTAGTTTACTACATAAAGAAACATTCTACATATGATATAATCCTAAGACATCACACTACTTTTTAAAATGAAATATTTTCATACCACTTCATTTTCTTACATTACACATATGACATTCATTTTAATATTTGGGAAAAGCCAACAATACAATATGCATTTATAACACGTGCGCATCAGCCAGCGTCCTCGCGTCTCTGCGCGGGACACACGGCCTGTTCTCTCTCAGCTCAAGGCCACTGTTGTTTGCAGACCAGATATCAGCCAAAACCAGACACAGGAGCAAGGCCAAGGGCTGCAGCTGGATGGCAGCTCAGGATGAGAATAGAGAAGCACATCGTTTAACAGGTATCCAGGAGACAAGACCGAAGAGTCTATTCATGTTTATAAATCACAACTGGAATTTATTGCACCATTATTTTAAAAAAATCAAATGACTTGTTAAAGTAAAAAGTTGGAGGTTTTTTCCATTTTTGGCAGCGTTTGCAACTAGAATTGCTTGGGAAATCTGACAAAGTAGTGGTTCAATAAAACCAAAATGTTTCCTGAAAGTGGAACCCAGCTCCAGCAAAAGGCTCATAAAAAGTTTGACAGAGTGGGAAGAAAAAGAGAAATTACTTCCGAAGCAACCAGTAGTCTGGTGTCCAGGAACCTCCCTGGCACGAGAGTCTTCTGGATTTAACTGTGTTTAGAAATAAGCAGAGCAAGAACTTACTGCCTGTATAAATGCTCTGAGCAGGAGGCTATTTTTGAATATCTTGTTTAGGGCTAAAAACTCCCATAGCTCTGAAGCTAGGATTTCACTCAGATGGGAAGAAGAAAATATTTGAACTATGACAAATATTTACATGGCTGGAAACTGTAGAGCTCTAATTGTGACTGCAGCTCTCTATTTACTTGCCTTAAAATGTACCTTTGCTTTCAAGGGAAAGCTTTCTACAAATTACAAGTACTGCCAGTGGAGGAAATGGGCCTTTTCATGGGAAGCACCTTCACATGCAGCTTCTTGTTAGCAGCAGATCATAGAAACAACAAAACATTCAGAGAAAGCTGGAAGAGAGATGTGAAACATAAGTAGACACATGGTGGGAATTATTACCTGGTCATTGTGTTCATCAGTCAAGTCCAAAACAAATGGCACCTTTTTTGTTACTTTAGTCTGCTTCCCCGACATATGGAACTGTTTACACTCAGCTGCTGAGGGCTTGCAGTGGTGGAAGTATAAAGGTAGGAACTTCTGCTGATGGTGTCAGGAAATGAGATGCATGTTTTCAGCTTTGTTGGGAGGTTAACAACTGCTCTCAGAGGCAGCCTAGCACATATCTGGTACTGAGATCAAGACTAAGGCAGCTGAGCATGTGCCCTTCTTGAGATTTACCCTGATTATTCCCCTAGTACCCCAGCTGCCTTGGATATTTAGCTTGTATGAGCTGACTCAAAAAGAACTTTTGGATCCTAAGCAGAAAATATAGGCATGTAAGTCCAAAATCATGTTCTTGAAAACTCCTGCGTAGGAAGCAGCCACCTCCTAATCCTGCTGGAATGTCGATTCCATAGGCTGTGTTGTGCATGCCCAGGAAGACAGTCTTTTAGCAGGCATTGAACGCAGAGATCCAATGCTGTTCAGACCTGTACTGTTCCTCTACTTTGTGTACTTAAAGCTTCTGCCTGTAGGATCCTGCAAAGCGCTCATCACAAGGGTGATGCCAGCTTGATTTTTACCTTTTTTCTTTTATATATTCTCTATTCTTTACACATATATTTGTAGTTCTGTAGTCTATTATTGTAACTTAGTTTCAGTATTTTCCTAGACAGAAAGACAAAAATTCCAAGACCTCTATGCTATCTTGGTTCTCCTTAGAAACCAAGGTTGAGACCAGCTCTTTGAGACATATTTTTTATAAACAGGGTTTAGTCCTCATCTGAGGGGGGAGAATTTAGAACGTGCTAGAGTTGGGGGGCATGACTTCACCGAGTGTGCTTCTAATTGAGGACTCTTGTCAGATATGCTAATTTGAAAAATCTATAAAAGATGTACACACGTTATGCAGGGTGTGAATCTTTGGCGTTTCCACCTGACAAATTGTGCACCTAAGGATCCTTATATAAAGGTAACCCCTTTTTATCACCCTAACTATGTCTGGCTTGTATATCTAGAATCAGAGAAAAAGGCATCAAGGGTAGTAAAGGTTTCTACCATCTCCTGATGGTAGAAAGGGACAGTGCCCATCTTAACCCAACAGCATGGTGGACACAGCACACTACCAGGACATGGGAGACCCACTTTCAATTTTCTTCCCTTGAGAGGTTTCAAAGCTTCTTCCTAACCACAAGGCGAGAGGCTATTCTATGGTAAAGATGTTCCCACCCTGCCTGCTGCAGGTTTTCTTCCAAGCAGCTCACAATGTGTCTGCTTCACATCTCTCCTCTGGATGTGCTTCTGGGGCTGGAAGGGGGCGACATCCCTTAACCTGCCCTGGAAGAGCCCAGCAGGCAGCAGGGAGTATACAGATACAGGATTGTTGCCTCACATTAAGTCCTTTTGTGGCTTTAGTTGTGAATAAACAAGTGGCTTTATCAGGTCTACTGGAATTGCCAAGCCAAATGTCATCCTAAGTGACAATCAACCACCATCCCTCCTGTCCAGAGGGAAAAGTGAACTCCTAGACTGGCCAGGGTTATGTTTTCATGGCAGGTCTGGAACCAAAAGAAAACTCAGTTCCAGCCTGTCTTGGTTTGAAAGGTGCCTGCCACGGAAGGCAGGAACCTCCCTTGTAATAGAAAATATGACCCCCTTCCCTCCAAATTATTATAACTTTGAAATTAAGGGGCTTTCAGGCAAAGATATGGGAAAATAAATAATAGTTCTTGAGTAGTATGTATATGTATAACAAGGCAAACTAACAACAAACAGAAAAAACCAGAAACCCAGTAATAGCCCGTGAAAGGACAGGCGATAGTAGTTAATGAAATGTATGTTTGGTATAGAGATGGCTTAAGGATTCTAACAATGAGAGTATATAGATCATATGGGATCTGAGCGTGATGCAAATGGTATGGAATAAGGGATGGAGATTGTATTGGGTCTGACTGAGGTAAAGTTCACAGTCCTTACAGTGCTGTGCTTTGCATTGGTAGCTGGAAGGGTGTTGATAACACACCAGTATTTTGGCTACTGCTGAGCAACACCGTCCCTCTGACATTCTGTCTTGGAGTGACTTTATGGTGTATCCCATATCGTCTGCCCTATGCCCGGGAAATTAATTTTATGCCTTTCTGTGCCTTTAAACTGAGCCTGAGAGGAGAGAGAAGAAAAAAAAGCCAAAGGAACTTTTCCAAAGCAGTTCTATGTTTCAAAGTCACTACTCCTCTGTTGTTCTGCTACTGTTGAGGAGTGATAGCTGCTGAAGCAGAGGGAGAGAAGGTGAAGAAGAAGCACCTTCCTTGCTTTTCCAGCCAGCTCTCAGCTCTGTTGTTTTCGGGAAAAGAGAGACAGAGTTTTTCTGAGACTTTAGGTTTCTTCTTTTTTTCTCTTCTGGACTTGTTCAAAACATCAGAACATCAGAACCTCACTGAGAGGCTTTTCATCGGCCTGCAAAAGGGGTCCCCCAATGCCGACCCAGCTCTGGAGAGGAGAGAAACCACACCCAGAAAGACTCTAAACTTTTCCAGGTTTCTCTCCACAGCAAGAGATTTTATTATTTAGCATTATTAATCTTCTCCTGTGTGTTTGTTAAATAAATAGGTTTTTTTCCTCTTCACTTTCCTCTGAAAAAATATTTCTTTTTCCCGAACCTAGTGGAGAGAAATGTAAGTACGACCTGTTTTCCATCAGAGGATACTCTCCTCTGAATTTGTTTCAGAGACTCATTCCTTCCCCCACCAAAGGGGATGGGAGTGGGCAAGATCCTGGGAGGGGACACAACCAGGCCAGCTGACCCGAATAAGCCAAAGGGATATTCCATACCATATGATGTCAGCTCAGATGTATAAGCTATCGGAGAGAGGAGGAAGGAGGGGCATTCATGCGTCTTCAGTGTTTGCCTTCCGGAGGAACTGTTACATATGCTGAAGCCCTGCTTCCCAGGAAGTGTCCGAACATCACTGCTGATGGTGATTCGCCCCAAACCGGGCCTAGAGACACTTTCAAGACAAAGTCAGAGAAGTGGGTATTTACTTTATTCGGCACCAGGTGCGATATCANGGGATATTTCCACCATCCGGGGGTGGCGGGCAACAAGTGGAGCTGAAGGCACGCCTCACACAGTATTGGTGATCAGCTCCGCTTGGTGGTGGCCAGCACCAGACAATTGATTGAGATCCTGAGACTGTCCAGGAGACAGAGTGGTGCACCAGGGGGGTCCATGAAGAGTTTGCAGGGAAGGACCACTGAAAATCTCACTGGTGAGTACAATGGGATCTTCGGGGAGTAAACGTGGGAGGGCATCCATGGAGGGTAGCACAGGTAAAACAAGGTACCCATGGAGGTGCTAAAGGTAAAGCCAGGAAGGGGCCCCAGCAAAAGGGATGACGGTCCCATAATACCCCCAGAAAGTCCCTTGGGGAGAATGCTGAGGTCTTGGGACAGATTATGCATTCCCTCAGAGGTAACTATGGAGATAATGGTAGTATATTGTTATTTTGTGTGACCAAAGTCTGTTCTGCCAAAGGGGCTTAAATGGCCATCTTATGGAGCAGATGGAACTTGTTTGTGTCGAGTTATGCGGTTGCATTTAGAGGAGAATTGGAAAGGATGGACTGAAAGGGAATGTGGACTGATATGGTTGAGACAAGCAACAGGAGAGCTCTATGTGTTAAGAAAGGAGAAGAGGAAAAAGGGGAGAAAGAGAAAAACAGTGAGGATTGGGATGTTTTTCAGCACCTTCCCCTGTCTTGTCCTTCAGTGTTGCCAGATGACCCAGGGCCAACTGCAGAACCCCTGTATCCTCAACTTCTGGAGCAAAGGGATCAGGGAAATGCTGTTCCTACAGCCCCACCTGAGGATAATGACAATGAAAGGGAAGGAGAGTAGCATATCATATCACCCCCTAGAACTAAAAGAGGAATTCAGTATAGAACATCAGAAGCCCTCTGGATCCAAGAGACAGGGATATACCAGATGCCACTATGCCAAGTT
>VZRF01005955.1:711563-822651 GCA_013396875.1 Vireo altiloquus | reverse complement strand
TATTTTACAACCTAGGACACCAAATTCAAGAGAGTGAAAGTTTGACTTTTGTGGTTAGGTTGGCTCTGGTGATTAAAAGTTTGATTCCCATTTCTGCCAGGCACATTTTGCATAACCTTGGCAAAGTCATTTCATCATTATGTGATGTTTGGTTCCTCACTGAATTCTTAAGGATAGTAATGTAAAACTTGTAGCTGATACACTATTCTGTTCAGGTGTAGGTTTTGCCTCTAGACACCTATATATAAACATGAATTAATTATGGAATAGAAAATGAAAGCCCACTTTGCCAAACAGTACTTGCTGAAGAACAACAGTGTGGGTGCATCTCACAGTTTTTTAAGGTGATATATAACAATAGTAACCTGACTGCATTTATGAGAAATACTGTGGAAGGCTTTAGACCTCCTTTGTTTGATTAGAAGAATTTTTATTAGTCTTTATAACTGATGATAGAAATTGTAGAAATTTCCAATTTTGCATGCAAAATGTAGTCTATAATGATTTTTTATATTTTAGGTTTTTGCAAAGTACCTGTGATCCACCAGACGATGAGCTTATAAATACATAATTGATTGCAGTCATGGAATGAGCAGAATTTTTTTTTTATATGTATTTGGCTTTACATAGTGACTGAGCAAAGTTTCTTCTGAAGTCTGAGAGACTCTGATTGATGTGAAGCAACGAAGAGTAAAATATTGAATACTGTTGCATCAAGAGGCATTAACACTTTATGTAAATTGCTTCCTATTTTCCAAAGGCTTAATTTTCTTCTGATCTAGACAGAAGGAAGGCACAGAGATGTACAGTGTTGGCAGAAATAAATGGTGGATGGTGCTTGCAGGACCTTGCTCTGCATGGAACTGTACAGATAATAGATTTTGCCACTTCTGGATTTGGGGCTGATTCTGTTGCATACTACATGGTTTAGTGGTGAACACAGTGGTCCTGGGTTAACCGCTGGACTCTATGATCTTAAAGATATTTTCCAACCTTGAATCTATGATTTTATGGCAAAGGAACACAATAAGAAGTCACACACTAGGGAAGGGAGGGCTGTTAGGCCTGTCTGGTGGTGCCATTTTGATTTCCATAGTTTTTGGTATTATTTGAATATTGTGAGCCTCCCTACACACAGCAGCACACTTGGAAATTTCTGATTTGCAAGGGATCTGTGATTTGTCTCTGACCACAGCAAACACAGATCATCCCCCTCACCCACCACAGCCTCACTCTGCAAAGTTCAGTACACAGACCCCTGCAGTTGTCCTTGCTTGGGGCTGGTGGTTTCTACTTCTCAGTATTTTTGGTTCATTTTATGTGGAATAAAGAGCAAGGATGAGTATTTCTGTCAGTGCNAGGTTTTTGCAAAGTACCTGTGATCCACCAGACGATGAGCTTATAAATACATAATTGATTGCAGTCATGGAATGAGCAGAATTTTTTTTTTATATGTATTTGGCTTTACATAGTGACTGAGCAAAGTTTCTTCTGAAGTCTGAGAGACTCTGATTGATGTGAAGCAACGAAGAGTAAAATATTGAATACTGTTGCATCAAGAGGCATTAACACTTTATGTAAATTGCTTCCTATTTTCCAAAGGCTTAATTTTCTTCTGATCTAGACAGAAGGAAGGCACAGAGATGTACAGTGTTGGCAGAAATAAATGGTGGATGGTGCTTGCAGGACCTTGCTCTGCATGGAACTGTACAGATAATAGATTTTGCCACTTCTGGATTTGGGGCTGATTCTGTTGCATACTACATGGTTTAGTGGTGAACACAGTGGTCCTGGGTTAACCGCTGGACTCTATGATCTTAAAGATATTTTCCAACCTTGAATCTATGATTTTATGGCAAAGGAACACAATAAGAAGTCACACACTAGGGAAGGGAGGGCTGTTAGGCCTGTCTGGTGGTGCCATTTTGATTTCCATAGTTTTTGGTATTATTTGAATATTGTGAGCCTCCCTACACACAGCAGCACACTTGGAAATTTCTGATTTGCAAGGGATCTGTGATTTGTCTCTGACCACAGCAAACACAGATCATCCCCCTCACCCACCACAGCCTCACTCTGCAAAGTTCAGTACACAGACCCCTGCAGTTGTCCTTGCTTGGGGCTGGTGGTTTCTACTTCTCAGTATTTTTGGTTCATTTTATGTGGAATAAAGAGCAAGGATGAGTATTTCTGTCAGTGCAGCTGTGGCATAAGGGGTCATGGTGATATTCTGGCCTGGTGGACAAAAAGAGTTCTTAGGAGGAGGGTTTTCACATCTTGTTGTAAGCAGAAAGGTAGGAACTCTGTTTACCTCCTTAGTTTCTGGAGCTGAGTTAGTGATCAAGAGAGAATATTACTGAGCTAAAAAGCTGTCTTCACAAGTGTCTCATAGTAATTAAAATCCATATATTAACTGAATGTGGTTATAAACAATTCATGAAGATGAAGAGACAGGAAATTTTTTTTAAGGAGTTGCATGTGTGTATTCCTTGTAAAAAATTTTTTATCTCTCCATCTAAATTGCCTTTTTATTTTTCTGCTCTTAGTTTAAGCTTAAATTTTCTTTTTATGAGTGGTTTGAATATGTATCATTCTAAAGGGTTTTTTTTCCCAGGAAAACCCTTTTAGAACAGCCATGCTTTAACAGTGCATATTTAAAGCCTTACAGGAGACTGAGGGTCTGGAGAGAAAGGTTTCTGAGTTCTGTATTGATGATGTTCTATTTACATCTGTGTAACAAAGACTCATGCAGTGTCTATGTTCTGAACATATGTATTGCTGAAAGTTATATGTAAGCATGTTGCCACAACAGAAGCGCATGACAAGCCTTTCATTTCCTGGCATACCCTTGAGGGCACAAACCAGTTTGGTGGAGGGCTGGGCTACAATCACTAGAAGTTGCTACATCCCAATGAGGCAAGAAGGAGCATCTTTGTTCCATCCCCTAATGTGCCTGTGCATGCTTCCTCTTGTTGCTGTTCTCTCCCTCCTCTAAATTCAAGCTGATAAGAGCTGTGGCGTTCTCCTTGAGTTTCCCTTGGGCTACCTATGAGGGCAACATTTGAAAAGCTATGGTAAGTCTGTGGCATGTTTGAGCATATTTATAGTTAAGGTTATTTTTATTTTCTGAAATGCTGGTGGTGGTCAGTAGCAATCTGGGACAATTAGGTACTCTTCTTGATAGACATAGGCAAAAGTGCTGGACTGAAGATGTTTACACTTTAAATTGTTGATAGGCAGCAGAATTACCCAGAACTCTTCTTATTTCCTGTAAGGCTCTACGTAATAGCAATGTGCAAGGTGGGAAGTTGATATTGCCACAGTAAGGTGCAGGTTTCTACTAGCCCCCACCAGTCTGAGAAGATTTCTTCTGGCTTAAATACAGGAGGAGCTGTATGGAGAAATCCATTTGACTGTCCTTTTAAAATCAGAAGAGATGGAGAGATTTATCTGCAACAGATAAGCTGTTGCTGTATAGTACAAGCACCTGAACAATAATGCTTTTGTGGTGAGAAGGAGCTGCAGTATTTTGTCATAGGTTTGCTCAGCTGGCGAAAAGGGCCTCAAACTAAGGTGGCTGAGGGAGGGGAACCACATCTATCCCACTCCTACCAGTTTGATGCCGGTGCCAGCAGGAGATGCCCAGAGCCTTCAGAGGGATCTCAGGTCAGTGGGGAGCACCTGAAGAACGGGACAAAGGGATTGCTGCCACTACAGTCAGTATGTTGGCTTCATCAGAGGCCCAAGTTAAATGTCTCTGCGCAAACTGGAGGAATAAACTGGAGGAGTTCGAGATGTGTGTAGGCCACAGGGCTGTGATCTGGTTGTCATCAATGGTCAGATGGTTCCTATGTCTGGAGTGCTGGCATGGAAGTATATGGGCTCTTTAGGAAGGACAGGCAGAGGAGGTGAGGAATGAGTGTTGTTCCGTATGGTAATGACCGGCTGGAATGCATGGAGCTCCACCTGGGGATGGATGAGGAACTGACAAAGACCTTATGGGTCACGATTAAAGGGAGGGAAGGGACAGGTGACATTATACAGGTACAGGCCACCTGACCAGGACAACTGAGTGGACGAGAGTCTCTATAAACAGACAGGAGCATCCTCACATTCACAAGTCCTGGTCCTTATGGGAGACTTCAACCACTCCAAAAGCTGTTTGAGGGTCAACAAAGCAGGACATAAGCAATCCAGAAAGTTCCTGGAAGATGTTGATAACTTCCTTCTCCAAGTGATAGGGGAGCCAGCAAGGAAAGATGCTATGTGTAACCTTGGTCTCGCCAGTAAGGAGGGGCTGATGCAGGAGGTGAAACTCAAGGGCAGACTGGGCTGCAGTGGCCATGAAATAATTGAATTCAAGATCCTTGGGGCAGCAGGGAGGAGGCACAGCAAACTCACTACTCAGGACTTCAGGAGAGCAGGCTTTGGCTTCCTCAAGGATTTGCTTAGTGAAATACTGTGGGATAAAGCCTTGGAGGGAAAAGGGACCTACAAAACCTGATTAATATTCCAGGTCACCTCCTCCAAGCTCAGGATCAATACATCCCAATAAAAAGAAAGTTATGCAAAGATGCCCAGAGGCCTGCTCCTGGACAAACTCAAACACAAAAAAGAAGCCTACTTCTAGAGGGTGGAAGCAAGGACAGGTAGCCTGGGAAGAATACACAGAGATTGCCTGAGCAGCCAGTTATTTGCTTAGGAAAGCTAAAGCCCTGATAGAATCAAAGATGATCAGGGATATCAGAGGACATCAAGAGCAACAAGAAAAGTTTCTACTGATATGGTGGTGAAAGAAAGATAAGGGAAAGAGTGGGCCCTCTCTGGAAAGAAGTGGGAGACCTGTTACCCGGGATTTGGAGAAGACTGAGGTTCTCAATGACATTTCTGCCTCAGTCTTCACTGACAAGTGCTCTAGCCACACTGCCTGAATTGCAGAAGGGAAAAGTGTGTACTAGGAAAATGAGGAACCGCTGCTGTAGAAGATCAGGCTTGAGACAATCTAAGGCACTTGAAGGTGCACAAGTCCATAAGATCTGATGAAATGTATCTGAGAGAAATGTTCTGAGAGAGCTGGCAAATGAAGTGCCCAAGCCATTATCCATTGTATTTGAGAAGTCTGGTTAAGTTCCCACTGACTGGAAAAGGGGAAACATAATGCCTTTTTTTAAGAAGGAATATAAGGAAGACCCAGGGACAACAGTCCCATCAGTTTCACCTCAGTGTCTGGCAAGATCAGGGCGCAGATCCTCCTGGAAACTATGCTGAGGCACATGGAAAATTGAAAGGTGATTTGTGACAGCGTTCACTAAGGGCAAATCATTCCTGACAAATTTGGTAGCTTTCTATGATGAGGTAAAGGAAAGAGTGACTGACAGCACCTACCTGAGCTTGTGCAAAGCATTTGACACTGTCCCATAGGTTTCAACCTAGCTCAGGGTTTTGAGTGACAGAAGCTGGGTTACTGCTCAGCCTGTCTCGCTGGTTTGGGATGGACTCTGCACTGCTCACAGTGTGTCATTTTTCAGTGAATGTTACTTTTGGCAGGACTTCTGTCTGGAGTGGTTCTGAATTTGTCTTATTGTACTTTAAAACACCCTCACATTTGAAATCCTTGAAAAGAGAAACAATAATAGTTCACAAACTCTTCTGAAGGAATTAGATGGAAGGAACCACCAGAACTACCCTGCAAATGTATAATCATAATATTTCCAGATGGCTTCAGTAATTGTGCCTCATCTGGAAGCAGCAAGCTGGGAATGAACTAAGCAGAAGGTAGGCAGCATGCTTTGTGTTTGTTCTAACAGGTGATATGTTGGTAGGAGAGAGTTGAAGGTTCTAATAGAGCTGTCTGACAAACAGCCTGGCACACTCCTTGGCATTGCCACAGGAGTAGCTCTGGAGAAAGTGATGTTGAGGAGGTTTTTTTCATGCTGTTCTTTTTCTCCTGGAAAATGTCATTTGGTAAAAATCATATTTCCCTAGTGGGAAAAGAATTTTTCCCTAATGGAAAAATTATGTTTCAGTGATGCTTTGGATTTTTTTTAGTGGTAGGGGGTGGCAGTGAGGAGATAAAGAGAAACAGTGTCCTGTTACACTAAAAACACCAATTGCAAGGTAGTATGAGGCAACATGAGGTTTCTAGATTTGTACTGCCATTTTTATTTTGTGTGTATGCTCCTTGAAGCTAAAATCACCTGAAATTAAAACTTTAGTTTTATCATACACAATACTTTAATTTACCCGAAATCCATATATTTGTTTTAGGTTTTGCCTATATTTTTTTTTTATTTATTTATTTAAAAAGAAATGAAAAAAAAGAGTGGAATTTTCCACTAAGATGAATTTCAGTTCTAGAAAATGTTTCTTCATCTCTGTATTGTTCAAGTGTTGAAATAATTAAGTGGGTGCTAGCTTTGTATCTCTAGTATTATCAGGCTAAGTGCAGACTACAATGTCGTAACTTTACATCCTGGTGTATTTGTTCTAATCCCCACCTGGGATAAGCATTGCAAAATGTCATGTCTCAGCCACACCCTTCTCAAATTTTTTCTTGTGAACATCATGTGCCAATTGATTAAACTTACAGATTTAAATGTTCTCAATCCCTGCTGAAGGCCTTATAATTGTGCATTGCCCCTGTATCAACTGCACATCAGCTCTTGAAAGGATTTATACTCAGAAGGCTTATTTTTTTGGTACTGCCCTTGCCCCTGCCATGATACAGTGTTATTGGGTGACCTTTAATGAGTCCTGATTAGTAGTGCTGAGAGAGGTGCACTCTATTTGTGACAGCAACCTGTGGTGGGTTGACCCTGGCTAGACCAGGTGCCAACAAATCTGTTCTATCACTCTCCTTCACAGGTGGACAGAGGAGAGAAAATATACAGAAACATCATGAGATGAGATAAGGACAGGGAGAGATCACTCATTACTGTCAAGGGCAAACCAGACCCAACCTGGAGAAATTATTGAAGTTATTATCAATCAAAAGATCAGAGCAGGACGACAAGTAAGTAAGAATAAGTAAATGAAATCTTTATAAAACCCTTCCCCCACCTTTCCCAGGCCTAACTTTATTCCCAATTCCCAATTCATCTCCCAGCAGTGCAGGGAGATGGGAAATGGGGATTAAAGTCACTTCCTCACATGTTCCTACTTCCTCGTCAGGAAAAGGAATCCTTTGCCTGCTCCAGCATGTAGTTCCTCCCCCTGGAGCCAGTCCTACCCAGACTTCTCCAATTTGAGTCCTTCCCATGGGCTACAGTTCTTTATGAACTGCTCCAGCGTGGGTCCTTTTCCACAGGGTGCAGTCCTTCAGGAACAGCCTGCTCCAGGGTGGGTCCCCCACGGGTCCTACCAGGACTGATACGGTAGGACCTGTGGAGCAGGAGCAGCCTGTTCCAGACTGGGCTTCCTCCATGGTCACAGCCTCCTTTGGGCACTCACCTGCTTCAGTGTGGGGCCCTGTGTGGGCTGCAGGGGCACAGCTGCCCCACCATGGTCCTCACCATGGGGCTGCAGGGGAATCTCAGCTCTGGTACCTGGAGCACCTCCTGCCTCTCCTTCTTCACTGACCTTTGTGTCTGCAGAGTTGTTGCTCTCATATGTTCCTACTCCTTCTCTGGCTGCAAATTACTTCTGCCCAATAAATTTTTCTTTTTCTTCTTAAATATCTTATCTCGGAGGCTCTATCACCATCACCGATGGGCTCGGCCTTGGTCAGTGGTGGGTCCTTCCTGGAGCCACCTCGCATTGGCTCTGTCAAGATACAGCAGACGCTTCTGTCAGCTTCTCACAGAAGCCACCCCTGTAGCCCCCCCACTAGCCAAACCTTGCCTGGAAAACCAAAAACACAGACCGAGATGGCAATTACTTTAGATAACTCTTTCGCAATTAATTGCCTTGTATGCAGAATTTTAGGAGTTTGGGGTTTTTTTGTCTTTGGGAAGTTTCCTTGTACTGCTTTAGACCCTGGTGCAAGAGTGAGCCTTATGTCCAAATACTGCCATGTCAGGTGTGGGTTAATGATTATGGATGGGAGCTTGCTGAAACAGGGTTGCTCTCTGGAGTGAAGAAGAAAAATTGGTCCTTGGACCCTTAGCCATCCCTTTCATCCTGCTGTCTGTCATTTTCTTCTGACGAACACTGTGAAGCCCATAGCCAGGAAGTATAGCTCAGATGTAGAAGCACAAAGGATTGGAAAAGAACTGTGGAAACATAAAGTGTTGGTATTACAAAAGAGGCCAGACGTACCTTCTTTTATTTCTTACTTTTTTTTTCTTTTCTTTTTACTGGGTTTGATAATTGCAAATTCTGCTTGGAATGAAGCTTTCCGCTGAAGTGTGGAATTCGTCTGGTGTGGAATTGAGCAATGCATTGTTGCCTTGAGAACAGCACTCTAAAAACTGAAGCACTTTGCCAGTGGATCTCATGGGAATTCTGAAACTTAGTTGAATAAGGTCAAAACCTGTGTATGCTAAGCACTTGACAATATCGTCCCCGGAAGCTAAGTGTCTTCAACATCTTGTGGAAAGAGACTTAAAATTAGCCACCTCTTTTCAGTCTGTAACTGTCTCTAGTGTTTTCTTTTTTAAAACCAGAGTTCTTAGAGTCATGCTGGTAATTCAGTAGTCTGAGGTAAAATGAGTATGTTTTCAAGTCAATGTGCAAGTATAAATGAGTAGTGATAGTCTTGCCAGATAAAACTAGGACAAAACCTACCAGACCACTACTGAGGAGTATTCTTCTTGATGGGTGAGCTGGAGTTACGGTCAGAAATTCCATTGCTATCCATTTCAGAATTTTTGCTAAAGAAGATTTTCTAAATTTGGCTCTCTAAAAACTGGTCGTAAACTGTATGTGCACCTGGATAAATCTGGATAAACAAGTTATTTTCAGGATATCTTTTGTGCATTTGTAATGCTATCTCTTGAAAATTACCGGGTATATCTAGACTTCCAGCTTCGCTGTTGTCCAGTCGTGCAACCAACATTTTTTTTGTGCACTTTTAGATTCTCCCTCTTCTCAATCAATTTCCATTCTCTATTGATATTATCCTCTTTTGTGCCTACCTTTCTTCTCCGTCATTGCTTCTTCTACTCTTATTTCCTCTCTATTCTCCTCTTTCCACAGTACTACCCAGGCCGACAAAAATCTGGTGGTGGGTTCATTTCAGCTCAGTGGCAAACTTGTCTCCTTGTGTTGCCTCTCTTTGTTGAAACCCTGTTAGCAATGTGAAACCAGTCCTGGGTGTGGGCTGGCTGAAATGCTGTGCCTCTGAGCCACAGCTGCAGTGTGGTGCAGTGATGGGCTGTAGAGCAGGTGCTGCCTGTGCGGAGGAAGCATCCTTATCCTGTGCAGCCTCCAGCCCACTGGTTTTGCTGTCATTCCCCCAATATTTGGCATAAGATTTTCACGCTTTTACTATTTTATCTAGCTATGTTAAAGCACTCATAGATAACATAATAGTGAACCTTAGTAGATTTTTTTTCTCCTCTGAATATTTCCCATTTTCATTTAAAGTTGATGATTCACAAGGAGCTGAGGGGAGACCTTAGCATGTCCTTAGTCAATGCAATGCACAGTGCTGCTGTTCCTGACTTCCACTGCTGCTGAATCCCACTTTCAGTCTGACTTGTGTGTATTTTTGACTTTGCATTTATCTCTTTGTTAGTCTCCCATGACATTGTTACTTCTAAGCAGTAATTCGCTGAGCTTGAATAACGTAAGTTTTGAACTTTCTGACCATTATTATTAAATGGGGACAGAATTGGTCAAGGAGAAAAAAAATCCCTGTTCTTGACAAACTGCGTAATGCTATTGAATAGGCTAAAATTAGCCCTGTCATTCTTCTTGCTTTTAGGCATCTCAGGGTAATTATAATGGGAAAAGCCAGCCAAGCTATAACTCAAATAAGCTTGGGTGTTAAGGCAATTTTTAAAATTATTTGCCTTTCCCTCTGAGTAAAACAAAGATTAAAAAGATTAAGATAGCAGTTGCTTTTTCTTGCAGAGAGCATCTCAGGTAAAAAATGAACCAGTAGTAAATTAAAGCAGATATTCAAGCAGAATAAAATAATAATCAGAAAGTGGACTAGACAGCAAATGCAGCTGATGCTCAGGAGGGTTGGGTTGAGTCCCATTTCTGATGTTTTGGTTAGTTAAAAGCTGTGATTACGTTCCACATGAACTGCAACTTCGTATATGCATTTTGCATTTATTAACTATGTTATGAAGATGATACAGACAGAGACGAAACTGTTATGGAGGATTTGGGATGGAACAAGCATGCTAATGAGCCTATGCAAAAATGCATCTATTAGCCAGATGGTGAGTTACACAGACTTTAGTTTCTGTTTCCCATCTGTTTAATCCTCAGAAAGAGGCAGGAGAGGCGCTAGAAATGGTGTAGAGGAACAGCAAACAGTAACAGTATAGTAACCTTCACAATATGTCCTGAATGTCACTTTTCTTCAACATTTCAGTGAAATACCCCTCTCTTGTCTCTGGCGGTAGGTACCAAATTACTGAAAATTCTCTAAGTTTCTCAAATGCTTCATTCTCCACTGCATCCCCCTTTCCCAATATTCAAAATAGACAAGTAGTTCCTCACCATGAGCAAAACACTTATCATGGTTCAAAGCAAGTTACAATTAAAAAAAATGTCTTAAACTGCTAAACAATGTGTATCACTGTGAGGAAAAAAAGAGATCCTGAATGTAGAGGGAAAAGGACCTTAAGGTCAACTAGTCCAATCACCTCCTCAACAAAATTGTGTTTTTAAATGCAGCTTGCATTGAAACTTCTCAATTTATTGAGTGACAAAGTCAGGAGAAATAATTGCCTGAAGTGCTGTTGAGAGAGGTGTCTATTTTAGTCTGAAACTGGAAAACTGAATTGATTCATAATTCAGTTATGATTCAATTCAGTGTAAGATTCAAAGGTGCTTAGAGCTTATTTTTCCTTGTTCACTAGAGGGTAGCAGAGAGAATGGTGAGAGCGTTTCAGCACAGCCTGTGCTCAATAGCAATGAGTTCACTTGCAAGCTTCTGAATTCTTAGACTAATCTGGTGCCCTTCAGGCTTCTTGGTAGAGCAGAGAGGGTACATTTGATACTATAAATGTAAATCAGCAGCATAAAAGAGCTTTCTTAATGTGATTTGATAAAATTAAAAATCATTCTTGGTTTTAGCACTGTTAATAACTGTTTTGGTTTTTTTCAGATGGTAAACATAAGTATTTTTAAGATGTACATCTTTAAGGAAGCTTTTTTTTAGTAGCATTATATTGTGCATAGGGGACACTGTCATATTTATGTAGCCAGAAAATTTTAAAATAATACCATGACCATAGAAGGTTATTTCTCTTCTAGGCTGTATTTGTGGACATTCCACTGAAATAATGCCTGCAGTCCAAAATTTCCTTCTGCCACCACATTAAACACCTGACAAAACAAGCCATCATATTGTATGCCACTAATGGAGGCCTTGTGGCATGTCTGCTTCTACGGCATTAAAATTCAACAGATTTCAGTATGAGTTACCTGTACCCTTTCTGTGCTGCATAGGTCCAAAGGAATATCAAGAGTTTCAAAAGCTGTGTTGAAGAGCAGCCTTCTACTCTTATGGCATTAATAGACAAGCCAAAAATGTTGCCCTATAGCAGCATGCCCCACTGTCAATATTTATTGTGGTGTCTGCTCTCTAGCATTTAAGATTTTAAAGTTATGCAGTTTAATGAGGTGGTGTTAAAGGTAATATTACCTGACTGAGGCTGATGTTGTTACTATGTTAAAAATCACCCCTTTTTCCCCAAAATAATTCACATCGTGGGTTGCCTTTATTTGCCCATGATGTAGAAAATTGAATCCAAAAAAGCCTGCTTAAAAATGTTTGCCCATCTCTGTTTTATATAGTCACTCGGGCACGAGGTAATAAAAAGGGACTTTTCATTAAGTAGTGGGACTATTCGCAACAAAAGGAACCATTTGAAATAGTGCTCATTTCCCAAATAGCACTTCAGGTCCAAAGAAAACACCCTTTTGTAATCTCTGCATTGTGCTCGTAAAAGAAGAGTATGGACTGAAAAATCTGTGTTGCCATCCTCCCCTCCCCCTTCCTGTCCCCATACACATGCAAAGATGTGCCCACAGCCCCTCACAAGCTTTGAAGCTTTTGTGTGTGCCAGCCCTGCATTGTAAATGGAGAGGTGGGGGGACTCCTTTGGTGTTACCCAACTTCATGTTCCACCCATCAACTGATTTCTGTAGGGTAAATAAATATTTGGGAAATCTTTGAATGACTCATCCGTTTGCACTAAAACCTTTCTCAATTCCTACCTTGCTTCTGGTCTGAATTCCACAAAGAGACTGAAATCCACAGAGGGGATTCATAAATGTGTTCCTTATGAAATATGGCAAACAAAAAGAAAACATTTTGGTGTAGAAAACCATCCTCCTTGTTTTGCTGATTCAGATGTTTCACGATTAAACATTTATAAACCAAAACTGAAATACAAGCTCACTTTGTATGCTATATAAGAAATTTAATATGGTCCTTTTCATCCAATTGAATTGCCACATCAGTCTTCAAAGACTTTGGAGGCTTTGGAAGCTTCGTGTTGCAGCATAGCATACAGATGTCCTGCCTAGGGTTGAAGCTTTATTGTGTTTCACTTGTGTGATGGATCATGTCTGTGCTCTGTTCTTTTATCTCTGTTATAGAAAACCTTTTTGACTTTGATTCATACTCGGCAGTGTAAATAATGCAATTGGTTCTGATGTGCTCCAGTGAGAGGGAGCCATAAGACAAGGAAAAGCCAGATAATATCTCATCTTCCTGAAACCTAGATTGGAATTAACTGCAAAACAAGTTATGTTGCCCATTTGCAATTAGCTTCTTATGTCTTTTTAATGAATTCTTTAAAGACAAGTTTAAAGAACAAATTTTTTAAAAATTATGACATTCATTTTTAAAGACGTAGTAGTAGATATTTATCTTTAAAGCTTCTCAGGAAACTGAGATTTGCATAGCAGTTCTGAGACTGCCACTCCACCGTGGTAGAAATTAGTGCAGTCTTAAGGAACTTCTTACTACCAGGACCCTGTCAGTGGCTGTGTAATGTGTATTTGTAAAAATCCCCTCTACACCATGACCCAAAACAACATGAGCACCAGTCTCTGCCAGCCCAGAACTTTGATATCTCAACCTCTGGTGTTTGGGGCTGTAGTATTTGGGGTATCTGTGTGAAGTTGTGCCTCCTGACTCTGTTTTTATGATCTTTTTTTTCTGTCCCACCAACCTGTGGTTTTTTGCACAGAATTTGCTAAAGTATAAGCCCAAGCTTCTGTGTTTTCAGTCCTGTCAATTGAGTTCCTAAACCCTTCAAGTAGGCTGAAGTCTCCATTTTTTGACTTCTCAAGAAGTTTTTCCTCACAGAAATACGTTTTTATTGTTTAAGTACATCTCTTCACCAGAAAAGGCTGAAGAATACCTCGCCAGTGTCATGTGTGCCAGGACAATGTCATTCACCTAGATTGTGTTGGTACCCCTGGACAATGACACTTCAAACTGCACTGCTCCAGTGCTCTGGGGTCTTGCTTTCCCTGGGGTTTTCTGTCTGGTGAGCCTGACAGGTTATATCCAGATGTTTCCAGTAGATGTTGTCTCAGTATGGGGGACAAAAGAGTCTCACTTTCATAGTCAAAAAACAGCTCATGGAGATACATGGACCAGTCTACTGTATCTATTAATAGAATTTATGCAATATCAAAGTAATTAACAGTGATGAATGTAATGATTTCTCATTATCCCTGCTTATTTATCTCATTTTTTTTTACATTCTGTTATTTTTATTGGCCAATGTGCAAATGTTTTTTTGAAGGTAAGTTTGTCTCTTTATGTTTATAAAATGCCAATCATTTTGCTGATACTGTCAAATCATAAATAACAGTAGCATGAGTCAATGGACGTTTAATATACAAACCAATACTTCAGAGCTTTATTATTTTTTACACTGTGTTTATGAGCTCCCAGAGTATTTTATATGCATTCACACCACTCCAGTTCCTGTGCTTGATGTAATTAAATCGGACTGTTGAATTTTTTTTAACTAACTAACCTTGATGGCCTCTCATTAATAAATAACTTGTTAAATGACAAATTTCTGCAAGCATGGATTCATTATTCAAGAAGCTAGTGAAAATAATAGTTTAGAAGGCACAAAGCCATCTCCAAATTTGTGGTTTATGTAAGGATAGCCTATGGAAAAGTTTCAGTAAAGACTGAAATGTTTTGGAAGTAGGACAATCACGCAAAACCATGCAGGGACATAAAGGGCAAGTGCGCAAATATGCACAGTATTTTCATGAGCCACTCAACTAATTTTTGTTCAGTGTCAAACCTGTCATCACTGTTATTTCCACCTTCCAGTTCTTGATGCTGCAAATGTGTGTTAACCAGTTATGGTTTTCTTGGTCTTTAGATATCTTTGCCTTCCCCTCTCCCCACTGTGTTGGTGATGTAAACATGACACTTCTCCCAATGCTGATGACATTTCTAAATATTTTGGTGCCTTCTCCTGTGAGTATCCTCTGGACACAGCCATGCACTTCAGAGGGGGAGGATGGTGGGGGGTGCAGGCAGTATTAATCCTGTTGTAAGGATGTCTGTCCTCTGCTGCTGACTGTGCCAGTGTGAGGCATTAGCTGCATAGTGGTGTCCTTCTCTCCCCCAGCCTTTCTGTTCCCCTTTGAAATTGCCTTCTCTAAGCTTCCTCCATGGCAAGGCACAATTGGTTTCATTGGTTAGTAAGGAAGAGGAAAAGAGAGTCATAGTTGAACAAATCTCTAACTTTCTTAGCCTTATCCACTGAAAACTAAAGTTTTTTAGACAATTTTATATGTTTATGTTGCATGGGTAGTATCTTGTGTAAATTAGGTTCAATACACAGACATGTGGCTGTGTGTGCACAACCTCATGCCTCAAGTGTGTGTCTCTCTTTGAGCCTGCTGCAAGTCCCCTTTATTTCCATAACTTGTTACAGTGCAGCTGAGTAACAGCATTAAATTTGTTCACTTTAAAATAGTCCTATTGCATTGCTTTGGGTGAATATAGATATACCCTGAACATAGACATCCTAAGGAAACCAGGACAATGTATTCTGTGAGTGTGTGCTTCCATGTAGCATCTAGAAAATGAGTTTGGATGCTTAAGCGATGTCAACAGGGTAACTGGTTATTTCAATTCTTGATCTTTGTACATTTTAATAATAAAAACTGCATTATTGTGATCTATGAGTGCTTTTATAATTTGCTAGTAAGAACTTTTAGTGTCTCTAGTCCCCTTATGTTTTTGGTTAAGAAGAAATGTGGGTTTTAAATCTCATAAGCGGGTGATTTCATGTAGTCTGTATAAAGGAGAGTTATGAAAGCACAGTGTGTTTAGTGAGGGAAGGCCCATGCTGACTTTGCCTCCCTGAGGACCGGGAGCATTCTGGATGCCATTCCATAATTTTTCATTTTTATTGGATATTTGGAATATCTTCATTGAGAAGTTATTGGCTTTTGTTACAGATTTTAAGTGTATGACCTATGAGGTATGGAGGCAGCATGGATTTGTCCACAGGGTGCCTGGAGGTTTTAGCAATTTAAAGGGTTTAATATACCCTAGCTGTCAGGAATGTCCAGGAAAGGGAGTGCAGGGGAAGTCACCCTTACCAGCAGTGCTTTCTATACAGCACTGGAAGATCTTATTCAATGGGGATGAGACAATATTTTGACCATTTCAGTTTTTTTAATCTCCCTTGTACTTATGCATGGGGGAAGTTTATTTGGCACATTGTAAGCACAGATTTTCTCAGGAAGAAAAACAAGACAGCATCAAATGAAGCTGCACGACAGACTCCAATCCCTGGGGTTAGAAAGGAAAGTCCTCTTTATATCTCTAGGGAAGGTGGGTATTTAGATGCAGCCTTGCCTGCTTTGTCTGGGCCAGGCATGCAAAACTGTGGGATTAGCAGATGCAGTTTAAGTGGCCTCACACTGGAAGTGGCACAATGGTTGGCTGGTGCATAACTGGTGTCTGTTGACCTGGTTGCTGCAGCCTCTGAGCTAATGCCCAGACAGAGGAGTCAGCAGTCACTTTTCACTGTGTCTGCTTTGTAAGAGCAGTCAGGGGAATAAAGCAAATGCCCAGTGGAGATTAAATCTATACATGCTAAGTTTTCATTCGCAAAGTTCTGATGGTGGTGGTAGAAACAGGAGGGGCAACGACAAGGTTTTACAATTATTCATCCTCTTTTGCTGAGGGAAAAGACAAAATGCAGTCTCAGGAACTTTGCATCTCACTGGATGGTTTCTCATACGAATCTGGTTGATTAATAGGTGATGTGGGCAGGGAGAATTTTCTGGTGCACCTTCTGCCTGCCCAAGCCCTGACATGTGAGTACACAATATGCAGTGCTTCCACATCAGCTCTGAATTTCAGCAGTAATTTGTTTTCAGTATCTCAAGGTAGAGTTCAATATCTTGATGATTTCATTTTATCCTAAATGTTTCTGAATTGGTCCTCATTTATCATAATGATTAGTCTGATCTCCACTAAGTTTTTGAGTAGCTGTCTAGGTTACAGAAGCCTCAAGAGAAGTAAGGCAGTTAACTTCATTGAAACTTTGTGGAGTTTGAAAAGATGAGTTATTTATGCTCTATTGAAAGTCTTAATTGGTGGGACTACTTGTTATTTTTTCTGATTTCAAAAGCGCAAAGTAGCACTGGTAAGTTTTATGTATTTTTGCTCGTGTGTGTGTGTGTGTGTGCACAAGATATGTATTGCCTGCATCTCTTGGGGCCTGTTTGTGTTGCTGCTCTGACTGCTGTGCTGCAACAAAGAAACTGCTTAATCATGTTAATTCAGTGTTTGGATCAGAAATTTTTTTTTTTTGTTTCCAAAGAAGAATGAGCTCCTTCCTGTGTTTCCTTGTAGTCCTCTTGTTGCATTACAGGCTCCTTTGTTCTCTTCTGCTCTCACTAGGGAGCTACCCCAGATTCAGCAGCAAGGCAGATGTTTACCAAGCCACCTCCTCTTGAGCTGAGCTCCAGAACTACAGACCAACTTTGAGTGGGAGATTAGGGAGCTGCTGTATGACAGCAGGCAAAGGCAGAGCAAGCAGCAGGGGCAAAAATGAACTTTTTAAGGCTGTATTAAAAAAACTGCTATTTGAATATGACAGCAGATAGGATGCATCTAGAGAAAAAACAATTTTTAAAAAAATAATTATTTACACTAATTTTGGCTTTAGCAGAAGATCGTCCTCAGCTTTGAAAGGTTATCTGGTGACAATATTGGTGACTTTTATGAATAAGTACAATGAGGCTAGGGAAAAAGCAATAGTGATATCTTAAACATGCATTATTTTTCAGCTTTTTTTGTTTTAGCAGTGGATCCTCTTCTCTCACATCAACTTTCCTGCTGCCTTTTCAGTGCTTCAGAGGCACCCATAGTCATTGCTGTCAGCAGTAGCAGCCAAGAGAGCAATGACTCCTGCCTGCTAAGGGATGCAGCAGGGCCTTTGATCACAGTCTGGAGGGCATAAGGAAAACATTGAGGAAAAGTGTCTAAACAACCACTTAAAAGAGGATCCTGACAATAAAAGGGAGATGAAATGGAAGAGTGTCTCTTCAGAAAAAGAGTGAACTCAGCCAACTCTGAGTCCCTCTGCTTAACCTGGCTGCAATGAACTTCTCATCTGCAGGTTTTCCTTCTGGTAACCAGGACGAGATTAGAAAGCAATTCCTGAGTGAATGTGTATGCAGGCATTTCTACTTGAGGGAGAAATACAAAGGGATCCAACCTATGTTGCTTTTCCTTCCATGGGATCTTCTTTGTTCAGACATTTAGGAGAACAATAAAACACTATAGACATTGTTCAGTGTCATTGTGCTCTGTGTCTTCAATAAACTCTCAGGTAATTCAGCAAGTCCAATCCACTCCTTTTTAGACTTTATACATTCTCATATTTTTGTTCTTAGGAGCTCACCTTTCATGTTGAAAAAAATATTTTTCATAATTATTTACATGCACTTTTGTATCTAATTGAAAAGGTTAAAACTTGCATGTAAATAAAGTTATATTGTTTTACTTTTTTTCCTATAATTTGTGCTAGGTTTCTGGGAGGCAAATATTTGTATCTGACACATACACAAGAAACAGTTCAAAAAATTCAGGTGATGATGGACAGCAATTACTTCAACTCTCAAAGATAAAAGCCTGTGATTATCTGATATCTCAGAATACGACTTTGAAGAACAGAGAAGATTTAAAGCTAAAACAAAGTGCTTCTTACTTCTCTGGAAATGTGTGACCGGATTTAGAAATCTAGTGTGATGACTTCTTGGATGGCTGGGGCTGTCTCTGTCTGTGTCCATAACCATATTTGTGGTTATTTTATTTATATATTTTTTAAAATATTATTAATATCACTACATCAGAATTCAGTAAAATGTAACTGTTAGAGATATGTTTACATAGTATGTAGAGAGACAATCTAAAAAAAATTCATGGTCTTTCTCTAATTTCAGGAAGAACTTCATGACTGGATTGGTATCTAGTTCATGTTGTTGATGACTTAAATAGAATATAGGTCTCAGCTATTCATGTTTACATGTTTCTGATTTGATGTAGTGAAAAATGTCCCTTAAAAAAAGGTGTGTGGGGATGTGAGAACAGCAGTATCAGTTCAGTTGTGTGCATCAGTTGTAAGTAGCTTCTTCTAGTCTGTGCCACCAGCCCCCCTCCACATCAACAGCTGCTTATCTCATCTCCTGGAAAAGGAAAAATGGATGAAATGAATGAAAAAGGATGGCATGAGCTTTCATTCTTACCATAAATCTTCTTGTAAAATGGCTCCCTAGCAATGGCATAGCTTTTTCAGTTGCACTTCTGAAATATTCTGAGTGGGTCACCACTTGTCTGTATTTTGGTACAGTTAAAGGCTGTAGTTTGAGATCTCAGTCATTCTTTCACTACTGGTAGTAACAGTTCTGATAGTGAAGGCTGTAAATTTTCTCAGGTCAGCCTGATTTAGCAAGTGTTTAAGAACATAAATTTTGGTCTCTTCTGAAAACACTTCTATTTAAAGCTAAAGGACCACTTTTAAACAACTCATTGAATCAGAATTTTGGATGTTTTACTTTCCAACTGCTTAGTAATCTCTTATACCAAATGTTAGCTGTTTCTATGACTCACAAGGACATGCAATTATTCTGCTATTTTCTGAGAAAAAGTACTCTGAAAATGTATTAAACAATGCAAACATGATACCAAAATGAAATTTACACTTTGTTTTGTCTTATCTGATGCTAATCTGCCAGCAGGCTAAGCATGTAGCAAAAATTAGGTTTTATGAAGTGTTCACTAATGTGAAGTAAATGCAAATTTAAATTTAAAAAAAAAATCAAAGTGTGTGTCAGGGTCCAAGTGTTTGAAACCTCTCAAAATTTGAATTCTCAAGATCTCTCTGAATTAAGTTCTCATCATAAACCCCTGAGGATTGACACAGTTTAATTATTAATGATTTTTAGGGATTTTTGGCACATTTGTTGCCCTGTGATAAAGCTCCTTGATACCAAGCATCTCAGGACAGCAGAATTGCAACTGATTCTTGGGAGATGCTCTGACATTATCTGTATTGATAACAGGATTCATTCTGCTGTCACAAGAAAGGAGAAATTTTTAAGCTTTAAAGTTTGGATTGTAACAAAAAAAAACACACTTGAGAACACTGAGAGGTGAGTGCCAGTTACTGAATAAAATTGCACCTTGCATCTGCGTGTTCAAATATCCCACACATTTCAATTTTCTGAGTGAAATTGCCTGGGCAAGACTCCAGATCTGACAAGTGACATAAAAGGAGCCAAGCCATTCTTTTGAGGACTGGTCATATATATTTGTCTGTCTTTTAACACAGAGCTGTGGCTCACTGAAGTGCATAAATGGTATTTTGCATTGTTCTCTCAGTGTATTTTAATTACTGAGACTTTGTGCCTGCATTTCCCAGTACTGAGGTTCTTATTTGTTGTGTTTAACCATGCATTTGTTAGAAGGATACAAATACTTTTAATTTATTAAGCTTCAAATTTGAAAATCATTTGTAAATAAATGTAAGTAGACATAAAAGATTCCAGTCTAAATTTAATAAAACAGAAGTAAAGTATATTAACATTCTGCAGTTGTCTTATGCCTCATCAATGCAGTTCCTGAGGCTCAGTGAACCTGCAGTGACTTTTCACTTGCATTAGGTATAGAAATCCTACCAGCAAAGTAAAGGAGATTAAGCTAGACCTCATTTATTTGGTATCAATATTTTTTAGTAAAAGCCTGGTTTTAGTTGTAATTTTACTTTCATCTTTTCACTACATTTGGTAACTGTATATCTCAATCTCAGTAGAAATTGAAAAATCTTTGTTCAATCGACTAACTCAATGTTTTTGCTCTGAAAACTCAGTCCAAGATTTGCATGGAAAAAAAAAAACCCAATGTTTTATGTTTATGGGATTCCTAATTAATATTTTTAGTGACCTAGAAAAGAATGCAAGCAGTTAGTTTCTGTGGCTAGAGTAGTTCAGAGACTCTCAGCTTTATTCCATGTTTAATAATAAATATCAAAAAAGCTGATTCCCCTTCAAGAGCATTGTGATGTAGCACATATTAATTTTGAGTGAGCAGGAATAAGTAACACTAACATCTGTTCCAGATGTTAAAATAACTAAAGCTTAAGATATGAATGATGCACAGCCCTTGTCACTTGGCTCTCCTGGGACTGCATGGGCATGTGTTGGGGTGGCCTCTAGGTGTTTGTTTAGGTGTCTCATCCAGGCACTGTCCCACCAAAATTTTAGACGACTTTTCCAGGAGGGTGATTCTCTCCCATCCAGCCCAGCAGTCGGGGCTTGTTACCTGCATTGCCTGGGCAGTTTTTGGAGACCTGCACCTCTGGAGACATGGAATGGAAAATCCTGCCTGCTTGCCTTGGTATGTCAATTGTATGAAGAGCCCAAATACCTCAGAGGAGAGATCCAGACATGAATGTCACCCTGCCACCTTGTTTTGTGTAAGCATCTCAGCTGAGGGAGAGCAAAGTTGTAAGCAGTGTCCACTCTTTAAGTTGAGCTGGAGTTACTCTGCAGCCAAGAACTCAACAGTCAACAAAGGTGGAGCCAGTCTTGAAGGTCAGGATTAGAGTGTTTATCTGCCCCGCCCCTGTTTCCAAGACAGTTCTTACTTTTAAAAAATTGCTTATCCAGTAGCTGAAAGTGTAAAATGCATACATGTGCTTCCTCCATTTCTGCCATTACTGCAGTGTTGGCCACTTGGTTTTCAGCGTTTTCAACAGATCTAAGCTGTTTGCTGGAGCCTACATATCTTGGGGCACAGCTGATCAGCAGATGCCTGTCTACTATAAGCATATGTGTGGGTAATTAAGGTTAATGCACAGGGAACTTTTCCTGGAAACATTAAGTAAGGAGTCACCTATTGAGTTTTAGTACCTAGGAGATTAGGTAGTTCTGAATAATGAGTGAATTAGTCTGTTGTACAACTTGAATAGGTTTTAAATTTCACCTTCATACTTTATTTTCTTGGTACTTTTTCTTTCTGCTACATCTGAGCTCTCAGGAGAGCTCTTGGCACGTGATGACTTTGTGGCTTCCCATCTAATCAGCAAGTTATTGGTCATCACTCAGATGTTATCAAAAGCTGAAACAACTGTGTGCTTCAACTGGTTCTATCTAGAGGTTTTTTTAAACAGGATCACAGGATCAATTGGGTTGGGAAAAATCCTCTGACATCATTGATTCCAACCTATGACTGAACAGCACCATGTCAGCTAGACTGTGGCACTAAGTGCCACCTCCAGCCTTTCCTTAAACTCCAGATTTTCCTTAAACATTTCCATTGTTAAGTCACTGGCTTAATCTGCTAAATTCCATGTGATGGTGCCAGCAGCTGTCCCCTTTCAGGCCGTGGGGTCCCCTTGCTTTCCCCTCCAGGATCTCTTGTCTTCAGTGCCCACAGGCATCTTTCCTATTTTCCTAAATTGTTTTTTATTTAGGAGATAGTAAAATGAAGCACATCTTGGCTACATTTCTGAGCTGATATTCCTGGTTTCTCTGATGTTTATCAAGGAAGTGGTTGGTTATGTCTTTTATCTTGGCCCTGGGAGTGTTATCATATGTATGGGTGGGAAGGAAGGGAAAGGGGAAAATGGCAGATGGGAAAAAGGGATTTTCAGTGGAGTGAGTACCAGCAGTGGTGAATTTACATAAATTGAATTGCACCCAGCCTGTTTTGTCTTGTGTCCTCTGTTCTCACCAGTGTACACTGAGAGTGTCTAGGAAAACGATTTACACTTTCCCATTATTAACTATTTTGTTGCCATGGAAGGGCAGTCTTTCTCAGCCTTCCTTGCCCAGGTCCTGACAAGTAAAGGAGTGAGTGGTGCTGGCACACTTCTTTTAAAGTGGAAGAAGTCAAGAAGAAAAGCAGCAGTGCAGATTGGGTGTCTCTGCAGATGCTTCTCATTTTCCTGCACTGGTGCCCACAGACACTAAAACCAACATCAAAGAGAAACAAATGAAATGTGTGTGCCTCCATGCTTGTCCAACAGCCAGCAATGAGTGTAGCAGAATCAGTTATTTTGTGATTCACTGAAATTATTTTTTAGTTCAGGGTAAAATTACTTGCTGTAACATTTCTGTTTCAATCGTGAAACCTCTGCAATGTAGGTAAATATACCTATCACCAAAGGAAATAATTTGAGACATCAAATTTCAAAATTATACTTAGATATTGTGCCCATCTGAACTGATAATCTATTAATTGAAATAGTTGACCCTGATGTGCAAATCACACTCAGGGTATATATTTTCTCCTTAAGGTCTGGGAACAAAACTATGATTTTGCTGATTTCCTAGTCTCAGCAAAAAAAAAAATTCATTACCATTAACCAAGAATTGCAAAAATTATTTTCCTGTTAGGGTTTATGTTTTATCAGTTGTATGTGCTTAATTTTTATAAATAATATTAACTTTAAAAAAAGTATCATGTAAATATATTTAATTGAGAAGTAATGTATGCGCAAAGCTACAATCTGTTTCTCAAATAGTCTTTTAGCTAGATAATATGACAGAATATCACTCTGACAAAAAGATAAGTAGGAATAATTAGATTTAGTTTGTAGAGATGTGGTTTGCAAGATTTTGTCCATCTCCAAAGAGAGAGGCCAGATCAGGGATTGGTGATAGAATTTTGTTCAACTAATTTACTATCTTTTTTTCATAGTAGCCTGGGTCTAAAGGGCTTAGGAGAGGAATGTATTTTTAGAAAACCATTTAATTTCAGTTGAAGTGATAAATTACTACACAAGAATTGTGATAGACAAGGAAAAAGGTTTAAAAGTGGCAGAGAAAGGAGAACGGTTTCAAATAATAAAAATAAAGGAATAATAGAGTTAAGCCCACAAAAAATAGGCAATTTGAAGAACAATGATACCTAAATTATTATAGAAAATGACTAGGAAGAAGGAGTAAACTTGTCTCTGTTTTTTATACCTTAGTAAATATCCAGTAGCATCACTGCCTCTTTAATATGTCTAACACATGCAGTAAAAACCAAATGTATAGATGGATTTCCTTACACTGGATCTCCAGGTAAAATTTATGGTGTAAACACAATTGGAGAGAATTGTTAGAGAAAACCAAGTTTGCCGTATGCAATCTTATGGGTGAGTGTATGGGGTGTGCAGTGAAGTTAAAGTCACATTTTCTTAGGTGTTATCCTACCCTCCTTTGGATATTGTTGGACCAATGATCAGACACTTGTGTCAGAAGAACCTTTCAAGGATGATGTAAGTACAATAAATTCCTGGTAGAACAGTGTACAAATGAATTGTGTTTAACAAATATTTTAGTATTTCAAAATATAAAAACATCGTAGTAAACCAGAGAATAAAAAAATCCACTCCACAAACTGTCTAACAGAGTTCAGTAAACAAGACTATTAAGTTACTATTCTGAATTTCTATTTTGAGGATTTCAAAAATAGCACCTAGTGAGTCACCCTTCGGACAGACTCTTGTGGTACTCAAGGTTGATCATTAAGAGTAAACCTCCTGCTTCTGCCTTTCAGAAAGTCAAAGAATAAGTTATTTTTTTTAGGACAGGGATATTTTTAACTTCACAGACTATTATGGCCTAGCTTTGTTGACAAACTACAAGAGATGCCCCAGCAGTATCAGAGCACCATATTTGTGGATGGAGAGAAAATTCCTGTCTCAGCAGTGCAGCAATAGCATGGAAGCATCCTGCTTTGCTGGTCCTGATGCAGACTTTTTCTTTAGGTACCCTAAATTATATCCACCATTATTTATTCTTCAGATCTATTCGATTATTTAAATTCAAATTATGAAGGGAATTCCTTAGCAAATAATGTCTTCCAGTTCAGAACTACACTGCAAATAATAAAATGCTTATGTAAAAACAACCTCAGAGAAAATACCAGCTGTATGGGAATAGAGAATCAGTTGAATTTATTTCCCCAAACACAATATACTTTGTGGATATTTCTTCCAAGTACAACCAACTTGAAAGGAAGAGAAACTTTATTACTTTATTCATGGGAATGTAGGTCAGTCAGCAGTACAAACTCCTTTTTTTTCCCCCTCAAAGGCCCCATATTTGACAGTCTATATATAATAAATAAGTAATGAGTGCATATGGACAAAACAGGCCAAACAAGTTAGGAAAATTGGAGAAAAACTATCTAGATGGTGTAGAACCAGTTGGTGCTTCTGATCCACTTTGGAGTGGCCTCCAGAGCCTCTACTGCAAAAAAAAATAGCTATCAGTCAGAAAACCTGCAGGATCTTCCTTCTCCTCCCAGGCCTGCAGCCAGCCATCTCACATGGCCCAGCTGTGTTTGGCCTTGGGCCAGGGCAGGAGCATTTCCCCACCAAGTCTGCTGCTGAGGTGAGAGCCCAGGGACAGCCACCCACCAGGGCTGGGAGATAGGGCTGGCATGCCTCTGATCTCCCCCTTGTGCCTCCCTCTCTGGGAAGTAACAACTTTCTCTTAATGAGCATGATGAGGCAAGTCAAAGCCTTTCAAGATGGCAGTGGTGTGACCCAAGAAATGGGAGAAGATGAGCTGGTACACCTTTCTTGGTGAGGTGCTTCCATAGTGAGGGTGGGAGCGGGGCTGGGAAGATGAAGGCTGCAATAACATGGAGCAAGGTGTAGATGAAGTGTGCAAGGAAAAGGACTATTAGGTTGTCTTAGTATCATAATACAGCTGGCTAAACTATCAGTGTTTCTTCCAAAGTGTTTCTTCTTTGGCACATTGTGTTTTTTCGTGTTCTCCATGATAGCATCTCCATCCCATTAAATCTCATTCAAGTGAGCTCTTCTAAGGAGTCTCTGTCTGCCATTCCTGAAAAATGCTACATCCAAAAGGGCAATGTTTCCAAAAGAACACTTTTTTCCTTGTAAAAATACCTCTCTCCTGTCCTGTTTGCATGTCATTGCATTCAAAACCAACAATCAACAACAATTAATAGATATCAGTACTCTGTAAAGTGTGTTTTGAAAAAGGCACCACATAAACAGACATATGTATATATATTCACACACACACAGACATACTTATTCTGGAGTAACTTCTGTACTTAATCTAGCTGGACAAAAGCTACTACTGATAGTTCTGCTTCGCATGCATTGCCTTTTGTGACAGGATGTGTAAGTGGTGAACAAAGATACAGCTCTAGAACTGCTCTGCTTCCTCGCAGCAGATCATGGCAATGTCTGTGAGCCGGTGGACAGCAAGCAAATGAGAAAACGTATTAAACTCTCACGGATCTGTACAGTGACTACCTTGCTACACCATCTCCTACACTATTCCCTCTGTCTTCTGATGAATCATGACAATGTAAAAGGCAGGTTTTTAGATTAGAAGGATGTTTACATGTTGATATCTTCCCCTGAGAGCTTTGGTGATAAAATGCTAACATCTTTACCCAGCACACTCCCAATTGCATGTGTGTCGTGGCTGTGTAATTCCTCACTCTTTCTTTCTTTCTTTTTTACCCTGCAAATTATGTATAAACATAAAAAAACCCACCTGTGTTATGGCCCTAGTCTGCAGTCGTGTGTATAGTAGTGGATCTGTTCTTAAGATGAGAGATGTAAATTTCCAAATCAGAATAGGATGATGATGAAGGCAAAAAAGACCTTTATTTATTTACATTTCAGTAAAGCTTCTGAAAAAACCCTAAGTACATTTGTAAATGCAAGTTTGAGATACCCAGGTGTTATTTTTGGCAATGTCTAACATTTAAGGAAACATTTACAAGAAATTCACTGTTTTATCATGTGCAACTATATTCATAGATTACAATCTATGATCATAAGTATGATATAAGCCTTTTAAAATTTATGGCATTAATTATAACAACTCTAGCCTTAGCCCATCTGAAATATTTGGTGCAAGTTGTGGATTAGACTAAAGAAATGAAAGAAATGGGTGAGTTCTTTCTAGCACTGAATGTATATGAAACAATTGCTGTGTTCCCTTGCATGCCAGGCAAGGCCTTACAAGTTCTTGTAGACCATAAGTAAATAGATATGTGGCTGAGATGGTGCCTTGGGGCTAAATGCTATGAAATGATAAAGCTGAACAAGTAACAAAGCAACCTGTCAAATACAAGGCACATTGTTAGATGTGGATGCTTGAAAGCTGGGGGGGATGGGTTGCCCGAGGAATGATAAAAATTATGATGTTTACAAGAAGACATGTTAAGTTCTGCAAAATGACTACATGTTTCAAAGCAGGAAATTGTACTAATGCCATTTAATTATACTTTTAAAAATCAAAACAATTCAAGGAGTACTGAAGTTAAGTGTCCCATGGCAAAATTGGTTCAGGTTCCCTGTGTGCCTGTTTTATGGTCCTGTGTTGCATTCAGTAGTACAAACACCAGCCTAACCCACCCTGCAGCAGGCAATGTGCAAGAGGCAAAGCAGAGGTGTAAAATTACCCAAGAGCTCAGCAGAGATAACCCTGCTTTAGCAACCTTCTTTTATGCTTTTTGGCACCTCAATTATACCATAAATGTTCTGCAACTACATTCGCTTAGCTTTAACTTATCTAATATCATCTCATGTCTGTTCTAAAGCAAAATAAAGGAGTTGTGTCTTTCAGGAGGAAGAAAATAATTTTTTCTAAATAACAAGTGGTTGTCTCTGGACAGTGCTGAACCATTGCTGTTCCACAGTTACTGGTAGTACTGTTCTGCCCATTCCTTTGGAGAGGTTCCACACCAAATTCATCTGATGATCAATTCCTTTGACACGCGCACTGTAACTGAGGGGCACTTCCTCATTTTAGGGTTCTAGACTTGTATCATTTTGCAATTGCCTCCCTTTTTGTGGTGACAGAGGTTGAAGTAATCCTTGTGTCTGCTCTGGCTTTGTTTTCCAGGCTTGGGAAGAGCAGTGCAGGCCAAGCCCTGGCCTTCCCTCTCAACCCGGCAGCCTTGAGGCATGGCAGTGTTTGACTTCTATTGCTGAAGTTTTCATGGAGCAGAAACCAGGCTTTAACTGAGTCATGTATTATTCCAGAGCTTCCAGACTGGAGGAGAATCTGTTCTGGTCTTTGAAGGGTCTGGAAAAGTCACTCTCCTATTGAGTCTGTAGAATTCTCTACCATAGCTCATACTTCTGTCTCCCTCTGTCTCTTGCATACGCCTGCCAGCTGCTGTGCCTTCATTTATTTTGTGCCCCAAAGCCACCATTCCTCCCTCTGAAATGTTTCTGTCCATTTGGTGTTTATTTGGAAATCATTTGGCCATTTAAATCAGATATTTCAAGTCCTACCAGGAATTCCAGAAAACTTTGTGTTTCTTTGTGTTTTGGATGATGGAGTTAAGAGCCTCTGGGAAGCTTATACTGCATGGATAAAATGCAGGTTGTAGGTGATAGCACAAGTAATTTTCTCTCTACTTTATAGGTCTACAAACAATTCCAGCTTCTATGAAGTTTCCCTCAAAATTCTTTGTATTGCTAAGACATCTATCTTTCTTGAGTTGTATAAACTGTGTTTGAACTATATTTAAAAACCAAACCAGTTTGGTTCTAATTCTTGGAACAGGTGTTGGTGGTTGTTTGCTGTGCTGAGAGGTGGAGATATTTTTGCTTCTGTCTGAAATTTTTCAGAAGTGGTCTATAAATGTCTCATTTGCTACTCAGGTGTTCTACCTCTAACATAAATCATGAGTGTCTGTAAATGTTAGTGTTCAGGGCAGGGGTGGGGGTGTGAGGATTGCTTTTGGCAAGATGAGGAACGAGGGTTATATGCCAGAAAGATGTCTGCTGAGATAAAACATTGGGTGGGGAGGTATGTTAAAACCAGTTATGCATCTTTGATTAAAGAACAGTAGTTTTGGACCAGACAGCTCTAAGAAAACACTTTTGGATGATGAGAGAGGCAGTCCTGCACTGACCCTTTTTTTCTTTACCTGTAAAACTTCGATCCTAGGCACTGACCACATCCCCAGTCATCCACATACTCAAGGAGGACACATGGGAACAAGTGGCTGGAAACAAAGGACAATTGAATGGTTTCTTTTTTACTTTCTTGGGACAAACATGTTGTGTCTTTATTTAGTTTTGTTGATTACTTTTACCTACGTGGCGCTAAATTGTAGATTCACTAATCCAAATACTTAGGTAAAATTGAAGGTTTAATTCTCATCCTGAAACAGAACAGAACGTTCTGTTAACAGAAAGAAGTTAATGTTTAATTTCTCTAGAGACTCAATTTTTAGAAAATTACATACAATATTATGTAGTGAGAAACAAATTTTTCTACAGTATGTTCATTTTCTGATACTGTGCACAGGTCTATAGCATGCCTTGGAATTAAGGACTAATTTAATCAGTCATTCTTTGTGGCCTGTGGCTGAAAAGTAGTTTAATATGACAAACTTCAAACTTCTCTTTTATCCAAGGTGCTTTCAACTAAGGAGCATTCAGTGAATATGAAGAGAAGAAATAGGGGTGCTTGTCTTCATCTCATTGATTAATAGATTACTCTGGAATGTCGATAGATAGAAGACAACTTTTCCCTGGGTTCTGTTTGGAAAGACACAATGTGCTGTGGTTGATGACAGAAAGTTCTGCAGGTTGTCATACCTGTCTGTTACATGTCTTTATTCAGGTTTTCATGCCTGATTGCTTAGGAGATAAAACTTGTCTCACATGAAAAGATGTATTTCCCCATTTAAGACAGTTCTGGCCTTTAATATAAAAACTTTCCCTCTTATACTGAGATTTATTTAGTGCCATTTCTTTGTCCTGGTCTTTGTGTTGGGAATCTGGGTTCTGCTTGACCACATACATAACAGAGTCTCATGAAAAGTAGAACAGTAAGGTCTGGAACTTGCTCTGATTCCTTATCCTTTGACACAATACACAGTTGGGGTTTTTTACTTACCAAAATGCACTGAGTCCAAACATTGCATTTTGCCAGAATCAGTGAGTATTGTTGATCTATTGCCCGTGATTGTTGTGGAGAAACCCTTCTCTGGAGTTTTTCTCCCTGTTACTAAGTGTTATGCAGTTGTAGTTCCAAACAGAAGTGGAGTTTGTACCTGAGGAAAAGTGAGCGATGAGAGCTCCCTCATCTACTCAAAGACTGCATTTTCCCTCCAATTTGTGGTCCTGCTGACACACTGGGTTGGTAGGAAAGCTACTGCTTTTCAATGAGTAGCATGTTACTCTTTATCCAGTGAACTCATTGACTTCTTCCTCTTGCCTGATCCTCTTGGGAGAAGCATTAAGTGACTCTAATTATAGTGGCAGGAGGTGATAACCTGTCTCTTGTTATGTTTGATTTCACAAAGCTCTGGAGCCTGCTGCTGTTCAGTGCTATGCCATGACCAGAGGTGCTCTGAAGGTCTGGCAAGAAGCAGCTGGTTGTTGTGGGGTTGTCTTTCCTAAGAAGATATTGCTCAGTCTTGAAGGAGCTCCTGCATTCAGAGTTTGACCTTACAAGATGACCAGCTGCAAGGGAAGCTCATTAATAAACTTGATGAGTTGAAAATGAGTGCAAGGTTTCTGGAAGTTCTCTCTCTCTGCAATTGTCTTCCTAGCTAATATTTGGAACAAAAATAACATGGAGGTGTTGTCGGTATTGGCCACCCACCCCACTTCTCTCTCCTGAAAGTCTAGAAAAATGAATCATCACAACAGGAGTCACCTAAAATTGGTATCCAGATGTTCTGGGTGCAAACAGCAGATGCAGCTGTTGAAATGCAGGGAAGCCTGCAGGGGGAAGCCAGAAATTAGGATAACTGATGATGAGACAATCATCTGGCATTAACATCTAGGTTTTGCTATCTAATAGGGGAATGTAGAGGAGGGTGGTTTATCTTAAATGTCACTTCATGAACACAGTGATTAAAGTGCTTACACTGGAAGTCAGGTTTTGGTAAAATGCTTTTCTTTTCCAGAGAGAGTTTTGACCCTTCTCTAAATTAAAGTGTTTTAGGAACTAAGTGATTAGGGTGCTTAGAAATCAGTGGAAGAGTCTTTCTCTGATGGCACAGTGGAAGTGCCATTCTCTGTTTCTGGGACTGCTTCTATATTTTAAATTTAAGGAATTATCAGAGTACAAGTCCATTCCTTTATCTCACCTCAGGTTCTCACTCCAGCCTGTAGAATGCAGACAAGACACGACGTGAGAAGTTTTTAAAATAAGCTAGAAATGCTCATGCACACTATCAATCTAGACATCAATGCTATTCATATTCCTATTGTATTGGTGGTTCTGACACATATGTGTGTTTCTCACAGCTGTGCTGCTCCATTTCATTTTGTCTGAGAAATAATGAAGGTAAGCACGAGAGTGATGCTGCCCTTAGTGGGGCAGGTTTGGAACCCTTAGAAATGATGAGTTGTCCTCGGGGCTAGAGCGAGCACATTTGATAGCTTGCCTCCCAGCCATAGGGCCTCCCAGCCTGGGCAGTGCTTCCAGGATTTATCCCTAAAAGGCAGATGAGCTCAGTTAGGAGAAGCACTAAGTTTTGAGGGACCTTGCAGATGAATATAAAAGGATTGTGATATTTTATGGGCCTAGGTTAGCAGATGGCAGATGCAATGCAGTACACATTAATGTAGAATAAATAATGAATCTTAGAGAAAAGAATAAGAGGAAACATCTGCTGAATTGAAACAGGATGTATCATATTGACCGAGAGAAGAGCAGCAAGTTACCATGGAGAAATTCTCAAAATGGGCAATACAAAGAGGAAAAAATGCTGTTACTGCAGATTTTTTAAAATTCTTTTTTTTATTAGAACAAAGTGTGTTCATTTAGGGGTGCATGATTGCTGTTCAGGAATATATATTTGTTTGCTGGCTTAAAGAGCTTCCCCCACTTGAACACTGAGTTGTAGGGCACTTAGAGCCAAACTATATCCATTGCCCACCAAGGGTGAATTTTTCTGAGAAATGTGCCAGTAACCCAGCAGAGAGTGAAGCAACTCTTCTCATCTGCATTAATGTACCAAAAGTGTGATGGTGCAAAGAAATAAAAAGCTTCATGTTTAGGGGCAGGATCTGATTGCTCATTCCATTGAATTCTTGTGGCTGAACACATAAATGAGCCAATTTCTGGCAATGCTGCCTCACAGTAATTGGTGAGGTGTTTACTACAAGCAACCAAATTGCTTGAGTTTTTTTGCTGGTGAAAACGTTACCTCCTAAGGAAACAATCTTCTAGTTCATTCCAGCATTATTGTTGTATATGTGTTAGCAAATTTAATTATTTAGTGGTGTTTCCTGTTATAGAATGTGAAATAAGGTGGCATTGATGTTGTTGGCAGGTTCAATCTGTCTCCTTCCTAGTACTGAATTTAAATATCAGTGCTGTAACTGACCCTATGTAAGATAGATAAAAAAGAGTCAATTCCCATCTTGAAATCCTATGAACTAATAGTAGAAATGCTGGTAAAACAGTTTTTATTTTTGAGTTTTAATTTGTTTTGGCTTTGTTTTATGAACGTTAAATCAAGGAACTTTAATACAACGTTAATTAGCATTAAGCTTGCACATTAGCCAGGAGAAGATCCATATAATATCACAAATGTTGCACAACTGTATATCGTTATACAAATTTTAGTGGTCATGTAATATTTAAGGAATGTTATTCTGTTTTCTTTTTATTTTAATATTTGTCAGAAAAACATAGTCAATATTTTTAACCCTTGTATCCGGATATTGTGCTTATTCATATTGTCAGAATAAATAATCCAGCAATCAGTGAGACAGCAATATACTTATTGTGTATTTTATAAAAATAGACTGACAGGGATTCCGAGATTCCTATATTGGCTTTCCCATAATCAAAAAGAAAAAAAATTAATAATGTGACCTTTACATTAGCGTACCACTAATTATTGCATTTGAAATACTTGGATGCTGATGGACAAGTACCAGAGGATAGAAGGGAGGTTTCCTGGACTGCTGGATACAATGTGTTGCAGTGCAGAAGAGCAGCAGCCCTGTGGAAGCCCTGCACAGATTTCACTTTGTGATATGTTGCCTTATGACAGGATCAAGTACCTACAGAACTGAGTGGTGTTAAGATGACCTCGATAAATCAAATGAAAATGTGAAGTAGTCTGGAGAACTAAAGGTGCCAAATTCTTCTTAAGACAGAGCTGCTGTCGGCAGCAGCCTTTAAAAGTACTTGGTTTAGTGGTTCTTTCCTGTCTGTGGCTTAAAATAAAATCAGGAGTTTTTCTTCAAAGAAATAAAAAGTATCTCAACACCACTACAACAGTGAGAGAAATTCGTATCTCTCTAGTTTGTTTCCTTGGGACAGGAAAATGTTCATGCATACTTGTTCTGCTTATGTACTTATCCCTTTTTACATGTGTGTTTTTCCTACTATCAGGTTTGTTTCTGCCTGGTTCTGTTCCGAGACAGAAGGTGGATGTTGCAACACCCATCTCTCTTCTTTCTTGAAAGCTTAATGTGAATTAATTTCTTCATCTGGTCTCCTAATGAAAGCAGTACCTCTAGCAGACCCTCTTCACTGTTATCTTGGTAATTTTATGGGCCACTTGCAATAGTGGTACCTAATTCAGCACATTTCAAAAAATAGGAACCTGGTACAAAAAAAGAAAAGGAATATGGTTTTAAAAATTGTGAAACTAGTGAAAATTACTGGAAAACTTGCTGAATTGGCATGTCATGTTTGCTTGTCTGTAAAGTGTCCATTTAAATAAAGACCAGCAAGCAGGGAAACAAATGTCTGGGATGTCATTCATAATAAACATAGATGAGCATTTGATTTAACATTCAAGGAAAGTAGGCACTTTATGATGTTGGAACAAGAAAAAAATTACTAGAACTGGAGAAACATAATGATTGGACAAAGCCAAACTACATGGAGGGTAATATTGAGAGTTAAAAGTAGTAACCTTCTGTGTATTATGAATATTACCATGATTAATAAATATTCTGACAGAAATACTAGAAGGCAGTAAAGATTTTGCTGAGAGTTGTGAAGTTTTCCTTGGAGAACAAAATTTGAAACTCTTTGCAATATGTTAAAAGGGGTCACTACAGATCAAAAAAATGAGTTTCCATCAAATGTTATTCTATTTTGGACTGTTAATATTTGTGAGTTATTGGCAGCTGTGATCTAACAATTATGCCATCTTTCCTTATTTACATTTCCTGTCTGATGTAAAATCCCAGCAGTTATTGTATATCATTTGGCCTTATTCAGTGCTTTGTATTTTTCCATATTTATCCAAGTCAATGAGAAAAATATTTAAGTTGGCATTACAGAATATTCCTGTAAAACAAAAATATTTGCTAATTGAATGTAGAGAAGAGTGACCAAGACAAGACAGTTGTGTTCAAATATCCCTCCTAATGTGCAAAACATGCACATTGCATTTTTTAACCTGATTTTACTTGGGTAGTTCTGTTTGAGGTGTGGCTGCGAATAAGTCGAAGATTGAGTTGCCTTTGATGAGATCTGCATGTGCATGTGTACAAAGTGTATTTTATAAATGTAGGTGCGTGGCAGCAAATGAGATAAATAGCACAAGAGATATATGTGTGTGTTTATATAGTTTTGGCAACTCAAGTTGCAATGTTTAGGCCACCGGTCTCATTTTCAACATTCCGGATCTCAGAAAGGCTTCAAAGAGCTGCTAATCATAAAATGAGCCAAACCTCTGCTTGCTTTGGTAGGTAGCTGAGAAATGTCTGCGCACTCCTTTTGCAGTGGAGAGAGCCTGCAAGTCAAAGTGCCTGAGCTGACACAGCAGCTTGGCACTGCCCCAGAAACAGGGTTTGGGCTGCCCCAGCCTCTGGTGCCTGGGGCTGTGCTGCCACGCTGGGCACGGGCTGCCAGCACAGCTTTTCACAGGCAGCACATGCACTGCAGCCAGGATTATTCCTTCTGGCAGCAGCTGTTTACTCCCAGTCACTGTCTTTTTCCAGGGATTCTCCCTTGCCCCATCATCCGTAGTAAATTCAAAAATTTCATTTATGCAGCGGGAGGGAGGCCATGGCTGCCTCAATGGGTTGTGCTGTAACTGAAAAAATCCCAGGTTGAATTCAATAAATCATATCAAAGTATTTCCATATAGACATTCTTATCATCTATGTTTAGAGGCTCCAAACCATTTGTTAAAATGAAGATAGTCTAATTGAATCTGAATAAGGAGCTGGAGAATTGCTATCAAGACACATGCCTCAGTCACAAGGTACCTACCTTATTTTATTGATACTTTGCTTAAGTCTACTGAATTAATGTTTGTTTTAAGTTAGAAAAGCTAAAAATTTGGCTATAGGTGAAAAAGGTATAGGGTTTTTTATTCTCCTAGTGCTTTCAATTCCATGGTGAACTTCAACAAGCTTACACTGGTGGGTTTTATCTTATACTGTGAAGATCTGTGTCTCACAAGATCAGGTTGTTATTATACAAATTTTTACTGATTTTGTTCCCTGGAATTTGAAAAGGGGAGAAAATTGGAGGAACATTAGGTAAAACTAGGAAGAATATTTTTTAGTGGCTGAAAAACATTATACATAAGTGATTTTATTATGTTTATGTGCAATGTGACATCTTGCCTATTCAACCATTGAAAGACATATTAAATGAAAACTCAGTGAACGTGTGCAAAAATATTTGCAGTTATAGGGTACTCCTTACAACTTATTTAAATAGTAGGTGTTTTAATGGATCAAGCTGTGGGCAGGGGCTAAGAATACATGATCTGCTTTCATATCACTACTGACCTTCTGTAAATCTTGACAATTCCATTCTCTTGTTCCTTTTCCCATAATTTACAGTCAAATACAAAGGGTAACATCTCTGGAACAAATTGTCAATCTTCAGCATTCAGAGCATGTCCAATATAAAACCCACCCTAGCCTTGACTAGAACTTCACCACCACGTGAAAACAGGCAATGTTGCTAACCCTGTAGTAGGTCCTGAAGCTGGTTTCAGGTTCAAGAGAGGAAATGTCTGTATAAAACTTGCTCTAGGAAGTTAAGAGGATCGTTGTAGGAAAGTTTTAAAGCCTGCAGTGCCTGGCAGCACAATCACTCACATGTCAAATAATTAATTAATGTTCCTTTTTATTGCATTCTGTGCCCATATATAGAAACAAACCATAGCACAGCCCAGGGATTTTAATGATGTTACAATGGAAGTGTCCTTGACCATTTTATTCAGGGGTTCCTTCTAGGAGCTTGCCAGGGTGGGTAGAGCCTCTTGCTGCTTCAGTGCAAGGCCACATGTGGCTTCAAAAAGACCACAAGAACTCCTTGGGAATTGAGGAACAGCAGGATTGGGGATTTCCCTTCCTCTTTTGCTTGTTCCCTACCTTTGTTTTCCTAGCACTGAGCATAAACCAAACCCTATTGCCCAAAGCTGCCTTGTGCTGGAGCCTGGCGTGTGATTAACCTGGGGCTCAAGCACTGCCTGTGCAGACATGTGGAAAGTGACAGTCCCACCCTCCAGAGCTCATGATCAAAAAATACTCGATGCCTATTTAGGATTTTGGTATCTTCAGTCTGGTGCCTGAAATTTCTCCACATAAAGCAAAATTAAATGAAAGAGTGTTAAACATCATGTTGCTGTGAAGCCATCAGTCTGCGTGCCTCTGCATGTGGTGATACCTACACAGGCATTGCTTAGTCTTAGTCATTAAAATCTGTACTTCAGATTTTAATGGTGCTGCAGTAAAGGAAGTCCATCATTTAAAAGATGTTTAAAATGCATTTGGAGAGGATAAATTGTAGTTTACTGAGTTGTGAATCAAATGAGAAATGGTCCTCAAATTAGCCAGGCCATGTGGTTGGGGTTTTTTTCTGCGTGGATAATCAAAGATGTTGGATTGTCATCACAATGACAAGGTAGTAGTACTGCACATTTGATCTTCTGTTTTGATTTTTCATTCTCTGCAGAGCAGCAGCCCATGCATCTGTAGTCACCCAGCTCAGCAGGGCCAGCTTCTGTCACCTCCTGCTTAAGCCACAGAGGTGAATCCCCACAGTTGTGTTTTCCTGTTAAAACACACAGCAGGTAATTTTGTATATTCAAATCCACTGTTTTGCTATAATTTACTCAGAAAGATGGCAGGAGAATTTACTTTCTTGTTAGAGCTGTAGTAATTTTCATTGATTCCAAGATATTATTGAATTGTTTTGTAAGACCAAACATTTACTCTGATAACTGCTTCTTTCACTTTATTAGTTTTGGAGGTGTTCGAAAGTGTCTTCACTTTTGACTGCAAAAGATGGTGGATCATAGTTACTTCCCTGTGTTACCCATTTAATTTCAGAATCCCCAGTGGGTTTCTGTCCTGCAGGATGTCAGGATATTTATTCCTTCAGTTGCCCTCTAAAATTCCTCTCTGACATTTCTGGAAAGGCTTTGGGTTCATTTCCTTCAGGATTTGAGGTAACACACATTCAGTGTTCTTTTCACTGCTGCTGATAGAAACATTCACCTGGTAGAGGTTAGAAACTTATTTTTAGAGACACAGGCCTGACCTGAAGGCAAAATATAGAAATCAGTGGAGCTCAAAATTGACTTTGCTGCTTTTGTGAGTTGCCTGCATGTGCCACAGTCCCTGTGTTACGCCGGCATGCAGGGGGTCAGAGCACAGGAGTGCTGCTGCCCGCCAGGACAGGACGGTGCCAGGGAGCAGCGCACGGGGACAGCATGGGCTGCTCGGGAGCACGGAGCCTGCACCTCCAGCTTGTGAGTTGGCTTCTTGCCTCTCTGATAACTTAGGCCAGGATGGGCTAACCTTTGGAGGCATGTGGACTGCCTTCAGATTTTGGGGGTGCCCACTTTGCCTGCTGGCACTGCCCCAGGACCTGCAGCTGCCCCCTTTTGCTTATGTTCCCAGGGAGAGGTGGCGAGACAGACTGACGTGATGCTGAGCTGCCCGATGCTGATGTAAGCTTTTAGCAGCACAGCACTCTCTGGCCTCAAGGCGATTACATTTCTGGCAGAAACAGGATATTTAAGATTAATTTAGAACTCAAATGATTATTAGCAATGTTGCAGTAAGATAATGTTTATGGGGAAAAGTGGTACTTTTCAAAGTTATCACAGCACTAAATGGAGGAGGAATTGCTGGCTTTACTGAGCAGCTCCTAGACTTCAGGCTTTTTTTTCTATTTATTTTCTTTTTCTTTAGATTGGTTGTGAACATCCTAAGTAGGTCAGTGTATATTTCAAACATTTCACAAAATGCTAGAGCTCTCAGAGTCTGATTAGGAGATGCTTGCTTTCAGTGTTCGCTACTTTGTTCAGTGCATTGGGTTTTAGTTCGTGTTCTTTGTATCTTAATACTGCTTTGTGACTTGTGGAACAGACTGCAAATTATTTTTGCTAATGTTTTTTTAGAAGTCTAAATGGCTTAGAATTTTTTTTTTTTGCTTTGGGTTTTTTTTTTTTGATGCGATGGCTTTTACTGCCTGGCAACATTATTTTATAAAGTGAAGCTTTCTGTTGATTCTCATTTCTGTTTCATAATACTTCAATAATTTTTAAAATGTCCATTAAGTATAATGATTTTGCTTTACTTGCTCCTATATTGGACGGCTGAGACTCATATAATCTTTTTCTTTCCCACTCATGAGTTCTGTTTTCCTTTTTGGGCATGGTTTGTATTTAGAAGAATGTTTTCCATGTCTGATAGCCTTCTTTGCTCTCTCCCTCGTACTGCCATTTGGAGATGGAGAACTAGGGAGACCTATTAGACTGCTTTTGTGTTTGGGGGTTGGTTTTACTTTTATTCTCTTGCTGTGCTTTTAATCATGACTTTCTTATATGATATCTTCATAAAGTAGCCTGGCACAAGCACATATTTTAGTGTTTTCATCACTCAGGCGTTCTTTCAGCTAACTTCTGGGTTCTTATGTCATTCCTCTCTTTAACAAGTAAAACAGGGATAGACTCTGTACATGGGACCAGGCATTTTTTTCAGTATTGTGTTGAACACCAACTATTGGAGGTGGAGAGGAAGACCTGGGCTTGTTAAGGGAAATGGGAATGCACTTTTCAAAGGGGTGAGGGATCAAAGGGAGAAACAAGTGGCAGTAGAAAATACCAGGTTCAGGTTACTTTGAAAAATACAGGATAATTTAGTCTGTGTGGGAAAGGACAGAGAGACAGAAACAAGTAAAACCAAAAGGGATGGAAAGAAGAAAAGTTGATGAAGACACTGTATCCATTACAAAGTGGATGGACACTATACGGGAGCAATAGGAATAATATTCAGTCATCCCTATTAATACTGAAGCACTCATAAGACTGATGCAAAGAGTAGGACTCCCCCATAGCGGTAGTCCCTAATCTAAGCTTTACATAGTATGTCTGCATACAACCTTACTTATATTTGTCATTAATGGAGGTGCAAAACTATTAAGTAGTAGATCCCTTAGTAAAGAGTTACTTGAACTTTAACTCGCATCCCTGAGTGAAATGCTGTTGGTCTGACTCTAGAGCTGAAGGAACTCAGAGTCCTCTGGTGGTCTGAAAGTCTGTATAAGAAAAAAAGAAATGAGTAACATACATACTTTCATAATATTTATACAGCTGTAAAAGTTTTACTTTACTTAAAAATTTCACCAACTGCATGTTATCCAGAAATATTTCCATCAGCCTTTTGAACAAGGAACTTAAGATGTGAATCTTAGCCCAAAGCCCATGCACATAACACATATTGTATTGTGACCTGATAGATCTGAACACCCGTTCCTTATTATTGCCTTTATTTTTTCTTTCTGGACAGTATTTTCTTTGCTGCCTTAAAACTGATACGATAAGTAGATCAATTGCATCAATCTGTATTCCTGAAAGATAGGACAGACATATATTGTAGCTGCAGATGTTATGAAAGTTTGACAAAAAATGTCTCATAACTTCTGTAGTGTTCAAGGTCATAGAAAAAAAAATTCTCACATACAGCAGGAACTAGGTTTTAACCTGTGAGTCATAAAATAGAAGCTGTAAAACAAGTCTGTGAAATATAGTAGAAGAATATTAGTTGTTTTCAACTGACAATTCATTTTGTAGGTACTGAAGTAGACACAACTCTGTATCACCCGTCATTCCTTCTGAGAGAGAAAGTGTATGGTCAGCATAGACTAATGTCTTTTTATGTGGAAAGGTTTTTATTCCATTAGTAGAGTAGCTTGTTGAAATAATAAAATATGTACTCTTCACCTCTTATTTTCATTTCCTGATATATGATAGCTTGAACTGCTGTTGAGTAAAATTTGCAGCAAATGTTCTTCCTTGTTCTCATTTGATATAGTTCACACTCCATTAACATCTTGATAGAGAAAAGGACGTTACTGTGCAACTTTTTATTTTCTTGTACCTCTGAGATGACTTTGGGATACCATACTGTGACTGCAGAACGTCACATGGATTTTAAATAGTGTCAGTGCAGGGGGATGAATTCTTCAGTGATACTCAGACTCAAAATAAATTTAGTAATCATATTCTGAATCAACTGTTTTTGTTTAATTTTTAAATAATTTTTAATTACAGCTGAATTTATCCTATTGTGCACATGTCCACTGGAGCACTCACACTGTGAATGCCACTCTAATTCTGGCAAATACATTGGCTGAGAGTATCTGCAGCCCCTTGTTTAAAGAAAATTATTTCACACTGGAAAAAAAATTACTTGTTCATTACATTGGAATAGAAAGGTGATTTTTGTAAAAGCAAAATTTACTTTTTCTATTTCAGATTGATTAATGCAGTTAAATATTATTTATTTTTCAGATGAAGCATTCTTTTGTATGTGTCTGCAGTCATTTCTTCAGCACAGATTATATAAAGTGGAGTTTGTATTTGAAAAATTGCCTCTTATAGAGGTAGGACAAAACTAGACTCTCTAAGTCATCTGATGGAGAGAAGATACTGAATACAAGATTAGTTTGAATACAAACAATTGTTAAAGAGGTAAAGATCTAAAGACAGATACCAAAGGGCCTGTCTGGGTGGAAAAGATAAGGTGACATAGATCACTTTAATGAGTGTTTCAGCTGATATTCAGAATTAAAGTGCCTAAAATTGGCACCAAGAAATGCTGAATGCTTTTCATTCTTTTTAACTGAAATTAAAATAGAACTTCTTTTGTCGTCTGACAGGGTTGGGTTTATCAATCTGAATACATGGCCTGTCAGAAACAATAAGTATTTGCAGATTCCTTTGAGGTCACCAGGAGTGAAGGATAAGCAACCTTTTAAATCCACCCTGAGTGTCCGTGACAAAGTGCATGAGCCTTGGGGCAGGTGGCGCAAGGAAAGGGTTAATTAAACAAACCTTTACGGAGGGGCCAGCAGCTCATTCTTATCTGAGGATCTGCAGGGGTATTGGGTTGGATCTGTGGTGTCTGTGACTCTCTCCAGTCTCTGTCAAGTGAAACAGAGGAAGGGGATTAAAATGAGGCTAGAAGAAGCCCAGCTATTAATGGGAAGATTGAGATCAAGCAAACTCAGGGACAGGGGTGGCTTTGTTTGGAAGACCTTATTTAACTTAGTCTTTAAGTTGGCATCACTCTGTTACAATAAGAAGGGTGTTGGTAACCACAGGAAGGTGTTCCATGGCATCACACTGGCCATCAGACTGTACTTTATTCCTCTGATTCCTCTGTGATTTGGGTACTCTAGACGAGCTGCATGTGCTCAGAGGAGACTTGAACTGATGCTGCTCTGACCTACTATCCTTGTCCTCTTTTTTTAACTGACTTTAACAGGGGCTGCAGACCAGAGCCAAAATCCCTCCTTATCACCTGTTTGATTTCAATGCAATATGTAAAAAGTGGTTTTTAGCTGGAAAACAAACCACCGAATGAGGCAAACCCCTTGGTGACATACCTGTGCTATTACAACCTTTGAGTGTGGGTAACGTAAGGAGGTTTTGCCCCACGGTGTGACTTCTGCAATACCTCAGCAGTAAACAGTATTAGTAAGAACTGCTGGCTTCCAAGAAGATCAAGTAAGGGGAAAATAAGAAGGCTGTAAGTTATATTTTACTTTGTTAATAAATGTTTTCATTTCAATTTTTCTTAAAACAATCCTTTCTAGGATTTGTATTTTGGATTCCTAATGTCATTTTACAACAAGCAACTCTTAATTAGATTTGAGAGTCCTGAAAATCAGATACCAGTCTTTTTGGTAGACAAAACATGAAATATTTTTGCCTGTGATTTAAGATGGATTTGAAGTTGATATATTTGAAGACTGACCTGAGTCAACCCTAGTGGGAATAAATCAGAAGGGACTGATACGGGCTTTGTGTCAGATGGTGCTCAAGATCTAATTGTGTAAATCAGAAGCCTTAGAAGTCTCAGTTCATGCTAGCAGCCATGTGAAGAATTGCTGAGACTGTCTCAGCACCTCACAGGGCACTGTAGCCTTTGACTAACTGTTTTCTTTGCACCTTTCTAAATCTGCCCAGCATGAAGCACTGCCTAGGGAGGAGAGTTCCTGCATCTGTGCTCTTGATTGTGTTTTGGATCCTCTTTGGTTAGTTCAGAAAACCAAATACCTTGACTCCTATCAGATTTTCATCCTAATTTCTTAGAAAACAGCCAAACATACTGCAGAAGTATGGCAGCCCTTCCTCATGTGAGAGGAAAGCAAAGACTTGTCACTGCAAACAGCACGCCTGAGCTGTGGTGGAGGAGCGTGGCCCAAGCTGTGTGCCATGAACACACACCTCTCAGGGTAACCACTCACAACACACTCAGTAAGTCCCTTGAAAGGCTGTGGAGATTGGGAAAAAAGCCTTTATTTGACTTCAGGGTTGCGACTGAGTTGTTAGACGAGAATTTAGTTTCATCTTGGACTACTGGTAAGGGGCAATTTTTGTTAATAAAAAGACATCGTGTGAAACTTCTGAAGAAGATAATGGGTCATCCAGACACCTTTAACTGATTTAGGGCTTCTTTGTCATTATCTTAGATTTCAGTGCACTTCATAGGATTACGTAAGAAATGGCAGGTGATGTCCTGATTTTTTAAAAGAAACTTTCTGAAAGATCAGGAGATGTGGCAGACCACCAATCTGAGCTGATTGCATCAAGTAAAGCCTCGGTACTTGTTATGGCAAATTCCATTCCATATATACAATACTACACTTGCTTTGGTATCTCTGGAAATTTTTGTTTTTCATATGTACCCATGAGGAAAAATAAGTTATTTGTACCCTTTGACAACCTCCCATAGTTTTAACACTTGCACCTAACTTACAGTTCATGTTTTCTTCATGATTTGAAATGTTTCCTTTTACTTGTGCTTCCTTGCTCTCCTTTTTGTTTTGCTTGTCTGCTGTAGGAAAAATTTTTCCAGTTTTATCTGGAAGACCTTTTAGGAAGCTTCAGTCTCTTAGTAAACAAAAAACATTGAATTCTCTTTGGATGAAAATTCTTTTTACTCTAATTTTTGTATAATACATGCATTGCATTTTGACTTCTAGAATTTCTGAAATATAGCTAATATGATACTGTCTAGAAATGACAGGTGTTAAGCAAGCAGCCTTGAAGTAAGCAGTGCATTTGCAGTGCGAGTGCAAGTATGGAGTCCCTGCTAATGAAATAGACCTGGGGAGGCATTCCTTTCCATGAGAGCCTTTACTTCTTCTATCTTTCAGAACATCTCAAGAAGTTTACTCTTCTTGCTGTACTAAGAAATACTCAAGTAACTTTCACTTGCTTGCAAATCCTTGCCTGGAAGTTGACAAGGCCTTACTTGCCTGTATCTGACTCTGTATTTTTAGGAGTGACTGAGTCCTGACTCACCCATCTGCACCAGACCCCCACGTGTGCAGCATTGTCAGTTTTCATCTGGATTCAAAGTAGGACTAGTTTGGCTCAAACTGAGCATCAGCTGTTTTCCCAACCTTCCCAGATGGTATTTATTGTGGAAAAGGATTTAAATGACCATCTATGTAAGATGTTGCTGAGCAGCCATGTGGATTACGTCAAGCCACTAGGAAAATGACCATTTTTCATAAGATTAATAATGCTGAAAAAGGTAGTGCAAGATTTGTGATTGAAGACAGCTGTTTAGTGGGGGAACATAATCCTGGGGGCAGCTCATAGGAGCTGAGCCTTGCTCTGGTTTGTCAGCAGGGCCTCTATGCCAGTTCACTGTGGAAAGGAGGTGATGTTCTTGCCAGGTTGTGGTGCTAAGCTTGCAGAGTGTTTCCATTATCAGTGCTATTCCTAGTGACCTGGTAAAATAGGAGAGGGTGCACATGGAGCAACATGAAGTTGTTGGGCACACCAGATGTTTCTGGTCTGCTGCTGCACTGGTGGCTCAGAAAGCAGTTTGCAAACTCGTGGTAGGGGCTTTATGCCCTTCTGTCAGTCCTGAACTTGGGAAGAGCCCTTTTTTCAGGGAAATTAAGAAATGAAGCTGTCTCATGTCAGAGGAAAACATGTACTTCGGCTCTATACTCCAAGATACTGGGTCTGGCTCATAGATTTACTTGCAATTATAACACAGTGTGTTTTATTGAGGTGACTTGTAAATAAGTATTTCAGGCAGAGATCCAGCATTTCACTTCTCTCTATTATTTACTCATGTCTGAAGAACAGAATAAAAATCCCACAGGCACTTAGGTTTTGTGCAACATTCTCTGTATAATGCCACAAACTATATCCAAATTCTTTCACTGTATTTTTGTGCAAATGTGCATGATTCATAAGAATAAATGAGTGACAGTGTTCATAATTATATTTTTCTTTTACCTTTTTTAATATCTTACTTATAGTCTTGGACAATTTTCAATTTGCTGCATAATTTAACAATCTGGAGAAAAACTGGTGTCTGTGTAGAATAGAATAGACTATTTTCAGTTGGGAGGGACCTACAGTGATAGTCCAGTTTCAAGTGCCTGACCGATTCAAGGTTCACCAAAAGTTAAAACATTGTCCAAATGCCTCCCAAACACCAACAGGCTTGGGCCACCTAATGTTTTGTGGCTTGCTTTGAAGGTCAGGTGGGAAGTCTGGTTCTGACTTGGAGGAAGGAGGAAAGCAGATCTTGCTTTTAAGCAGTCAGCAATTACCCTGTGAAATATGGGTAATGTAGGATTGACACTTAAAAAGGCAACAACATACTCACTTATATATTGATTTGTTGTTCAAATGTTACCCTCTGAGAGGGAGGACTAATGCTCCTCCTCACAGCCTCAATCAACCTTGGATCTTGCATGCAGTTTTAAAGTCACATCTGGTTGTTGTGGTCTATTCCAAGGTAGGAAATTTTACAATATATGTCATGCTTGTAGTTTAAATTGAGAAATAAGTAAATAATTTCCATTTGTTCTTGATTATTTTTCTTTTTTCTTCTGTCTGTTTCTTTTGTTTGTTGGTTTGTTTTTTGTTTAAGATTTAATTTTAAAGTTTTAAATTTTTAACTTCATGATATGGTAATCATATTCGCCACATTTTTACCCATGTCAGATATATACCTATACATGTATGCTTTGAAACCTTCTTATACTACATAGACGATCAAGGCATTTGTAAAATTTGCACAGTCTAACCACTGAACATACAAAGGTTCAAAGCACTTGTGCTTCCATGCTGCTGGCAAAATATGAAAAGCTCTTGAATAAATTCTATAGAGAACTACTGTTTTAAGAAACAGATTCTTGTGGTTCTGTGAAAAAAATATTCCACATAGTACAGAAGCTGTAGCTAAGTTAATATGTTTCAATTCCATTGTAACCTTTTCAAAAATCTGCACATTTTATGAGTTCTAGGTGATAGCTATTTCCTTCTCAATGGCAATTTTTGTCTCACACTCAAAACCAAGTGCATTAAAAAAGAAATTTGGAACAATCCAAATCACATCATCAGCTTAAAAACCTGCCTCATCCACCAACAAATCTAAAGCCACAAACACACAAAATTGTTCGTCATCTGGTATCTAAATCCAGGAGAAGCTGTGTAATAGGAGACTAATAGTAAAGGTCTTCTGTTAAAATATTTTTGAAATTGTCCTGGTATGCAATGGAAAATCTGATTTTAGAAAAAATAGAAATACTGTAATGTAAAATTAGTTTATGTAAAGTTTTATTTTATATGTAGTTTATAAAATGTTGAAGTTCTTTTTCTAAACTGTGATTCACTCAATTAGACTATTCATAGGACTCTCATCTAACACTATTTTATCAGGTGCTGGACCAAAGAAGGAAAGCAGTAATCTCAAATCAATGTACCTAAAATGGATACCAAATAGTTTATTCTCTTAATAAGAGGATTTTTTCTTAGTGCATAAAATTCACTTTCTCTTTGTCTGTTCACATGTTTAAGTTTACACTCTAGCCTTGAAATACCTCTGAAAACACTGTATAAAGAGCTGGTTCTGGGCAGTGCTCAGTTGCTCATCCTCTCTCTGCGTGTCTCCTACAGCTTTCTTGCTGACTATTGTGCTAGCTCCGTTAAATGCTTTTTCCTTGTGTCACCTTCAGTTGAAATGAAATCATAATCATAACAGAGTCAAATGTCCAAATGAAAAAGTGGTTTGTCTGTATGCAGCAGTGTCCTAGATCCCACAGACACGGTCAAGAGGTTGGCAGGAGGAATCAATGCCCCTGTCAGCACTTGTTCAGCCTCACCTGTGCCCTGCCCAGGTTGGTGCCCTCCAGCATGGGCACACACCCTAAACCAGAGGGCCCCAAAGGTGCTGGGGCTGGAGCAGCTGTCCTGAAGGGAAGGCTGCAGGAGTGGAGCTGGCTCAGATGGGATCAGAGACACCTTGGGGCACCTCGCAGCCCTTCAGGGCACAGTGAGGAGGCGACTGCTGCTTGCTACAGTACGTGGTGAGGGGCCAGAGACAAGAGACAGGTATCGGAATGAGGGAGATTCAGAGAGGAATTGAGGAAAACTTTTTCCACCCTGAGGAGGGCAAAGCAGCAGCACAGGTTGCCCTGGGAGGTTGTGCAGGCATCATCTGTGGAGGCTTTCAAGGCCTGAGAAGCTTGGTCTGACCGTGCATCTGCCCCAGTGTGAGCAGGAGGTTTTCCTAGGGGAAGGATTTCCCACAACTTTAGTCTTGGTGCTCTGCCCTTCAGTGGGGATTCAAGTTAATTTCTTCTCCTCTGTGCCTTTAGCATCCCAGTTTCTTGCAAGGTCACCTGCACCTCTGCCACCCTGGTCCCAAACCATTTTGCAGCTGCAATGGTGAGAGGTTGGCTGCACTTTTGTGCATTTTTGATAATCTCCACTTATCTTTCACAATTCACCGTCCCTTTTTATAAGAGTGCAAGTCCAAGTTACGTGTTACCTTAAAAGTTGCTTCAAAGATTTAGAGTGAACATAGAGTGAATTTAAGTGAAGAGATATGGGATATTTTCTTATCATTTCTTGATGTGTTGCTGTGATATAGCAATGACATAACTAGCTAAACACAAGTAACTTCCACAAAACAAAGAACATCTCTGGCATCTAACATGGGGTGCTGCCAACACTGGTACTGTTGAAGACTTCTATTGCTTTTTACTAAGGTTGAAGTTAATGAAAATTTAATGAGTTGTAATTAAGGACTGAAGGAATTGAAGATTCTTCATCAAAGTTTCCAGATTCTGCTTGGTGAATAACAGTAATTGGCAAATGCAAACATATTGATTCATCCTTTATCCTAATTGCTATTCTGTAAATGGAATGGGCATTCCCTCCTCCCCCCCCCCCCCAAATTAATAAAAGATCACTTTTGAGGGTTTAATTACCTGTTCTTTAAATTCTTCATTCATCTGAAATTAATCTTCTGTGACAATTACGCATCTTTAAAAAAATTCCTTCTATGTAACGTAAGCTATAGAGGTATACACTGACTTGGCAACCTGCTATTAGCTTGCAAAAGGGAAGATTTATGGCTGGAAAATGCCAGCTACACCTGTTGTTTCTGCTGAACAAATCACCCTGAAGTACACCATCACTCCAGCCTGCCACTACATCATTTGTATTGCTAGGAAAGTGATTTTTTTCCGCATCAATAGTATATATTTCTTAAAAATGGGTAAAACCACAGAGTTTCCCCAAAGTCTGGCTGGTATGTTTATGATTTTACTAGAGTCTTATGAATGATTGGTAAAATAACACACTTTGATTAATGAGTAATATTAGCTACAAAGTGTCTTAAATAAGGTCTCAGGGTGTGGTGTTTATAACTTCTCTCAGAGCAAATCTGAGATTTGTGCTTTGCAGATTGCTAATCTCCATTAGCACCCTGTTGAAATTTGACCTTGTGTTCTTCATGGTAACTAAATAAAAAGATTAGCCAATTATAAACTTTCTGGAAATAATGGATGGTAATCACAACTGTGGTCAAAGAGGCTCCAGGGGAGCACACTTTTGTGTCACCTGAGCATAGATTTAAGCAAAATTTGTGCTGACTTCCTCTGGTCCTGAGGCTTGTTCAGGGATGAAGGAGTCTCTTCCCCAATGTTCTGTCAGGCATTTGGAAAGTGGATTCAAAGCTTCTCCACAAAGGAAATCCTCAGGGCAGCTCCTTGCAATCATGACAGTGGGCAGATGGACATACCTCTTGCATTCCCCACAGCCCATTTCTGTTACAACTTATCATCATATGTTCTCACCTGCTTGAAAATATGCCTAATGTGGTACAGCCAAGATAGCTGGCAGAATTTCTCCCTTTTTTAATCCTGATCTCTTTCCCCTCTTCTCTGACCCAAATTGCCTCTTTATCTCCAGCAGATTCCCCCACCATCACATGTCCAGTGCACCTGGTGGGTGATATCAGGCCGAAAACTGCAAGGCTTCCTTTTTTGACAGGCTTTGTAGTGTATTTAGAGCAGTAAAACTTGATGTTCTGTCAAATAAATGGAGACAGCAACCAAAGAAGTAACTCTAACTGCAGAGTCTGGTGGCTGAGATAGAGGTGGAACCAAGGCTGATGTAGACTATGACAGCTGCTGTAAAATAAGCCATAGTTCACTTAAAAAGTATGGGATTAAATCCTGAATCTGGACCAGACTCTTGTTATCTGGTTAGGTTCCACCAAATTAAAATTACCTGTGCAATTACCTTTGAGTGTAGAACCCTAAATAGGTGACTTTAATAACTAGAATGAAATTGTTGTTATTAAGGGATATGGGACTGTGATCTTATTAGCTGCAAAATAGAGGTAGTCACTGCTTGTGGATGGCTAATTTGTGCTGTAGAAAACTGTGGAGAGCTTGGAAGGGAAGGTTTAGGCTGAAAATGTCCCAAACATTGTTGATCAAATATATATGTTTCTTTTTTTTTCTGTTGTCATGTAAAGGTGCTCTTCAAAATTTTTAAGGTGTGTGTCATGCTTCTCAGCAGGTGGCTGGGAATGGGATTTTTTTTTTTTTCAGTGAAAGACATTGCTTTATGTGAAATATATATTAAGGTCTCATATTTAGCCCTGAAAGTGTTACTTGCTTAAAGCTACCTTTATGGTCACTGCCTCCATTCTCACCATGTTTCATGGCTGTTAGCATTGAAGAGTTATACTTAAAGGAGAAGGCAGTAGTTTTCTTTGGGCTTATTCGTTATCTGGGAGCTCCTTGAATTCCCAATTGCAAAACTTCATTTTGACATGGGAGTAAATCATTCACAAACTTGTCTTTAAAGTCCGGCACAGATTTAAATGATTCATTTAATTCTAATGTTAGAAATGGAAGATCCTATTTTTCCTGTTCAAGGAGTCCTTATTGAGGTAAGAAACCTGATTTTTTTGATCCAAGTTATTCCAGTCTTTCCCCCTACAGACCTTTTCACTGAAAGGCATTTTAAGGACTATTAAAATGAGGGACATCATGAAGGCTTGCTCTCAGAATTTGTAATATTAATTTTTAATAGCTTCTGAATTATTCTGTTTATTTTATGGTTCATATAATAACATGGTAGATGTGGTGGTTGCATTTGAGTGGAAGAAATTCAGGTCAGACTTGCTGATATCTCCCTGACAGCAGATTGGTGCCCATTAAAAACACTGGAGGTCTTATCAGAGGGGAGTTGCTGTTCTTCTTCTCCTTCTTTTCACCTATTTTCCTTCTGTCTCTCCTTGCATGTGTTTTTAAGCACACATCTGTCTGTTCGTTATGTAGCAGTTCTTATAACATCAATTTTATTTTAACCTTTTGGGATCAAACAGGAACATATTGAAGTTAAAGTTTTACTATATTTGATTAATGCATTAGTACAAACGAAACAACTTTGAACTAAGAGTCTGTTTTTTACATCTTTTAGTCATTACAGCAAAGCAATATAGCATTAAAAACAGTCAGATCAGAGAACAGTGCTTGGTAGAGCATAGTAAATAATGTGGTCCTTGGGAAACAGAATATGCATTCGAAACATAATTTTGCCAATTTCTTTCATGGTTCTAGGCAGAAATGCTGGTCATGCAGTGTCCTCTTTATTTTAACTTGTGCTAACCTACTTTAAAATGGCCACTGACCTTTTTTAAAGAAGATTTTACATTTATATATTGTACTTGGCATGGCCATCAGTTTAGTTTTCCATTCAGAAAATAGGTTGGGGTTCTTAATAACCTACTTCATAGGCCCTTATTTTTTATTGATAGGGTTATTATTCCTTTTCAAGATTTTTCTTGGTTGAAAAGACTACTATTTCAGCTTTCTTTGCTTCATTGCCATCTGCTATTGTCTGCTGTTTGATCACTGTATTAGATTTTCCCTTTATGTTCCTGGCGAACAATGTCTAATGATGGAGGTTGGAGGAACCATCAGGGTAACCTGGATACCACCACAAATACCTACCAGAAATAAAGAAAACAACAGTTGCTGCATTCCTAAAGCATGCTATGTGCTGCAATCCCCTCACTCTTAAGTGCTAGCAATTGGAACCATTTGTTGTCATTTATGTAAATAAGGAAATAAATCATCAAATATGCAAAGCAGGACATTAAGTCATCTGCATAAAATCTCCAGATTTCAGAACATTTAGGCTACAAGCATGGGCAGATTGTAACCAAGAAATATCTTTGCAGATGGCTTGAGCAGGTGAGGATGCAATGCCTGAGCTTTTCAGAGGAGTAGGGGTAAACTTGGACTACCTGAACTATTATCTACAGCTATAGAAACACAATAAATGGAGTTGCAGATTTTTTCTTGTTGTTTAACAAACACGTTCATCTCTCCAGAGTTGCTCAGACAGCAACGGATCAAGCAGCTGAGTGTTTATAGACAGTTTACTCAAACCCGTGCAGTCAGCATTAGTAGGGTGCTTATTGTGCTGTAAGGACAGTGTAAGTGACAGAAGGGATCAAATTCAACACCAGTCACTTGAAATTTTGACACAGAAAAGAACCTTGTGCATCACATATGTTGCACTGTGTAAGTAAAACTGCAAAAAGTAAAGCTTTCTGTACTCTGATGATGCACATTTTAAATGGGACTTAGGAGAAAAAGTATTTTTCCTGTCATGGCCAGAACCACGCAAAAATCACAGAGAGCTGATCAGATTAGCTTCTTGAAATATTCATTAATGGATGTCTGAAAAATATTGCATCTCACAATAAGTATATTTACAATAAATACAAGGAAAATACATTTTATATTCTGTGGTTCCCTAATTCATCACTCTCAGGGCTATTTCTGAGAAAAGGACACTGGACTGGTAGAACACCCTGTGCCTGTCTGCAGTTTAGATGGTGTCTCTAATTATTTTACTTTTTTTAAAAGCCCCCAAATAAATGCTATTGTAATACCCGACTATAAAGGGTTCTATATCTGCTTACTTGCCTTCCACTTTCCATAGACCTGTGGAGATTTTTCTCTACATCCGAGATCTGTGGTGGAAAAAGACTGTGGTGGTCCAGCCAGGAGTGCCAGAGCTACGGGTGCCCTACGGAGCTATTCCTTCTCACCACCACGTTCAGAGGAGAACCCCAGCCTTCCCACTGTTCTCTTTTCTCTGTAGCTTGTTCCTCCTTTCCAGACCATCCACCGCAGTGCCCATACCCAGGTGCTATCAATGGAGCCTAGGTGGATAAGGAACAGTTAAAATACTTCATGTGGGATATGAGCAAATTGCCTTCTTGCCTGAAGTTTGTCTTCCTTTCGTTCATTGTGTGCTTACTTTTCTTACCTATTTTTTGCCCTGTGAGGATGATGCAGAATTTCATTATGAAAGAGGAGTATTGAAACAATGAAAAGGACTTACCTGTGCCTTGACTATACACACAGGATTCTGTCAGTCAAGGACTGTGTTTGTGTCTCCTGGCCTATCCAATATGCTCTTGCTTCCTAGCTATTTCCTCTTCATTCCAAGATTTCATTCAAACCACCATAAGGGGCCAAATTTCTGTAAGGCATATTCTCTCTTTTGTAAAGCTCTAAGCTCTCTGTGTTGCATTTTTGATGCATTACAGCTCTTCTAAAGGTTATTCTTTTATTAAAAGGTGGTCATTTGAAAATGATTCAAAAACCTAGAGAAAGCTGAAGTTATGCTAAAACAAATTAGCAACTAACATTTGAAACTAACATTTTCTTCAGAGTAAAATGTCAGTGTAGTGTTACAAATTGTTTCTCTCCCTCCTCTTTTTCTAGTGGTAATAAAGACTAAGCCAGTCATAGTTTCACTTAATTTCTAAAGAGATTTTGAAATTTGGACACTTTTCTTTTTATCAAAAAACTACTAATGCTATGAATTTGGCAAAAAGTAATTTTGCCCACATTCTTAAATGCTTTAAGAACCTCACGTGAAATAACTACAGATGTGGAAAGCAGTATTCGCCTGTTACTTAACAATGAAGTAATAATAGTGATGATCTGCTGTGATTTATAGCTAATGGATATTCCTTTAAGAACACATTGAGCCTAAGTTCTTATATGATTTGCTTAAAAGATCAGAACAAAAGAAAAAAAAAGCTGTGAACCAAGACTATAAATTTTAGCTTTTAGTCATTACCGCCAACTAGTGCAGCACCAAGAAGAGCCAAATCACAGAACACTTTGCTAGTTTAGCAATAATTTAAATGTGGCATAAATATTTAAATTTTGTATTCTTCTGTGAGTGGCTGATATATAGATAAAGGTAACATTCTGAAAAAATGTATTTGTTATGAGTTGCATGGGCAGCTGTTCACAGTTGATTGTTCCATCTGGAATTGCTTGGTGATAAAGTACCCAGGCCTGCCATCACAGTTGGCACCATTTGGAACTCTTTGCACCAATCTTGGCAAACATTTCAAGCATTAAAGGCTGTTTTCATACCAATGCCCCATTGCTTCTTTCTTCTGAAGAGACACCCTTTGCTCTATGCAGTTACCTGTGTCAAAGTGTGCCTGGGCTTCTATGACCCTTCAGGCAGGGAAGGGAACCAAGTGCAGTTGTCAAAAAGCATCTTGAGGACAGAGCAACACCAGGTGAGGGACAGTAGTGATGTACCTTTACTGGTTTAGGAAAAACCATAGCCTTGATATAGTTCAATGTTTACAAACACTGTAACAGTAGGCCACAGACCTGGGTACTCAGGCAAACCAGGACTTTGAAGGTCTTGGAACCAAAGCCAAACATAAGATGCAGAAGTGGTAAAATAATAAAGAAAATGAACTTTGCCCTTACTGATGTTATTTCTGGGTTTGTTGCAGAATAAGATATTTAGATTCTAAAGCTGTAAATGCTTTTGTCTTTAAGAAAGTTTTTGCTATGGTTTAATTTTCTAAATTTTGACAAAAAGGAAATAAAGTAGACCTGAAGGGTCTTTTCCTGACTTTTCTTCTTTTTTAAAGACTTGGAACTGAGATTAAATTTTTATGGCTGAGTAGTAAAACTCTAGAACAGGATTTCCTGATATAAATGACAACTCTGCTTTAATTAAAGCATCTTCTAGACAGCTATAATATTATAGCAGGACCCTTAAGAGACTTTCTTTTTAAGACCATATTCAAGAGTAACAGGACTTGCCATAATTACAGCTTGCTTTCTTTTAGGGGGGTTCACTTTTCTTTGAATGAATGACTAGGTTCCTTTTGCATGGTTTATTTTCCCAGCAAGAATGTCTTCAGATCTGTGTGAAACGTTTTAAAATGGGTCTCAATATATCAAATGTGAAGCATCTTCTCTATTATGCAACTATTTCAGAAATCATATATGGAGAAATAAAGCACTGGTACATAGTTCTAAGAAAGCTTTAACATCTGCAAAATTAACTTGTCACTAATTTTGCATGCTTCAGTTACTAGAAAATGCAGCTCTCTGAAGCACCAAGCTTTTTTTTTATTATTATTATTACATTACATACCTATCTGTGACTTGCATCTGAAATTGTTTTCATCACTGATCTTGTTCTTTTGGTGCCTATACATTTATTTCTTATTTCATGCTGAAAATGTTATGCCATCTGGTTACTTGCGTAGTTCTGTAAAGAGAAAACTTCATTAATTTGCAGTTTTAACTTCTGCACCTGCAGCTTCCATTTACTGGTGTAGCAGTTGTTGCCTGTCAGTAGTTTAGAAAGAGTCTGCTGAAACTGAAATATTTCTGTATGCATGCCTTTTTCTCTTTAGATACTTGCAAGCAAAAATTTGGGAGAGGATTTGGTGAGGCTGAGAAAACATCACATCCTGAACTGTACAGCATCAACTCCCAGTTTTTCCTGGTTCACATGCAAGGGATCCTCTCCTATCCCCAGTTCTTTATGTGCAAATGTAAACTCGAACTCCATGGTTGCCCAAAAAAGGAAATTTCAAGCGTTGCAAATGCTTTGTTTGGATTAATAACATCTATAGTCACGTTTCTTTTATCCCAGAGGGCACAAACATTGCTTAAGTTAATGGCGGTATCATAACCTATCTAATATGCTATGGTAAAAATGCCTTCTGTTAGCTAACTCGTAACAAATTCTTGTCATTTTTCAGCAGTAATTTATTTTCTAGGCAGGAAAGAGGAGAGGTTAGTTTTGAAATGAAAATTACCATTTTTAAACTGTGTATGGAAAGTGTACGTTTCTTAAAAATATTACTTGTTTACATATATGTGATTATTCAAATGCATAGACTGTTGGTCCCTTAATATTAACTTCTGCTGTGTGAGGCTGTGACAGTTTATTCCTTGACCCAAAGCACTAGAAAACTTCTTACAGCATTTTACGAAAACCTGACAAACTGAACTGCCTTTTGCATAGTGGCATGTTACATCAATATGATGTCTCTACCTAGGTGAAGTTGGCTCTCTGAAATCTAAGGGAAAAGGGGCTGGGTTTGTTTTGAACTTTTTGTTTGGCCTTTTTTTTGTTTGTTTGTTTGTTTATTTTTGGTTTTGTGGGTTCGTTTTGGGTTTTCTTAAAGTACTTCAAAAGAGTAGCTTGGGGCTCAAAAAGCCTGAGAGCCGATGAAAGACTTGCTGCCTGGGGAACTTCATTAAGAACCGGTGATGGAGAGGGAGGGATTGGCAGGAAGGGACCTGCCCCAGAGTGGGGAGGAGCCCAGGCCTCCAGGGCAGCAGGGCAGGGGAGAGAGGAGCTGTGCAGGGGGGATGTGGTGATGGGGGCTGGCAGCAGCCCCACGCTGTGCTCTCATGCCCAGAGTGCACGGATTTACTGTGGCTGCATCCAGCCTAAAACACAGTCAGCTGAGCAACCTCAGCTTATGCTCTGGAATGGTTTATTTCAGGGTTTTGGGGGAATTTTGGGGTGGGTTTTTTGGTGTTTTGGTTTTTGGGGGATTGTTGTGTTTTTATTTTTAAGGGTTTGATGCTCATAGCTGGAGTCATTAGCTTCACATCTCAGAGCCTTTAAAACAAACAAACAAACAGGATGTATTTTTGGGAACACTGTGCCACAGTCTGCAGGAAGCTAAAAAGGAGGAAAGAGCAGAAAGAAGCAAATCCTCCAAGAAATGGCAGTCAGGCATGGGATAATTTAATTGCTGGGACTTTGGAGAAAGGTTGTAAGTCTACTGTTGGACAGATTTAGAGATATTTAAGCTTCCAGATTATAAATAGCCTCTGAATAACTTTGATAATACAGAATGACAAAACTCTGGGGGGTGGGAAGGCACTTCTGGAGATCGCCTAGTCCACCCCCAGCCCAGGCAGACTCAGCTACAGACTCAGCTACAGTCAGAACTGTGCCCGGTTGGGTGTTGCTTATCTCCAAGGAGGGGGACGTCATCACCTCCCTGGTCAACTTGTGCCAGTGTCTGACCACCTTCTCTCTATAAAAAACCTAAAGTTCTTTCTTTCCCCTGTGTTTCAATTTGCACTCATTGCCTCTGGTCCTTTTGCTGGGCACCACTGGGAGCAGCCCAGCTCCATCCCCTTTTATCCCCACGTGTTCATGCACATGGGTAAGATGCCTCCTCCAGGCTGAGCAGGCACAGCTCTCTCAGCCTCTCCTCACATGACACAGTGCCATCAGGCACCGAGATATTACTGAAAATGGTCATCTTTGACTGGAGTATTCCAGGAATTTCCCGTGTTTGAGGAACGTGTTTGACTCACCCCATTTCTGCAGGGCTCTCTGCTGTGAGGCACAGTGCAGTGTCTCTCTCTGTCTCTCTGCTGTGAGACAAAGAACTTCTTTCTTGTCAAAACCAGGATATTACTGCCGTCTTTCAGCGCAGAAGTGTCACCTTGGCATCCAAATGGACAACTTAGGGCCTTTCCTGTCAAAAGCTGGTGGATAGAGCTCCCTTTCCCCACCTTTTTTGCTATGTTGCTAGAGAGAGCCTTATGAAAATCTTGAATTCACTATGCCCTTTCTTTGTTTAGAAATTAAATTATTTTAAGTTTACAGGTAACATGACCATCTAGTTAGATTTTCCTTCACAGAAGAAGCCATTCTTTCCATGAGCAACCTGTGATAAGAGTGCTGAGTTTGGGTGAACTTGCAATGTACAGAAATCTCAGTTGGATTTTGCTTTAGCAGTAGTGATTCAAAAACTGAAATACTATTTTTGTTGCCACTCAGGACTGGATTTTATTTCATAATTGTTCTGTGTTTTGCAGAATTAAAATATGTCTTTGTAGTGTCAGAGGCATTATTGCCACTTGCTCAAAAACTTCTTAAGCATATAGCATTTGTGTCTGTTTACACAACGAGAAATCATAGTGGAAGATAGTAAAAATTACCATTGGTCAAATACTCCAAGATCTTGTGAGGGAATAGCAATACTTCTTAGGCTCAGTACAGCTGATCACTCACATACATACTGGCTTTCAGATCTTCTCTTCCTTCTTTGCTCATTCCTTACCCCAGTTACATGATTAACTCTCCATTCATCATCTTGTTTCACCCTGTTTTTGTTCTTCATTGTCTTCTGCACGACCTGCTGTGCCTGAGCACTGCTAATGAGCCCTGTTACTCTCATGCCCATCAGGTCCCTCCTTGTGAGTAGAAATCTTCCCACTCAGAGTTCCTTCTGTATTGATAATATAATATGCAGAATAATATCACAGCAAGGCTTACTGTATTGCACGTAATCTGGCCCATTCTTGATGGGGCAACAAAGCAAAGACACCATGCTCTATAGAGAAGGCATAAACAATTGTCTGTTTAATGTGGGATTCTTAGAAAAAAAAATGGAAATAACTTGCAAAAATATTTTACTGCATTGCACAATTGCCATCTCTGAAAACAAGGAATGGCTGTAATAATTTAGTCATGTTTTGCTTTCTTTCTGCTTGTTAAGCATTTCTCCTAAATATCTATTAGTACTTTGGCTTGTGTAATATTGATTTGCTTATGTTCGTTCTAGTTTTGAAAGAAAGTGGACCCTCATATTCTATTAGAGATGCAGCACACTGGTTGCCTGGGATATTGAGAAATACATTTTAAAATTCAGCATGAAGATTTTACTGTAACTGTAGCTGTGATGTTTTCTTTTGTTTACACTGTGTTGTTTTTCTTTAGAAGTTGTTTCCAAAATCATGGTGAATGGAATTTTCTTTTCATGTGACCAAACGCTCTTCATCTTGGCAGCATTCACAAGCACAGAGCTGGCAGAGAAAGTTAGGCAGGATTTGCCTGGGCATTTTCAAAGAAGAGCACCCAGGAACTGAGATTTGAAATAATGTAGCCTGAGGTCAGGAATTTTTTCTTTAGAGAGTCAGTAAAGGACGTGATTATCTGTAGTGTGCAAGAAGCCAGGGGTTTTCTAGATATATATGTACCAGTGAAATAGGAAAGTATAATGGGCAATATTCTGTGCAGTGTTGCTTCCTAAACAATGCCAGTAAACAGTAAGGGATTTGGACCATTTTTCAAAGAGAGATGATATTTGCTGTCAATCCTTCCTTTCTTTTGGTGAGTCAGATAATATAGTGCTAGGAGAATGTGCATCATTTAATCCAATTTAAGCTTGCACCATGCTTAACTCAAAGACAAATATGTTCTTGACATCAGGCATTTACCATATAGCCCTGAAACAGTGTGGTTTTGGCACACTGTGAAGAAATCTGCTGAAACAAGGAAAGTGTTTGTTTGAGAGGGAGGGTTGGGAGAGGAATGCGGGAGGGTCCCCCAAGCAGAGGTAACCCCGCGCCTGGGTGGTTTCTCATGCTGTACCTGCGTAGGTGGAGCATTCCCCTCGTGCCAGGGTGCTCTCAGTGCACACCGGGAGCTCCAGACAGTCCCTGGAAGTGCATCTGCTCCCCACAGCGTGCTTGGGACTCAGCACCGGGCCGGAGTCATCTGTTTTACCCCAGCACACATTTGCATTCCACAGGTCTGGGAAACTGCGTGACCACCCAACGCTTGGTGTTTAAAACTGATCGGGCAGGCAGCGCAGCACTTCACATCCAGCTGCGCTGCACACGCTAACTCCCCAGCCTCTGTGCTGGAAAGTGAGCTGCAAAGGATTTTTTTAGGAATTGCTTTCGGAGCAGGTACATTCCTGCACAGGCAGGATGTCCAAACCCTCTCGCTTGGCTCGACCTGTGTCGGCTAATACAGCTCCTAAATCGCCTTTGTCCAGGAAAGAAGATTTTAACAGCCGATCACGAAAAATTAGGCTAGGTGAAAAGATTTTGAGAGCTGGCAGCGAAGGAAACCTGGTTAAACAGCATCAGCAAGAGCAGGTGGAAATCACAGAAGGGCTTGTGCCACGGAGGGCTCCTTTCCTGAAAGGTAACTGGTTATTTCATGCTGCAAAAAAAATAATCAAATGCATTTGCAATCATTGTGCTTTTAATAAACCCCAAACACCAATTATTGTGTAATAGGGGTATATGTGTGTATGTGTGTGTGTGTGTAGTGTTTCTACACATCTGACAGATTTTTTTGCATAAAGCATTTGTTTTGAAAATAAAAGGGCTCAAAATATTTTTGTTGTTCAGTTTTGGCTGGTTGCTGTATACAAGCTAAAAATGTTGAGCTGTCGAAGTGGTAAATCACAATCTTTTACAGTCTAAATGTGCCACTGTATTGTGAAGCTTTTTTTGAAAGAATGATTTGAAATTATTAGCAAGTGTGAGAAATATTAAATAGAGAAAAATAAAGAGAAAATAGACATCAGGCACAGAATCTTTCAACCCTGCAAGTAAAACTCTTCTTTGTGGGTCCTAACAAGAAAGCTGTGACTATTTCTTGTATAAAAACTAAACAGATCAAGTGTATTTGGAAAGGCTTATATGCTTTCAGAATGCAAACAAATGTGGAGGATAATATAAGATTACAATCTACTCTCACTGATCTGTTGAGCAATGGGCTGCAGGAACATTGCCTCTTTTTAACTTAGTTTTTGTGGCAGTACTCCTTAGAACTGAATTTAAAAGTAGCCATTTAATCTGCATGCTGTAAAATGGGACTAAGTTGCCGTTCTATCCGGAAATAAAAGTAGTGGTATTCTAATTGTACTCTTCATAAAGTTTATATTTGAATATGAACAAGAAGCAGAATCCTTTCAATACAGCATCGAAATTTCTGTCCATCCTAAATCCACAGGAAAAAAGAAGTGTAGATTATAGACCTTTGTAACTTGAAACTGTACTCTCATTTCACACACATGGCATCCAAGGTCACAGTTTTCATTCCCACCTGAATAAGGTTTAAAGGAATTTTTTTTTCCTGCAGTATGACTTTTATTATTTCACAAAGAAGGGAAAAGTGATGACACCTAGTCTTACTCAGGGAGATGGATGATCTGTTTGTTTCTACAAAGGAAACTGGGTTTGGAACACTTTATTAATGGCAGAAGAGAGCAAATAGAAAAGCTGGAGGTGGGAGGGCTTAAATTTCTGGTCTCACTCACAGAACATCTTGCTTATTTAGCAATGTAATGTGGAAACTTTTTTGATCTTGAGATGTATTGCAAGAAAGTAAAACTTTATTCCAAAAAACAGATGTACAATTATTTTTGCCCGGGTAACCAATATTTATTGATTTTATAGTAAATGATGTTTCCTAGTTAAGTTTTTAAAATTTGAAAACTTTCACAGAAAATCCTGCAACAGTATGTTTTTCACCAAGCTAAAGGTTTTTAAATGGTATTTTATTCCCTTTGTGTTCTCTCATTTATTGAGAAAAGGAAATCATGCGGGATTTACAGAACAGAAAGTGTGTCCTTTTAAGGAGTATGATTTTTATGGCACTCTCAGTTCCTTTATCACTTTACTCACTTTATCAAAATGTTGTTGGGCTATGTAATGCTTTGCAACTTAAAGCGAGGGATGCACTCACTGCTTAGAGTTTTGGGTGAAATTTCTCTAAAAGAGAAATCTAGTGTCTATCAGTAGTGCTTCAACATGGAGTGTGCTTTTAGTATTTATAGCTTACACTTACTGTCTTTTTAAGCATGAATTAAACCTTGCTAAGTACTGGCTTTCTGCACTGGGATGGTTGTTTTACTTTAGGCAAGATGTTACTGTGAGTTGTTTTTGTAAAAGATATTGAAGAACAGATATTGATACTTCTGAAGGGAGCATACTATAAGGGTGATGGAAATGCTGTGTGGTTTTTCCCCTCTGATGATGGGACTGACTGGATGACCGACCCCCAATAAAATCCAAGCATTGGCCAAAGTGATTTGAAAGATGTTTTGCGAGAAGCTGGTACAGGCCTGGATGGTGGAAGGGCAGCAGACACAGCAGAAGCCAAAAGAAATAGTGAAGGGTATGGAAGCCACAAGGCAGTGCCCTGGGGCAAGGCTGAGTAATGCAAGAGAGCATGAGCAGCAGCCAAGAGTGTTTATGTGGTCTTGAAGTGGTAAAGAGGAAAAGTGGAAGAGGTGGCAGAGGGCAGGGATAGCCTGAATGAGATGGCTGAAGTAGGCAGCTGAAGTGAGGGGAGGCAGAAAGTTCCTGTGGAAAGAAGACTGGGGCTTGGAGGAGAAAAAAAGGCAAAGGAGGATTGGCTTTTAGGTGGGTAAAAGGGGCAGGAATGGAGAAGTGGGAGCAGCAGGCTCTGCTAGGTGGGAAGTGGGGTCCTGAACAACTTGACATGGAAGACGGGTTTAACTAAATTTCATTCTTTGTTGTGTAATGTCAGTGAAACCCCATGGCTGTGTGTGTGTGCAGCACCTTAATATCCTGGCCTATGCACAGAAGATCAAGCTGAGTTGTCTGGATTAGTCTACTCATCTACTGGTGAACTTTTCGTGGCTTCACGGACAACATGACACTATTTCTGGTTTCTTTGAAAGTTTTAAATTAATACCAAAGAGATAATGTGCAAGAGTGGTGCTAACAGACTGCAGTCCAGCAAAGCTCAGTGCTTAACAAATAGGAAATACAAAATTATGGCTATAATTTTAATAGGACTCTAAAGCATGATGACTCATTTTAATTACATTATATGTTGGGGAGGTTTCTACTGAATTCTTGCCCTGTGTTGTGCAGGATGAGTTGTGCTTAACTGGGAAGTTGGGTTCTATTAGCAGGGGGGCAGCTTATGGCAGAGACAACAGCAGTACTTGTAGGTACAGCCATTAAAGGTCAGAGTGGAGCTCTGTGCCTCTGGCACTGAGGTCTGTGTGGCACCGACAGACATATTGCCTCAGCTTTCACTGGGGAATGCTGGCTGTAGGGATTTGGGGTTTGATTTAGTTGTTGGATGTGCAAATCTGAGACCATGGGTTCTGATTTGCAGAGCTGAAACCAAGTAACAGTAACTGAAGTCAGTTTCAGCTGCAATTTTATTGCATGAAATACTCTCTAATGCAATGGACTCAAGAAGGTCACCTGTTACTCTTCATCTGAATTTAATGGACAACTTTGACCATAATTTCTCTGGTTGCCAGCTTCATCTTGCTAAAATAGGAAGAAAGGAGTAGAATAAAATTCTCATTTTATAATGAGGAATACTTAGACCCCGGCTACAAAGTTTGTTGCTTGGTCTCCGGACCAAGACCTGACAAGTGTGCAGTACATGAACCCTAAGTCCACATCCAGAATAGCCAAGATGAATAATTTGCTTGAGTTCTGTTGATTTTGTGAGAACAAGGTGATGGCCATATGAAGGACGGGATGGGGTTGTGAGTAAGGAAGGTCTGTAATGCAATGCATGTGAACATGGAACGGGAAACAGGATGACAGCAGAGACAGTGAGTTTTGAAACTGCCCATCTGGTGAGGGACTTTCTTTGCAAAATGAACATCGTTTTAGGATTTGCTGGTTTAAAGAAAAAATGGAGATAGGTAAACCTTTCTTTTTTAATTTTCACTTTCATGACTGAATCAATTAAAATAGGATTTTTTTCACCTCTGGGATGTGTTAATGATTGGAGAACTTTATGAATTTCTGTTACCCATGCTTTTCTCCAAGAAAAGCGGAGAATATACTAATGTCTGTCTTTTCAATTTCCTTTCTCTGTGCCCTTTTATTGAGTTTTGATATTTGCTTTATTATTTGCCTTCACATCGTTTCACTTTGCTTTATTTTTCACTCTATTTTTCTCCATTAGAATTTCCTCCCTGGTTTCTCCTTTGCACTTTACTTTGCAGTTCATGGTGATTGGAATGCAAGGCCAATACTTTTAGACTAAATCTTCTGGTATCTCATATTCAGTTGGATCCGAAACTAGACAAAACCTGTTTGTTCCATCCCTGATTATTAAATGGGGGCCAGAGGACTTTGAGGATATAGTAGGATTCAGATATACAGCCTCTTCATGCAAAGCAAGCAATAATAGCACCATAGAAAGTGGAATAATTACATTTTCCTTATTTTGTTTTTATGACAAACTCCAAAGACTATATGACCCATATGTGTATTACCAATTATCTCCAAGAACATTATGGTTTTTAAATAGATATAGAATAATGGCCAAAGTTTGGAAATTATTCTTTCTGACATTCAAGTAATATCTATGGAATATTTAGGGCCAAGAACTTTATTTGTCAGGAACTTCCATTTCATAGCATTTCCTGACAGGGATGTAGCTACAAATACAGAACATATGTAAGACTAGGGGTTTGCCATCCAAGGAAGTTCATTATTAAAAGAATAGCGAAGCAAAGAATGTTTGTATTTAGCCTAGAGTATTTTTGTTTCCTCTGCAACTGTCTTAGATTTATCAGGGCAGAGAACGCAGATCTCTTAAATACAGTACTTGTATATACAAATGTTCATTATCTCACAAATTTAATGCTATCTCTCTTCTTTACTACCAGTACATTTTTTTTAATTTGAAATGCAGAATTTTTACTCTGATCTTAAAAAAAAAAAAAAGAAAGAAAGAAAAATCAGAAATTTTACTGTCTTTTAGTCTTATAGTCTGAAAAACTATATTGTAACTAGGGTTGGTATCAGATGTGCAACACAATACAGTTAGTGGTTGAAAATTCTGAGCTTGAGACATGTAGCTTTGGTAACCTAAAGGGACTATATTATTTCATTTTAGTATTAGAAATAAAGAAATAACATGAGCCATTAGATTACAAAATAAATCTAGATTAAAAAATCCAAGATGGAAAAGAATATTATTAAGATAACTCTTGGAACTGTATAGTTGCAATGTAGAAACGGAGATCAGGTATGATACAGCAGACATTCTTTCAATTGCCTACATGAACATTTATTTCTATTGCTGCTAAAGTATGACTTCACCTGGAAGATGAATCGGGCAGCTGAACATGCCTCCTTCCAGTTAAGGTTATGCAGTATAAAAACTGGAGTTATGGTTATTAAAAACTGAATGTCTGGACATTTGTTTAGGTAATGAATGATTGCCCTACCTCTGTTCTTATTTGCTGTGAGATCATGACTCAGACCCAAGCATGAAGTATACTTTAGCTATTTTTTTAAGCATGATTTCCTGCAAAAATTGGTCATGTCAAAATACTTGGCAGGTTTTCATTCACTGGTAACCTTTTACCCATTATCTGAATTCGTGCAGTTATGATGGAGAGGTAAGGGTGTCAAAAATACTGCATTTCTATGAAATACTGTATACACTGTAGCTGTGTAGGATACTCTGTTCTGTACCTGTCAAATAGTACATGTCTATATTTTTCTATAATACTGTGGAAATTTGCTGGCTGGGTGGAGAAGGAAGACCTGATTGATATTGTGCTCAGGGAAAAGCTGCAGTGTGTGCTCAACTCTTCTTGCATATCAGAGAGTTCACGTGTGGGTGACACCTCATAAAAGCCATACCCCAGGGACAAGCTTGGGTTGGAGCTCACAGCTCCCATAACTCACTAGAGAAGAAAATTCAGACTGTGGATGAGATTGCATGAATTCTGATGGAAATGTTTTGAAATTGAATGTATACTGCAGCCTAAGTATAATTCAGTTTACCAAGTCAGTAGTCAATCCTAAATAAAAAAATAATAAAAGAAAAAGCTGCTTTGGAAACCAAATTACAGTAGTTGCATGGCTTTCAATCGAAAAAATATAGCCACTTTAAAAATTCTTCCTCTGGGACCTGGCAGAAAAAGAAGGAGAGCTCTATATATCCCCTTGGGAAGCTCAGGATCTTCTGTTTGTTTTACTATAAGGGCATGAGGGATGAACAAAAACTTCACCAATTCTATTCTCTCCACAACTCTAAAAAAGCTTAAACCGTATAGATAAGGGAGTTTTGGAGAGGTTACAATTTTGGGAGAAATTAAGTATACTTTTTGAATTTTAATTTTTCCTTAAATTGTGTCTTTCCAAAATCTGTAAGAGGTTTTGAAGTTTAGATTAAATTAAGGGAATGAATAGATGGTACAGATTGTGGGTATTTAAATGTTCCTCATGAGGTTCTTGTTCCATAAAGAAACTTATCAATAACACTTTGACATGTTTAGGATGTAGGTATATATTTCATACTGAGTATGTAACTTCTCATGCATATATGAAATTTGCAACAGTGTAAGAATGTCACCTAAGTGACATGACTTAATTGGAACCATAGTACTTCAGTATTAGACATTTCAGTAGGTGTCAATCAAACAGTACCATGCAAATCTGGATTAATTTTGCAAAATTTGAACATGAAGGCTCAGAAATATTAGTCCTACTGTCAAAATCCCCTCAAGCCTGGCTGTTTCTGCGAAAACAGGAATTTTTTTCTATCCAGAATTTACCCTATTAATATAGGATGTATAATTTTTGAGTTTTTATCAAAACAAAAGCTAGTGTTTTGAATCAAAAGCATAACTTTCAGATTTATCTATTTATGTAATGTTGTGGATATTCTAGTAGATAAAGTTACTTGTGAGTTCTGTTTTAGTTTATATTTATGATGTCAAGACAGGAGTTGTTCTACAGTTGAGGGGTTTTTGACTGAAAGTGGAAAGAACATCAGTAAAATACTATAAAAAGAAATAGCAATGCTCATGTATTTAACATTCTTTGTACTTGATAAGCTTGTGTATCTTTTATTTTTTGGTGGATGGACTTTAGTATCCTTCTAGGCTGAAACTGAACTCCTGTCTCTGTTGTTATTCTTGTCTGCTAATTAAGTGATGAGATGGATCAAACTTTCTTTAATTTTCAGGTTAGCTCACATCATCCTCTGAAATGGGATTTTTAAAGTTGGACATGGTGCTCCAATCACTGAGTGCAGTGGAAGGATTATGTTACAATTATTGCAGATAAATGTTTATAAATCCTAGTGCAAGTACAGTTTTTTTGCACAATGGCCTGGTAATGTTTTAAGCTTCTGATTAACTCTAGGGCCATTTTTGCTATTAATCATCTTTTAACTTTAGGCATTGAGGGTTTCCCCCTGACCCAGAAAGACAATCATTCTAGCTTATCTTAATTCCTAAATCCTTTCTAGTATTATAAGTCTAGACACAACATCAGCTCTTTCCAAATCTTCTGGTATTTCACCCATCCTGAGTGAATTCAGGTAAATATTAAGAACACAGAAGTTTTTGTCTGTTAGTTCTTGTAGTACCCCAGGATGAGATTCGTAAGATCCCAGCACACTGTCTGGTTTCATTGCTTTTCTTTTTAGATTTTCTTGCTGGTATTAATTACGGAAGACATGTGGTCACAGCTGACCCTCTTCTTGAAGTCTGATATGAGAAAGGCATTCAAAATTCTGCTTTCCCCACACCATTTGTTAAAAACTGTCTTTTCCCATTGAGTAATGGATCCATCTTTTCTTTGCCCTTCCTCTGACTAGTGAGGCATTTATGCAATAAGTGGTCACCCAGGACTGCTGTTCATTTTAAGGAAAGGGAAAACATTCAGGGCCCAGTCATGAACCAGTTATGCTGCTTAAAGAAAAAAAGAAAAAAGGCAAAGCTGCAAATTCAAGAAAAATCAAAACATCTGCAATGCACAGCTAGCTGGCTGAACATATCCAGGGTATTAGTATCCAGACTTTTCTGAACAGGCAAAGTTGTACTATTACTGGGAAATAAGTTTTTTGATGGCCATCTGCTGACATAGGCTGAGGTTGTGTCCTGGCCTAGATAAAATTCATCTTGAGGCTCATACTTTGTGAACATGCTAAGGTCCTTGCTGCACCTTCAACATACGCATAGCTTCCTGAGCAGTGAAAACTTTGGAGATGTCTCCTCAGCCTTCTATCTTCCAATACTCAGATTCATCTGCAGCACCTAGATGTGACATAGATAGACTTCATTAATTGCTTGAAATGAAACTTTCTAAGGACCTTTTGTTAGAAGACACAGGAAAAGAGTTTTAGGCGGAGAAGGTGTAAGTGCAGTCCTGCTATGTGAGGTGCAGGCACTGCCTGGCTAACACGCAAGCTTCAGAGGCAGCTGTGCTGCCTGGCTGCATCTTGGCTATGACCTTGCAGAGCCTGAGCTGGCAGTCACGACCTGGAACGTGCATCACTTCCTTTTGAAGCTGCAGATTTATCTTCTGGCAATGATGTTTGCCTGCCTGAACGTGGTCCCTCTCTCCCCATATCTGTATGGTTGCCAGTGCCGGGTGATTATTACCTCTTCTCCCTCAAATATCAATTTCATCTGGGCAGAGGATAAATACTAAGCATTTCACTATTGAGGGTGATCAAATAGCACCTAAAGGGGTTAAAATTAATCCAGCAGTTTGAGACCAAAGTCTAGCTTCCCTTAAACATATTTTATGCTGACCTATAAGTTATTATTTTGTGGCACAGATTTCTTAATGAAGCCTCGAGTGCATGATAAATGACCTCATTCACATGGTGGACATTCCAGGCAATGTTAAAATCATGCATTCAGTTCATGCACTAGCCATGTAAACTCACACATTACACTTGGCCATTTTCCAGCCTGCACATCTCACCGTGCAGTTTGCTTTTCCTACTCATCCTGTGCACACTGTAATTATCTGAGGCTCATCCAACACCTTTCTGTGTTTCCCATTGTTATATAGTGCATGCACTTATGGGATTCAATTTATCTTTGTGCTGAATTACCTCTTGTATTACCATTTGATTGCAGTTCAGGTTAATTATGTTGCCTATTCATGCTTGAATAACTGAAGTATCACTTTGAATGCCATCTTGACCTCAGTGGCACTAACTGACCTCTTCCTTTGCAGGGCTCTGTAGCACACAGTGTTCTGCAATTGTTTGCCTACTCCATGGCTGGGCAAGAGCCTTGGTGTGGGGCAAACGTGCAGCTTTTGGGAAAATCACACTACTAACACGAAAAGCTATCTCTACACAACCTCAGAAGTCCTTCAGGATCAAGCAAACAGTCTAAATTGTACTTTAAATTGTAAACCTTTAATGATGGTTAAAATGGGTCATTCTGGCACCAGAGCATCCTTTGTAATGCTTATGCAAGTGTATGTGTGTACCTCGACACAAGTCACCCACCTGCAGCTCCCAGGGAAGTTTCTGGGAGACACAGGGGTGGTAGCAATTGCTGAGTAAATATCAGACTGGAATTAGCTGCTCAGGAGATAGTTTTAAGTAGGAAAAAAGTGTAACTAGAACACACTTTCTGACAACTAAGCATTGATTGTACATTTGTTTAGTTGGGGTTTTTTTAATGTCATCAAGCTGATGTGTATCACTGCATGTAAAGTAAATAGAGGTGCAAACAATACTTGTTCCAAGTAATCTAATTCTGTATTTTTAGAGGAGTTAAGAGGCTTATGTCACATCTAGGTGCTGCAGATGGATCTGAGTATTTCTCCATGAAAGATACCTCTGTTCAAATGCTATTATGTCCTAATATAATTAAAAGCAGAGCAAAGAGTGGCTTAACTTACACAAGTATTTTGTTTGTTTGTTATCAACATTCTTACAGACTAGTCTTTGCCAGAAAATTGTGATGCAGTTCTAGAGACTCACTGTAATTAATGCACTGCAGTGCTTGTCTTCACAACTGGTGAAATTAGGGAACAGTGGCACTTAGCATCAGGGCAGCTGCTGCTAGTTAGCTGGATGGTTTGCAGCAGAAAAAACAATTCCTTGCTTCCTGACTGGCAAGTTATTTTAACAGGATGTAAATTAAGGATTCCAGTGGTGTTCCTAGTTGCATGAAATCCCCTTGGGTGCCTTACTGCCATGACATCCTTGGACATTAATGCTGTTGTTATTGCTTGTTCTGGGGGTGTTAGGAGTTGCTGTCTCATCCAAGATGCCATGGAGCTACTCCCTGAAATCATCTAGGAGCTTCATTTAGCAATATCCTCCTGTTTCAAGGACTGAATACCAGTTGCAACAGCCTTGATCTCTCCTTTTACTGATGTGCTAAATCTAAACTATGCATCCAGAGATAAAAATGGTGGCCTGTAGTCATCTTCTGTATTTAGTAATTCCTGTTCAGCCTTGAATGAAAACTAATTTTTCAAAGTCAAAAATGGACTGCATTTTAATTTCTTTTTTAGTCAGCTAATCACTGAAAATGCAGAAAATCATGTTTTGTCAAAAGAAGGAAATTTCCACCAGTGCGAAGCCAAAAGCTTTAGGATGAAAATGTGTAAGGCTGCAGGCTGCTTCCCTGGTACATGGTACAGAACATGGCTCCATCACAGCTGACCCATAAAGGTCCATGGAGGTGAGCTACAGTAGCAGTTTAATAATGAATTCTGTATTTTCCTCTCAATAGTAACACAGGAGTTAAATTTTGAATGACAAGTTACAACTAAAAGCACTGATTTTTCTTTAGTCTCTTTTCTTTCTATAAGCATAAGTCTTATTGCAGATGACAGGATAGAGATTTTTCCAAGCCCTCTGTGAAAATATTGGTAGAAAAGAGCAGGTTCAGCCTTAATTTTCACTCATCATCACAGCGTGCTTAAGCTCACAGTACTAACACCAGTTGGCTTTTATCTCTCTCAAAAAGTTGTGTAATGCTTATCAGTACATTGACTCAAGCCACATTCCTGACAGTTGGAGCTGTTCTGTGCTGCTCAATGGCATGCAACAGCTCATCTCTTTATATCTTATAGACCATATATCTATTTATTACATATAATAATTTGATAAAATGTCATCGCTGAAGCAGAAGTCTTGTCATGTTTCATGTCTGAAAGCCAAATCCAATATGTACTGACCATTTTAAAATGATGCTGATAGGATGTGTGGCCGATGAGCTCAGGCGTTCAGTAGTTTGTCAGATGCTGTTCTGGAGAGATACGTGAGGAAGTTTGCCCAAGAGTCCTTATCTCTCCAGGAGGCACACTGTATTCTGTAGCAGTAAGGAAATGCAGCCATCTGATGGTACTAGATATTCTCGCATCATTAAAAAAGCTAACATATGAGATGAAAGATCCTGTAGATTGTGACAGGACTATTTCAAAAGAGAGTTTCTTAACCCTCTTAAAGATTCTAAGTAAATTTGTTTATGATTTTCATCTGTGTGTTTGCTTAAACGACATTAAGAGCAGGTATAGGTCCACTAACAGTTTGAACCATTTCCTGTGCATATGTTTGCTGTAGCTGCCATGAAGAGAAGAGATGAAGCAGCCACTGCCTGACCTGTGGGGAGTGTCAGTGTGGAATGACAATCTGATCATTGCCAGGACTGAGGATCCCTGATCAAATGATTTCTTTAAAAAGAGATGTGCTTTGGTATGTGGAAACATAGACACAACCTGTGTGGATGGAAGAGTCAGGACTCCCTTACCTCAGCCATGCCACGGGGTGCCTTTTGGGGCAGTGGTTCTGTGGTGGATTAAAAGTGCTGTAAAGGAAGGGGATGAGGTGTGTGTCCGGAGCTTCTTTAGAATTCTGAACAAGTCAGAATTGGTGGCAAAATCAATGTCTTCTTTTCACCATGATGATATATGGTTAAAATACTTGAAGGCCTTGTGAAGGATTCTGTATTTTTTAAATGAAAGGTGATATACATGCAGACAACATTATTGATATTTTCAATGGAAAAACTGAACAAACATCTGATAACACTTGTGTTGAGGATGATAAAAACCCTGTGTAAGATCTCTTTTAAATTACCACAAAACTACTCCTACAAAAATTGATATAAGTACCTTTTTAGTCTTCAGTGATTTTCAAAAGAATACATTCAGTAACTTCAAAACAAGTTCCAAGTACTTCAGCTTTAATTTTCTGATTAGATGTTTCCAAGGATTGAAAGAAGTATGTTTGAGCTCTGAGCTTTTCTGTTTTACTTTATTAGGTCACTGAAACTGGACTTATACAGACTTGAGGTAACCAAAGCAAGCACCCTTACCAGTTATTATATTATATTATATGATCTTTGCACAAGCAAACCTTGTAAAATCAGCAACATGTTTAAATCCCTTGGTAGCCACACAAGATATTTATACACTGTTTCAGAAAGAAAGTGCTGTGAAACTGTCAGAGCTCTTCTGAATTTCCAAAAGAGCAAAAAACCCCAAACGACCACAGAAAATAGTGGGTTTGGATGACGGAATCAATATGAATTGCATCCTATCTGCATTGGTACCAAACATTGTCACAAATAGTTTTAATTATCACACGATTTTGCTCTGCCATTGAGCAGTTCTATCAAGTAGTCACAGTCAATATTCAGATATATGTGGATTTGTTTTGATGTGTGAGACAACCAGCTGTAAGGAGGAGAAGAAGAGTGACTTACACCAGCAAATTTAATTGGTCACTCATCTATTCACTCAGTATGCAGGCTATAGAGTTTTTAGGCTTTGTTTGATAGCAAACAAGATTTATGGTTTCTCCTAGCCTTAAGAAAATTCTCGTACAGCAGGAGTAATGCAATTCCTTATTTATCTGTCTGGTTCTGCTCTCAACTTCATCTGTCTATAAGAGCTGGGCACCCTTCATCTGTCATTAGCAGGCAGCCTGCGCACCCTGTTGCTGTGTGTAATTAGCCCTGTTGCAGCCCTCTGGACAGGTTAGGAGGTGGGGAGCACAATTCCTCAGCCAGGTACCTTCTGACAGCTGCACACTCCCACTTCACCTGCCAGGGGATGCAAGGACGTGTCTCTGTCTGTGTCCCGTGGGCAGCAGGGAGTTGTATTTGCAGCCTGTCCAACTTGCCACAGACTCATCTGAGGAACTGATGAGCCGCAAGGCTGAGCTGCAGTGAGGACACTAATGCTTTATTGAATGTGGCTGCCGAGCAACTGTGTACGTAATGATAGTAAATAACATTGACCAGCAACATACCAGCATGCTCAAAGTGTCACAATAATATAACACACTCTGGCTTAGTGTGTATTTACTGTCTCTAACATCAGGTTTAAGATTTGTAGCTAGGTTAATCTAATAGTATGGTTGTATATTATGAAAGACTTCATCTTAGTATAGTAATGTAAGCATTACCTTTAAAAGGTTCTGTTATTTCTTCCACCTTCTTTCCAATACATTTGACTCCAAAGAAAGCCTTTTTAACTGCTTCTGCAGTATATAAAGAAATGTGTCCACTTATTAAATCCAGACATGCCATTTGTTAAAGGAATTGCATCCTGTGAGACATCCTGGAGAATGTTCCTTTCATCTTTTAAAAACTGCTTCAGCTAAATAAAATGGGTATCCAGTCTCCCTGAGTTCACTTTAGTGAGTGTTGTAATGCTGACTTTAAAATAAATGGATATTTGGAAGAAGCATGTTCCTCCCCACTGTGCTGAAGTTCTGGTATTTTCAATATGGTACAAGATGCCTTATAAATGTTGTATGTAGACAACTGAGCATAATGCATCTAAAGACAACTCTTCTGGTTTAATGAAAGTCTTCTCATTATAAATTATTGGGGAAACAAGAGATAGGAGAAAGCTTTGGGATTATACAGCTAATTCCATCTGGTAAAGTCTAGACTGCATTGAAGGGATAGTTTGAGATCTGGGTTACTTTATGACAGTACTGATAGATGACTGTAATTGGACTCAGAGACGCTAAAATGAGAACGAGAAATAAAGAGGTTAAGAATTTTTGTCTGGGCTGTGAATCTGTCTGATGGTATTCTTAATGAATTAAAATGGTATGCATGGTATATTAATAGACCATTGTTTTAAAATTATTCAGTGTTGTTCTCTCCTGTTGTCAGCATTTTAGGTGCATTGAATTACAAAAGGAAATTAAAAAAAAAATAAAACAACCTGTGAGCACAGGCATCCAAGTGAGTTCCTGCATGTCAGATGTATATCTAATAAAAATTAAAGCACATGTTGAGTTTAGATTGTGATCATTATTGATTACCTGCAGAGACTAGATGGGGACACCCAAGGCGATCTGGAGAGTGAAAGCTTGCTGCACGTAAGGGTATGAGATACTTAAACCTGAAAAGAAAGAGGAGGGGAATGGGAAAAGTTCTTAGAAATGCTATTTTGAGTGAAGAATGACTGTGAGACTCCTGTTGGAGTGGATCAGCAAGGACCATAAAAGATGGAGAATGACACAGGTGAGAGCTGAGATGATCTCTGGTAGATCTGTTCAGTAGATCGTCCCTAGAGAAGATTTGGAAAGGAAGAAAGTTTTAGGCAGTTTGATTATTTTATGTCAGTAACAAAATAAAGTCATTGTCAGTGGGTGGACAATATGCAGCTTCCTCATTTTGTGGGATTGATGAGAATAGTTTTGAACTGATGAAATGGGACACAGGAGAAAGTGCAAGAGAGACCCTTGTGATGCCTGTACAAGCCTTGAGGGCACAGAGAAATTAAAATTGGACAAATGAGACTACAAAAGTGGAAAAGGAACAATATTATGAGGTGATAGCTAGCAAGTAAAAACTAATTCCACTGTTTGTAAAAATTTTGACATGAAGATTTAGTTATGGAATAATCCCATCTCATCTGGCTGAGAGTTTGGTGAGGTCAGTGTGAATCGTGGAAGTGTTGCTGCATCAATGTAAGGATCTGGGCAGGTGCATGTAAGCTATCTGTGCCAAAGGGAAAAGAGGTGTTATCCAAAAAAAGGCAATGTGTCCAGCAAGGCTTGTATTGGCAAGTGGAATCAGTTGGGTGTGTGTGCACATTAAGGGCATAAAGCTTTGAGATAGGGAAGATATCCCTATAAGATAACCTCCATAAATAAAGAAAAAAATAAAAAAAGGAAGAAAAGCTAAGAGAAAAGCTTTACTCAAGTAGTGTTACAGTAATCCAAAGGTGGGTGGGAAAAAGGACAGGGAGAGAATGACTCAGAAACTGACATAGGTCTGTAAGGTTTCCAGTGGACAAATATTTGAGAAGTAGCAGTCAATTAATCTGGAATAAAAAGACTACTATAGAAGGCAGGCTTGAATGTCAACCTTAGCCTAAGGTTCAAAAAAACTGCTAGAACTAATAAAAATATATAATTGAGATATATTGTAAAACAGTTTCTCATATGTCATTGTATAAATAATCATCCTAAAAACAGTGTTAAGCATAAGCAAGGAGTCTGAAAGTAAGGGAAAGGGGATTGTCCTATACAGAGAAATGTACCATAAAAATTAAAAAGCATGAGAATGAATTGTAAATGTCTAAGAATCCACTTAATAGAGACGTAACTATTTTTCTAAAAATAAAAATTGCAAAATGTAAAGAAGAATGGAAATGCAGTCAGTAAAAAAAAAAGAGAATTTTGACATTAGTGGTGATATAGATGGATGGGTTTTAGATGTAATAGGTAGCACTCTTCATATTTTAATGACTCTATCAAAGCCAGGACAAATGCAGGGCATCTAATGGGAATGATTATGCAGAAATGGAAATTCTTACCTCCAGGGGGAAGCAAAACTTAAATTATGTAATTGTTTCAATCAGAAGAGACCATATAATCCACATCCAGGAACTTGCATAATATTTCAATTCCAAAAGCAAGTACTTTTAATAAATATATCACATCAGTGGGTATTACCTGGGGAAATAAATGAAAAATAGTACTTATATTGGAAAAAAAATTACTCCATTACAGAGCATTACTGTACTCTCAATAATATGTAAAAGCTTCTTAAAAAAAAAAAAAAAAAAAAGAGATTTTAGGGAAAGGATAAGCAAATGACACAAAACATAAGTGAGTGAAGACACAACATAGCATCTCCACAAGGAGGTCATGCCTGATTAAACTGATATCTTTATTTGAAAAAATAGCTAAGCTAATTCTCTAAACAAAAGAAGTAATGGTATATCCCCGTGGGCTTCAGTAAAATACTGTGTTTGTCATCTGCTTTGTAGAGAGCTGTTAACATAGGAATTATGAATGAGTTGTTATGAGGAGAGAAAGGAGAATGGAAAAATTAACTAGAAGCAAAATCAGAGCTGGAGGATGGGTTGGAGGTCACCAAAGGATTTCCCAAGGACCTGACTATGGGATCAGTCTTAGGAAATGTTTCTGTTACTGATTGTACCAGGAAAGCAACAATACTGGGGAAAAGTCTTGGTGACACAAGTTAGCAGAAGGATTATGCTGAAGAGTGGAGTTTCACTTAGAAGAAATGGGATGAGCATATGAGTTGGGAGATAGTGCAAGGGGGATGAAAGACTGCTGTCAGAACTGGAGGGTTGTGCACTTGGGAGCTTGTATCAGGGAGAGATGGGACAGGCATGGGAGTGCTAATCACAAGATAATTGAGGCCTCAAGATGAAACTTTTGTGGAAAGTGGACAGATTTGATTCTAGAATGGATCATCTGACATCTGGCAGTATAAGGAAGTGTTATACAGTATATAGCAGTATAAGGAAGCCTTAGTGCTGCTTGGTATAAGGTATGTGTAAAGCATAAAACACAAAAATCTGTGCTAGTGGGATCATTTACTTTAAGGAAAGTAAATTCAAACTGTTTTAGGAGCCTAGGCAGGTTTCTAAAATGCCTTGGGGAAAGGAGAGACAATTTTATGAAGGGAGATTAAAATCCTTGATTTGTCTGACTCTGTAAAAGAGAGAATTGAGAGGAAATACAGTTTCTGTCTCACACATAGGAGGATTTGTACATAAAAAGATAGTTCTAGCACAAAAAGAAATAATTACACACTGATCTTGAGAATCTGTGGGGTGGAAATTAAAGCAGCTTTCAAATATGAAACACAGTGGGACAAGGCACCTGACTAATTTTTGGATGAAAATGTGTTGCTTCATGAAAAAAAGTATATAATGTAGTGCCATGTGGTGCCTACAGGGAAGGGATTTGGTAATAAAATGTATTTCTCTTCCTAATGAAAAGAGACATTGGAAAGATGGGGAGAAAACACTGTTTAAAATAATACTGGTAAAAGTAGCATGGTGATATACTTGAAAATTGTGAAACTCACGTGGTTTTGATTCAATACTGATCTCTCCAAAAGCTACACACCACAATAGTTTTTTTAAACAGAATTTTGCTTGTTTGGGGAGACTTTGACTAATTTGGCCCCTTTTTACTGTGTGGATAGTTTTGTTAAATGAAAACTTAGCTATATTTCTAAACATTTTTAATTTTAAACATTTTTTTCTACTTTCTTTTAATAAAATTTATTTTATTTTACTATACATCTGGGGGGAAAAAAAAGGAAAACCATACTGCAGCTCACATTTTGCTAAGTTTTTCACATAAAACCTTGATATATGCCAAGTGTGACTATTTTGCTGTATATTTATAACAGTAATTATTTTTGATGTTACCTTTCTGCAGTAAAACACAATTACTTGCAACTTATGGGAAGCATAAACTTTATGACTCTCATATTTAGCATAGAGAGGAAAATCTCAGAGCAAAAGAGTAGTTAGTGTCTTGTATTAATATTTCTATGATTAGTGTGAGAAGTTGAGCTGATTATTTTTATAGCTTGATTTAAAAAGTAGAATTGTATAAATGGGCTTAGTGCAGTGTTGTGTAATGTAATCCTCCTCATGGCAGCAAAGAAGAAGGAAAGGTTTCTGCTGGAAATGGCATTTGGTGTAGCTCAGTAATGCACTCTTTCCTACAACGGCACAGAAAGATATTGGCAGCCTCAGGCTATGTTTCCTATAATGTCACTTTAGTTATTCTGGTTTTTTTGGGCTTCCTTTTTCAGCTTGAAGGAATTAAGTCCCATTGAGATGGAAAAGATCCATATCTGAAATAGCGTAAATTGTTTGTTGATTTTGTGAAATGTGCAAGTCATAATGTGAGCAAAAACAAATCTCTGACTTTGATGGCATGCTGTGAACTTTCTCCCTCCGCCAAAATGTTTGTCCTTGGAGGTGATACATGGTGGAAGCTTTCTAAGGGCAAAGATAACAGTACAGTGATGTGTTCCTGGAACTAGAGCGTTGGGTTAAGTGTTCTGCTTGTTTGTTATTTTTTCCAATTCACTTCAAGTAAATGATGATCATTTACACAGACTTGGAGAGTTTGGTGAATAAATGAATCCCAGGAAAATATTAGGCGGTTGCCTGCAGTCTCGTTTAGAAGAGACAGTGTTTTCGGAGAGAGGGGAGGATTCCTGCTGGAGGGTGGCATTTGTGATAGCTGCCAAAGGGCAGGAGCCAGCCATGAGCTCTGCTGTGCTGCTCCTATCCTGGAATTTCCTCTGCAAATGGGTAGTCCTGCTTCACCCACAGCAGCTTTTGGAATTTTGGATCCCATCAATGCAATTGCATTGCTTCCAGCTCAGTTATGATGGCGTAGCTAAGATGGGACTGTGGTGTGAGGTCCTGGGGGGGATGCCCCTGAGCCTGCAGCCTGGCCCTGCTGCCCATGAGCAGTGGCATCCTGCTGAGCTGGGCACGGCCAGGCATGGGAGGAGTGACCTGTGAAAGGCAAGTGCTTGAGCCCCGCAGAGATGCAGAACTGGGTCTGGTGTTGTCCTTGATTTGCTCTATTCCCAGTCATTCAGCAGCAGGGGCTGTGAGCATGGGGAGGGATTTCTGTGCCAGGCAATGATGAGTCACCGGCGGAACCCGCCACAGGTGGGAGACTGCCTGTTTCAGGAACTACAAACAATACACTGGTTAAGGAATGTAGGTGGAACAGGGACGGGCCCAGTATGAAGTGAGCCTAGTTGCAAGTTTGTGATTTCTCAGTGAACCTTTTCCCTCAATATTTTTGTTTTGAATGTTCTAAACAACTGTGTGTTTCATAATTAAATATATTGGTGAGTTTTGTGTTATTTCCTGCTTAGACATAACTAGGGCATGTGGGGGATCTTGGAGATCTAAGATAGCTATCATCTGAGATTTCTATCCTCAATTTGCAGACCATGCTGTGTAACAAAATCTGAATATTCATTTTGAACTTTTGGGGTTTGCTTATCCAAACTATTTGAAATTCGCCAATCATTATCAAAGCAAAAATCTTCTTCTCTTTGCTTCAGTTACTGAGAGAGATTGCAAATTCTTACTTGGGAGAGTAGTCAGCATGGGGAGATGGACTACATAGCTCCAACTTTGAAAGTGGGACAGTCCAAGTTTAATGTTCTACTTTCTGCTTAAAAAGCCCCCTAAAGCAATGGAGAAAGGACATCTAAAAACTTACATTTCCTTTTTGAAATTTATAAATAGAGGCGATTCTCCCTCAGCAAGTTGTAATAGCCAGCTTTGCTACTTGCTTGTTTATTTGAGCAATGATGAAGTTACATAACTTTTCTTTAGGTAATAAATTCATCAACATAAGCAAAGTCAGTTGTCTTTTATATCTGGACATACAATTTCCCCACTCTGCCTTCTTCCTGTACATGAATTAAGTAGTTTTAGCCCCTGAAGAATTGAGCTTCAAGAGTAGAACACGGTGTCAGCAGAGTGTCCAGCTCACCAGCCCCCATGAAAATAGGTTTCTATAATGAAATTTGTGGTTGCATGTGTGACACAGACTGTCAAAGTTCGTCTTGCATTCAAGATTAAAAATGTTATTTCTATTCATTGTTGTCATGTTGCTCTTTCCCTTAGCTTTATTTCGTCTTACTCTCTTACCTTTCCTTTGCCCTCCCTCAGCTTTCTCACCTCTTATTCTCCCCATTGTAACAAGCTTTTACTTCCCTTCGCTGCCTCACTGTGTCTGGCTTTAGTTTATGCTGTTTCTCCTCTTCTCTATGCATATTTTTCCTTATATTAATTTTGTAAAATGGACCACTGTCTGTGATTGGGTGAAGTGAGAGTGAATGAACGTGGGCCTGATGATGAAAACTTAAAACTCCTTTGATGACCAAGTCTACAGCTGTAGAATTAATGCAGTCAAGTGCTGGGAAGGGCAGAAGACCACATCTTTCTTAAAATAAGGGGTGGGAAGGTTTGCTCACTTCTGCCATTGCATAATAGAAAGTTGGTTGCTCTTCAAAGTGATCCAAGTGGCTAAATGGATTTTGCTCGTGCCCTGGACTGAGCAATCAAGAATCAGGAGAGTCCACGTGTGACAGGACAGGATGGCAGGGAAGAAATCTTTGAAAAATTTAGAGGGGAGAGGATGTATCTGACTCCTCAAGGGGAAAATTACTGATTCTTGCACTCATAGGATGCTTCTGTGAGATAGTGTAAAATAAACACTTCAGGACCTGGAGCCTCTTTGGAAGGGTTTCCATTGCACTGCACCATGAAATCAAAGGCAGACAGGGAGAGGTTTTTCACCCTGGTTTGTTTAACTTCATTTGAAGGACAGACCTTTGCATATAATTTCAAATCCATGCAAAACATGGATGCTTTTAAAAATGAGTCAAAATGAATGGTAGAAACTTCCTTTATTTTCAAATGGCCAGGTTGGTATTGCAAAAATGAGAATAGAAAAAAACCTCCCTGAGCATATCACAATGCCTGCAGAAGGCTTTTCTTTTTGTTTTCTTTCCTTTCTTTTTTCTTTTAAGAGAAATTGCTTTGTTTATTTTCTGAGATTTCAGCTGCATCACTATGACAGACCATATTAGTTTCGTGATTAGAATTATTCCTGCAGTGGGCTGCATGAAGTTTTCCTTTTGCATGGAAGAAGAATGCTCCTGCCAGAGCAGGCAGTGCCCCTTCTGTCTGCAAAGAAGGGATATTGTAGTGGAAATACAACTGCAAAGTGGAATATGTTGTCTAAGAAGCAGAAACATATTTGTGATGAGAGGAAAAAAATATTAATCCTTTCAAGAATTAATTTTCCAGACTATGCTTTTGCAAGGTACTGAGTGTGTAAACTGAAGCTGCTTATCTTAGATAAGGATAGAGGGGAAGAACAGATGTCTGTGGACAGGAAAGAAGAGAAACAGCTAAGCACAGACTCTAGGTGCACCACAGGTAGCTTTATGTGTTTATATAAACTGAAATGTGATTGAAAAAATGCCAAATTTCTGAATGTGAAAAATTAGAAGGTAGAAAATGATCCTTTGGCATTGAGGATGGGCATTGCCTGGGACTGGGGTTGGCCTGGCAAGGCAGTGAGCTCATCCCTCCATTGCTGGATGTGCATCCCTCCCTCATGCTCTGGGGGCCTGCAAATGGACACCCTGAGCAAGTCTGCCTCGCCCCTGGAATCTGTGCCTCAGCAGGGAGCCTGGAGCAGGAAATCCTTTAGCACACACAACTTCAGAGCTCCTTTCCTTTTCCTTCAGATGTCCTCACACTGCTGGGACATATGTGAGCAAAGTGGCAATTAATGTCACTGTGAGTACAAGGGACTTGTTCAAAGGCTCAGGGTGATTCTGCTGCCTGAAATTTTTATCCATTAGAAATATATGTATTTTTAATAAAAGGGCTTTTTTTAAGATAGAATGGGGTATGATGAGAAATGTAGAAGAATGAAAAAATTCAAAAATTTTACTAATCCCCTAAGGGAAAAAACCTCACAAAATAACTCTCAAATGTTTTGTATTTGTTTGGTAACTGGAATATCTGGATTATTTTAACAAGAAAATTATGAGTAAGTACTTTTTCTTTGGACTTCTGCTACTATAAATAAAATGTGAAATACTTTTCCTGTACAGGAAAGGATTATTTTACTGATTCATAGTTTACTTGTATTTTTTATTGAAATTCATTTTCACCTTTCTCATGATTAAAATGGATAAATTGCTTCAATCTGTCTATATACATGTATTTTGGTGGTTTTTTAGTAACTTTTATGGTATGGGCTGTAAGCTGGTATCTGAACCAAAATATTTTATCCTGAAGTTCTGTTCCACTCATTCATGAGTAATTTATTTCCACAATTTGTTAAAGTAAGTAATTAGAGTAATAGGCACATACTGGTAGTTTTTCAATTATTTTCACTTACACTAAAATAAAATTCCATTTAAAAAGAGAATGTGTTTAATGTGTCGTTGAACGAGAGTATAACTCTCTCAAGATAATGGTCTAACTTTTACTTGCAGCTGTATCCATCAAATACAAAGGCAACATGAAAAATTAGAGTAATAAAAGAGTAGGTACTTTGCTTTAGTGAAAGACTATGAGCTGCCCTGGTGGACATTAAGAAAAAATTACCTTCCTAAAACTATTTAATTTTAGTATGGTGTGTTAGCAGGCATCAGGCTGATCTAAAATAAGAGATGATTGGGGAAGGATTTTTTTAAAATTACTTTCTTATTAATTTATTTAATATGACTGTGAACCAGTAAATATATAGTTTGAAGTAAGCAGCCTTTGACACTTTTGATATAAAAAAAGTCTCATATCTTTTACCAGCTTTAGATTTTCTTGGTGTTCCAGCTCCTGGAATCCTAAATGTAAATTTAAACCTCTGATTCCAAGAAAGGAAAAATGAATCTCAGCATTAGAGTTACAAAATGGAAATGGTGGAAATATTACCTGCCTGTAACTTAAATGCTCAGAATCCAAAAAGCAAATGAAGAGTCCAAAAATTATTTTGGATTTTAGTGAGGATGTGGATGCAGGGCTGTGCTAAACCCAAGGACATCTTAGCTCTTTAGGTTCAAAATACCACAGAGCTTCTACTCTGTCTCCTTCTCACATCTTCCAAGCAGGATAGAGATTTTTAATAAAAGCTCTGTGAAAACTGAAAGAAAAAAAATAGGTATTCTGAGCAGCTTTAATCCTGTTCTTTGAATTCATACAAAGAAGCTGGCTATTTGTCATTTCATTTCTCATGTTGTATTTCTAAGTACACCATTGAGCAGCTTCACACCAGATCTAAATGAGAGGAAAACCACAGCCTTTGTAAGAGAAAGTCTCAGTTGTGGCAGGGAGGGTCTGGGGGAGGAGAAGGACCCACTCTGTTAACTCAGTTTGCCTTCATAGCTTCTCTTTGAGTCATCATTGGCTTTGTTCCCACCTTTCCTCTGACACCTGGGGAGGAAGAGGATGCCATTCCCTTCTCAAGTCAACATGAGATTCTCCTGGGTCCCTGTCAGGTGTAGCACAGCAGAGGTGGAGGGCTGCAGTGCTGTGGGGCTGTGCTCTGCAGTGATGGACACAATTCCAGCTCGACCCCGAGGAGTCTCCCGAGCCCAGCTGAGCCTGTTCCTTCTGCAAGGCAGCATATGCCACCTCTCCTGACAGTGGGGATTTGTAAACTGTGGGGTTCTTTTTGCCCAAGTGGGCATTTACTTTATACAATATGAACAATTATTTAGTTTAAGTGCTCCCAAATTTAGACACGATTTCTTGTACGTGAAAAGAAAGGACACTGAGTTAAGATTTCTGTAAGAAGGAGCTTTTAAAAGTGGAGTTTGGCTTCTTGCTATGCTTGGTGGGACCAATGACCATAGCCAACAATTTTTGGTGTTTCTCAGGTAAGAAAGAGTAAGATAATTTCTCTCCTCTTTCCCCCAAGCCACTTTCTGGCACTGTACTGGTTGGAAGGGGCAAGAGCTGTCCCTGTCCCTTGCCAGCACCCAGGCCCTCAGGGCAGAATGAGAGCTGCAGAGGTGCTGGGAATGTGGTCACTACCTTGGCTTTTGGCCCCATCTGGTGAGTTGCCATCACCAAGGATAAAGGATGTAAGGATGTGCTGGTAAGGAAAAGGGCAGGAAAAAAGTGATTCCCAGTGTGCTGGAGGAGGAATAAACTCTAATGTGATCATCCCTGTCACAGATGGAATATTTTACAAAGTATTCTGTCTATAATAGAAGAAATATGCTAAACATCACTATTATGCTGCATTTGAAATGTGGAAATAAAAATAGAAGTTGAAAGGTAGAGCTATTGCCTCTGCTGGGTTTATAGCTTGCTGTCAGTGGAAGATGTTAACCCTAAAACTTCCTGGGAGCAGCTTGTTCACTGTGGGGAAAATGGTGGAATAGCTTTAAGGGTTAATAAAATGTAGCAAATTGTACTTTTTACTGCTATAGCTGACCATTATTTTTCAAGTTCTGTAATAAATGATTGAGCATAGAATGGTAACACAAACTGTTGCAAAAATCAATCTGCATGTTAAATCCCACTTTTGTTTTGATTGAGGCGGAGTCAGTTATTAACTGCATGATCAGAGCACAGACGCTGAGTCCTATTCTTTCCTTAATTGAGAATTGCTGTTACAGATACTTGACAGTGGCTCATAGTGGCAATAATCCCTTTTGAAAATGGTTGTTATTCTAGTCATAAGTAGCTTGCCGGGGCACTAACCCCAGCTTCACCTCTGATGGTTAGGAAAAGAATCTGGCTCGTAACTGATGATGTTTAGTGATTTCTTGCTAGATAACTGCCAAACTAGCAAAGTAAGTTTGAAAACTAGTAAATTTTAAAATATTTTACTTTTGTTTAGAAGGAAGGCGTGGCCTGTGAAAAATACTCTAAGTCTCATTGTCCAAAATAAAAAGTCGCTGCTTACTGTGAGTGCTGACTTAAAAATTCTTGCACGTCTTTTGTTGATCTTGCAGGCTGATGCACACGACCTGCTAATGCGATGCTTGGCTTTCCATAGAGAGCCATTCATCCATGTTATATGTGAATGAAGCTTCCTGGTTTGTACATGTGCTGTGTCACATTCCTCTGGTTTTCTAACAATGCTTTTAATTGGTATGCTGTGACTAATGAGCATGAAGTCCCAGAGGAAATGGAGCAGAATTTTCCATTATCAACCAAGAAGCTTCAAGCACAGATTATCAGGGCTTAAACTCCAGGATAAACCAGGGTCAAAAGCTCCAAGTATAATGGAACCTCATAGATTAATATTTTGCTTCCATAACATTAAATTAATAGTTTCTCAGCAAAACTGTATTGTTTGTCTGATGGCACTGTGCAAACTATAACTGGCATTTCACTTGGACATCAGATCAAATCCCTGACCCTTCACTGTAAAAGTTCCAGTAACACTTGAACACTGATGTCCTGCCTTTGTTCCAGTTTGGGTAATGATGTGCAGCATACTTTTGTGGGATAAGACTCTCTTCAGTTTCAAGCAGAGAACTTGCTCTTCATTCTTCTTCTGAAAAACTATTGTAAAGTGTTGCTGACACAGGACTGCTGCCATATGGTGCACCAAAAGTGGTTGCATTTTTGGGGGGGTTAACAGCTCTGACTCAGACTTGAACGTGTTCAGGACCACTTTGCTTTCTAGATTAGATGAGATTGGATGTAATAAGACCAGCATACCTTTAGGCTACCTCTGCCAAGTAGAGCAAAGTAATTATCTTCTGCGCCTTACGTTCAGCACACCTACTAAGTGTCCCCAACAGGCACAGTATCAAAGAAAATTTAAATCAACTTAAAAGCATAAAAATGTTTCATTTCACATTCAGAATGCTACTGGAATTGGTGGGGGAAATTGTGTGAGCTTTCCAATAAAGTATATGGAATAATATTTTTATTAATTCACTCTTTTAGTATTTAACCCAGTATAAAATTAATAATTTCCTCCTTTCTAATAGAGTCTCAGCATAAGTAATGCCTTGAAAGCACCAAACCAGAGAAAGAAAAAAAAGATTTTTTTTTTTTAAGGTTAGTTTCAGCAGGGTCAGTTCCCTGAGCTGTCATGGTTCAGTATGTGGCTATGCAGAGGTCTGTGGGGACAAGGACTGGAAGTGAGCAGCTGAGGGAAGAAGGGATGTCTTCTTGCAGCAACATTACCACCTCATAACAGGTTAAAGCTCATGAAGCTATGGCTTACATCTTGGGAGCCCAGAATTAAAATCAAATAAATATAATTTCTTTTACATGTTGAAACTCCTTCATTGCACAAAAACATCATGGTACTGGTGGGAGCTGGACGGGGTAGGTTGGTTCTTCTGGTGCAGGTGGCTCCTTGCCTTCCCAGCAGCTGTGGTTGCAAGAAAGCCACCTTTCATCTGCTCCTCTCTTACACATTTGGTTTGCTTCATTTCCTAGCTGTTGGGCTCTTGTAGACCCTCTCCATTCTCATTCTGTGAGGGAGTTGCCAGAGGTGCTGTCACCTCTCGTGCTTGGTGTGTGAGTGCCCAGTGTCTCTGGGCAGTGTGAGTGTGCTTGCAGTGAGGAGAACACAAGGAGTTCTGTGGTTCTGTGCATCTTTTTGAGAAACAATAAGGGAATTGATGCTGCAGAAGTATCTTGGACAGTTGTTTCACAATACAGAATTGATTTCTTTTGTTTGCATATTGAAGAAATTCTGTATTAGCACTGTATTATAGAATATTAAGGTTGTATTAGATGCAAAGGTTACCAGGTGCAAATACTAAGAGCAATAAGTGCATTGTGTATTCCGGCTGTGATATATTGACCTCCTATCCTGTGAGGAAGGGGTTTATGCTTCCTCTGCCATCAGGAGTTCTGTGTGCAATATTAACTGTGGATAGCTGTAAATAATTCCCTGTCCTTTTCTTACTGTCACAGATACCAAGGGGACAAACTACTGGTGGTACCAAAACATGGTACCTATTACTGCTTTAAAGCCCACAGAGAAGGGAAAGGGGAGAGGAGTTTAAAGGTTTTGGATGCATTCTAAATGCAGGTAAGAGAGCACAGCTGATGTACTTCAGGGTGGCATGGAGTGTATCCATTTACTCACCCAGGTTGCTGTAAAGTACAGAAAACCAAGGAAGTTGTGGTGAAGGTCAGTAGTGCCTTTCATTTTCATTTGACAGATCCTGTAAAACCCAGAGTGTGGATGTCTGCTAACCACCATTACACTGCAGGTTGTATTCAGTGACCCAGCAGTATTGCAAAACATGCCAGAGCTTCATCTGTGGAACACCTCCTGGCTTTCTGGAGAGCAGAATGCCTCACAGCCCCTGAGCTGGGGCACGGGTGCAGCCCTCTGGGCTTACAGGGAGAGAGGGTGCCAGGGGCTGCTGGAGCTTCCCAGCACACATGCCTGGACTTAGTGCTGCTCTGACCTTCCGGCATCTTGCTTTTGTTTGGGAGCCAACAAGTGGAAGGAGAATTCCTCTGTCCAGTCCAACTCTCTTGTCCCAAAGGGCAGTGGTGTGGAATCACGCTCACAGATTTGCTGGTTTCCAACTCAAAAACCATCTTGGTTTTCATGCTTCCTGTGTGTATTGGGAAGCTCTTTGGTCCATCATTCCTTTCCCTTGCTAGAACTGTAGCATTTCTGCTGTGCAAAGAACAAAGATGTTACCAATAGCCAGCCTGTTTCTCTGCATAGGAAAATGTTTGGGAAAGTCCTCCCACAATCCCCCTCTGGTTTTTTGACTCCTTGTGCTGCCATGGCAGTCTAGAGAAGTTACTTACATGTTTTTATTTTCATAAATATGTGTGAGAGGGTGAGAGGGAGGTGATTATAAGTATGCTTTGGAACCCATGCCTTGGTGTCCCACATGAAAAGTATTATCCAGCAGAACCTCCAACCTTGTGCCTTTAAAAAACAAACATGTTTCCCTACCACCTTCAACAGGTATCCAAAGACACAAAAACCTTAAAGAATTTTCAGGCAACAGCAAGAACTTCAAAAATTGCTCTTCCCAGATCCCACTGCTGCATTACCCAGAATAATTACACTTTTTGACAAACAGGATTTTGGCAGTTGTACAGAAATGACCTTTTTAGTCAGTAGTTCAACTGTTCAGAGAAGTGTGTATAGAGTGATACTACTTCTTAAATGAAATAAATGCTAATATATGCTAATGTCTAATAACTTCACATTTGTATTTTTCGTTTTATTCTTTTCATTAAAAGCCTTAAAACATTCTTCTGAATTTTATACTTACATTTTAGGGAACGATAAAACTATAACCTTTAAGATCATTACTGCTTTATAAAATGAGGGTAAAGGTGTTTGCTTTTTTAGTGCTTTGGGAAATATTCATATTTTAGTAAAATATACCACTCTAGTTAATCTGGATTTTAACTAAGCAAATGTAAAAGTCAAACTTTTCAAAAGAGTGAAAAATACTTGAATTTTTAACATCTCTCTGAAATAAGATGCCATGTCCAACTTTTTAGTGCTTGGTTTGTTGAAAAGATCAGAAGTACAGCCCTTATTGACTTAGTCCTGTGCTGAGTGTAAATTCACACAAAGAAGAGCAATTTAACATGTGACTGACCTTTTTCACTGCAAGATGAAGAAATGTGCTGTTAAGGTTACCAGTGTGGCAGGATGTTTAATCAGCTTCTTTGCTTTAAAGAACAGTAGGAAGGAGATGATGTATTAAAGATGATAGCTTCTTGTAGAATTTAACTCGTAATGCCAGGATCTGAGTACAATAGCAGATTAAATCTCTGTAGGGGAACTTCCTACTGGACTTTCTATTTTTAGATGTTTGTGGCTGCTTCTTCCTTTACTTCTCACTAGTTGACTTTTGCTCCCTTGAAGAGGTGAGTTGCTTTCTCTGAGATCTACTTCCAAACTCTGACAATGTATTTCTGTTAAGAGCAAATTTCTCTTCTCAGTTTTGTAGAAAAGGCAAAAGAAGACAGCATAAATGGAGCCATGCACGTTACTGTTGTATTTCAGTGCATGCATGAGGTAAATTCATGGCTTCAAGCACTAAATGTTTGCAACACTCTTAGCATGTGTGTAACAGCACAGCAAACTTGTGTAACAATAACAAATCAACCCAGATTTGCAGCTGGGTGAGTCGGGTAGTCTGGTGTTCTGTGCATTCAATTCGTCCCTCATGTTTGAAACCCCCCCAGAGATGTGTGTGCCTCCTCTGAGTCAGGCACATATCCGTAAGTCTGGCTTCACCTGCCTGTCTTTTCTCTCCAACCAACATGGACTGGTTCCAGAATAGCTCTTTATTTTAGGAACAGCACCTTTTTCCTTTACTGCCTCCCATGCCCTCTTTTGAGAGATTAATTTACAATAGGAATCCTCATTCTAATCTATCTCAGAAATAGCACAGCTGAGGTTATGATATTAATTTTAATTACAATGAGACCTTCTTCCTCTTCTCCACTGTTCATCCTCAGGATGTTGCAGTTCTGTGCATCAAAATCCACCACTCTCTGCCCCTACCTACTATGATCTTTTCAGAGGTTCACGTATCTTGCATTTTGCTGTCTTTCAAAGGTGACTTTTTGTGTCCATTCTGCTTTTGGGGTTGGACTAGATGATCTTTAAAGGTCCCTTCCAACCCAAACCATTCTGTGATTCTATAATTTCTATTCTAATTCAGGCAATGCATATGTATTTTTTTTGGAAGTTTCAGTAAGTTTTTTATTTGTAATTTGCATTTTTGGTCATATGTTTGCTACTAGTTTTCACCTTTTGCCAGTCGATACTTATTTTTAATAAGGTATATTAACACAGTGAAACTACTGTAATATTACAGAAATATTCTCCTACTAGTCTTGTATGTTTAGATGAATGGTCTTCTTTTTCACTGCAACAAATTTTCATTTTATTGTTTTTTAATGAAGCAGTGTGGTGGTTGACCCTGGCTAAATGCCAGGAGCCCACCAAAGCTGTTCTATCACTTCCCTCCTCAGCTGGGCAGGGGAGAGAAAATGCAATTAAATGCTTGTGGGTTGAGACAAGGACCTGGAGAGATCACTCACCAAGTACCATCCCAGAGTAAACAGACTCTATGTGGGGAAATTAGTCTAATTTACTACTAATCAAATCAGAGTAGGATAATGAGAAGTTAAATACTAAAACACAACCCTCCCTTCTTCCCAGGCTTTATTCCTGATTCTCCACCCTCCACCTCCAGCAGCACAGGGAGATTGGGAATGGGGATTACAGTCAGTTCATCACACATAGTTCTGCTGCTGCTTCCTGCTCAGGGGGAGGACTCCTCACACTCTTCCTCTGCTCCAGTGTGGGCTCCCTTCAAGGGGAGACAGTCCTCCACCAAGTTGACATAAATCCTTCCCACAGGCTGCAGTTCTTTACCAGCTGCTCCAGCGTGGGTCCCCCACAGGGTCACAAGTCCTGCCAGCAATCCTGTGCCAGTGTGAGCTCCTCCCTCCCTGGGTCCACAGGTCCTGCCAGGAGCCTGCTCCAGCACAGCCTTCTCAGGGGGTCACAGCTGCCCTCTGCCACCACAGAACTAGAGTAAGTTCACATGTGTTTGTCACCAGTCTCTCTTCGGACTGGGCTGTTTTGTCCATGGCTTCCTTGTGCCAGGGTGGTGCCCTGGATGCTGGATTTCAGGCTGATAGAGATGAGAAGACCTCAGCTGTGAGGACAGAGGATGGAGCTCTAAGAAGCAAGGAGGTGTGAGGAGAAGTGGCAGGATGCTGCATGTTAGATATGGGATAGTCTTCCCCTCCCCCCCCCCAAACATCTAGGTATCTCTTGACTCCCCCTTGGATCTGGCTCAGCTTGCCTGGAGTGTGGAATTAAATCTGTATACAATTTTTGCTCTCTGTGTCATAAGGATTGTCAAAACCAGAATTACAAGTGTTAGTTTATTAGTTTTAAAAATGGTGTAGGTGAGATGAAAGCATTAACTGTGTCACTGAAACAAATCTCCCCAATGATACTGACACATTACCCTGCAGAGGACACTTATGGAATGAATTACAGTGGGTTATTTAAGGGACTGTTCTTGAGGACTGCAAAGATATACCTTCAAAGGACGCTTCTGTAGCAGCAAAAGGTGTGTGCACAGCAATGGCAAGTTGTCACAGATCCCACCTGTACTTCCTGGAAAGGAATTAAGGCAAAACAGGGACACACCAAGTTTATGGAAGAACTGGAATGAAATTTCTGAGTCTCTGAGCTGTGGTGTATGAGCCAGGCAGCAGCTGCTGCTCCCCACCTACGCCTTGGCTGTGTCCAGGGTGACTGTGACAGAGGAGGCTACAGTCAGTAATGGTTTTCGTTAAAAAAAAAAGTATTACCAGCAGCAAAAACATTCTGTGGGTTCTTCATAATCAAAATAACATGATGAGTAAAATGAGGATATGGTAAAGACCATTACAAAAACTTCGTTCACTGCTAAATAGCAATTTTATGCAAAATAGCTGCAGCCTCTTATTGGGTCCTACTACTACCCTCCTTCTCTTTCTCTTCCAAAAAGAGGCAAAGTTCATGGGTGTAGGAAGGGTAGCTGCAATTTATTTCCTTTATTCCCTGAAGATGCTTTTTGGGCACTGTAAAATGAGATTTCAGTTTTGCAGAGCCCTGCAATAGGCCTTACATAGCTTGGGACCCTGCTTGGAGAACCATTGTCTTGGACTTTAAATGTGAAATCAAGACAGCATCTGTTTGCATTTAGTCTGCTATTTAAATGAACATGGATTTTGGTATGGCAACGTAATTACTTTGAGACGGCACTCCTTTTTCTCATATGAAACAAAAATCATCATGTGAATAAATCTGCAACAAATTTTATTGACATTTTGGGAGGTGCAAGCATTGCTCGTGTCAATTACAAGTATTGTCACATGCTTTCCCAGGACAGAGTTTCAGTATATCAGTGCATTTTCATACCTGCTGCCTCTATGGTAGCACTGCTAATCACATGGCCAGTAGCCATGAGCCATCAAACACCTCTCTCTGTGGAGCTTCTCCCAGGAGAGTTTTTATTTCTCTGCTTCCTAATGAAGGATTTCTTTGCCAGAAAACTTGTGGAAATATTTTTCCTGTATTTCTTCAGACTTTTCCCAGTAGAGAGTATCTTTCAATTTTAGCTCTTTTCCTCTGTCACGTTGACCCCACTGCTGTTCTTTCTGGATTTCCGGCACACTTTGTTTTTCCAAGTTTCTGTTTGCAGTTTGTGATGATTCTTTTGCACTGATGGAGCATCTGCCCATAATTTGCAATTTTCTAATGTGAAAAGCCATTTTGTTACAGTGAGGCTTTGATTCAGTGATGAATCCTAGTTCAGTCTATTATTCTCAAAGATGACTGACTTCTAGTAATTTAATTTCAACACCTAAATGAGCAGCCTGGGCTCCTGATACAGCAAATAAAACCTCCTTAGAGGAGTCTAGAGCACTCTCATCTTCCTGATCATTGACCAGATTATCTTAAATTGATCAGGGATGGGGGAAGGTATGTCCTTAGGAAGGACTTTCTTTGTGTCTTGCTTTTCATGGAAGGTGATGATCCTGTTGTGCTGTTACAGTTCTTCCACCTCGAATATTACTATTAAAAGCCTAGATCATGGCTTCTCTGTTTTCCAAGTCTGCAGCAGGGTCAGAAAAAGATATGAGCGAGGGATTGGTAAATCTAGGAGTAGCATGCTCTATTGAATCTTGTCAATACAGTTTCCACAGAAGTGTCCTGGGAAGGTTGTGAAGGCTGAAGTGCTCACAGCACAGCTGAGTTTTCAAGATTTTATATCAGATCTCAAGGTGAAGGCATGGACTAAACAGGGACAACTCTGGCCTTCCACCTTTCTTAAGGTGCTGGGGCTGCAGCATCAGTCTCTCTAACAAAATCCCTTAATGATACAGAGGGATCTCTGAGAGGGAGTTTCACAAGCTGTTGTGCAAAGCCCCTTTCTTTGGTCTACAAGAGAGGAAGGGAGGTGTTCCAGGCTGAAGAAATGAAGAGACAGAGAACACTATCTTAAAAACAGCCCATCTAACCCAAACCAACACAGAAAGTAAAGGAAAAAAAGCCTCTATTTTTCTCAGTTGCTGAATTCAGCTAACACCCACCTTTCATCATTGCTGTACCAAGGCTGATTTCAGGGTCTAGCATATGGTTTAGCTATTGACTTGGCTTCCTCTTAATTGAGATCTTTGAAATGAGATTGTTCCATGCTGTGCAGTGCACATTTATACAGCCATTCGCTAAATATTTTGCCTTTTCTTCCCCCATTAATGACAGTAAAGTTGTCAGGAGGCTGTTGCCACCTGAACCTTTTTGTCGCTGTTTGTCTTCTGACTGTTGACCCTGCCATATGGGGTGAGTTCCCAGATCTTGCAAGACTGTGTAGGGCTGATGGAGATATTTTCATTTAACATTCATGGCAAAGGCACTCTGTCCTCTATTGACATCCATAAACTATCACTGGTTTGTTTACAAGACTGGCTTATAAAAATACACACAGAGAGTGAGTGAAAACTTGTTTCCTTACTACAAGTGATCTTAACAAAGAGCTTTCCGGACTTGAAAGGCAAGACAAGCAAGCATTATGCTGTGATTTAGGTTTCTGCTGTAGGAAGTCTTTTTAAACAGCGCATAGAGATCTCCTTTCAGAAATGTCTGTGTTGACATTTAATAAAGTTATTGTTAAAATTTTGGGGTGGGGGTTGTTTGGTTGGGGTTTTTTTAGTTCATGAGGTTGTTCCTGCCTATAGATTGAGAGTTGCTTCCTTTTGCTGTTAAAGGCTGGGGTTGGAAAGGAAGACTTACTGCAATCTATTTCAAGAATAGTCTGAGGAGGAGGAAATTCCCTTCTTGTTCCTAGTAACACTCTGCTGGAGGAGGAGAATAGTTCAGTAAGTTAAAACATTTAAATGAAGTTTTGATTTCATATGTCTTGTTATTATCTAGAAATTTAATAATATTTTAAACATAGTATGTTTTATCTTCTTTTTAAGGGGGAGGGACTGTGGGTATTGTGTAATATCTTTGAACTCAGTAGTTACTAATTTGGTGAATTAACAAGGGTGAAATGTTCAGTAAGAAAAGAAAACAATAGCAGATCTGCTACTTCTTGTTATTACAAAGCACCAGTCTAAGCTGCCTGGGTACCTCTGAGAGACATTAGCAGCACATTTCATTATCCAGGATCTTGGATTAAGAGACAGAGATAATTTTGCCCATCCACGCATCTGTAATGTTCTTATCTTTTCAGATGTTTCAGATAGCTTTAGGGTACTTCCACCAACAGTTTAGAATCAAGAGTTCTGTTTAAATATCAATAGTAGAGCAATCCAAACCTCCTTCTAGGCAGAGTTAGATACCCTAGGTGAGCAGAGAGTGAGAGTGTTTGCCTAGATGCATTTCTCTTTTGCTTTAATCAAAAATAGAGGGGTGTTCAAGGCATACCTAATTCTGTACTTCATCCAGAAGCATGTGGATCATGCTGGGAGCAGTGGCCATGTGGATCTAGGTAAGGAGGCACTATGGAAGCGTTGGTGCTCCTCTGTTACACAAGGAAGCTGCTCCTGGTGCAGTGGGGTGTGTGCTGAAGCACAGTGGGACCCCCCGAAATCCCCTTGCCCTCTGTTCCTTCTCCACAGGGCTGACTCAAGGAGGCAGCTTGAGTGCAGTAAGGCAAAGCCCAGGATCTGTCTGTGCCTTCCTGCCTGCTCCTCGGCTGTCAGTAGGAAATTTGTCTTCATCCCAGTGGCTGCAATTCCACTGCTGTTTATGGGCTCCTTGTAGGAGCTGTTACACAAATGCCAAAGAGGCTCTGCACCCCAAAAGTCTTAAACTGCTGAAGATACGCATTTGTTCTCCTTTTGTCACCCCTAGGAACTGAGGTTTGGTGAGCAAATTCTTGAATTTTTGTGCAGCAAAACTCAAAGAAAATAATTAATTTTTTAAAAAATGAGAATACGCTGGAGATGGAAGAAACATCTTCTGCCAGATAATTTATCAAGTGTTCTCTGCAACCCTTTTCAAGCCAGGAATGTTGCTGCAGGTGTGAGTTTGCTCATGAAGGTGCTTGTATACCCAGGTGAGCCACCCTCACACACTGTCCCCACCACGTACGTGCTAGCCTTTCAGAAAAGACACATTCCAGCACTGAGTCTCATCCTTTCCCATGTTCTGTTTTGGAACATGGCCAGGTGGGACTTTCATCTTCTGCCGACAGAATAACCTGCTTTGAATTTCCTAAAGATCTCTGTCAGATACGTGTGCCAGTATGTGAAACGATTAATGTTCATTTCAGTCATGCATCTGTTTCAGAAGATTATTGCTACATTTAAGTGAAAGTCAAGTATTTAAATGAAAGGGAATTTCTGCAATGCATTTTAAAGTATCATTTATTATATTATTAGTAATAGCCTGAAACTCATAGCAGAATTCATTGGACCATTATATCACATGCTGCGAGGAAATTCTTGTGATAGAGTTTATAATTTAATTGATGATGAGCAATTTAGAGAGGGAGGGATATGCTGTGAAACAGAGGTGTAGCATTATGTGTCTGTGAATACAGGTGTGTATATATGGGATAGTTCAAAGTTCAGTAATTAATAACTTAAGAATATCTGTCTTCCAGTCTAAACAAATTCATAAAATTTTAAGGAGTGTCAAATAACTAAAGGTTGTGGCATTCTCTCATTCAATTTTTCTTAAATCACTTTATTTTCCTGTAACTTTGTGCCTTTCTATTTCTTGCAAGTGAAAGCCCAGATTTCAACTTTTAAACTATATGTTAGACAAATTTCAGGAATTCACATGCTCTCCTTCGTTATTATTCTACCTATGAAAATACAGGAAAAAATGATAATTTGTCTGAAAAACATATTGGGTGCTTTTAGTGTGTTTCAGGTATTCAGAAATTTTAGAACTATCTCTTCCTTTAAATAAAACTAAATGCATTGTCATGTCCAGTGCTGAGAAGTGGCATTGTAAGGCAATTATTTTTGTACTTGTAAACAAGCTTCCATATGTAGGTACTTTGAAAGCGTTTTTTAAATCATGCTGCATCTGTGTCTGATGTTAACAACATGAAAAAACAGCCCAAAACTAAGTCTTCCTAATGGCCTGAAACTGCAGAATACGTACACAAAATTGCCTATCTTTAATTTAAAATAGCAAACATAAAACATAACTGCCTTCCTAAGCTTTCTCCATGAGCTTGACTGTTTCACAGACCTTCTCTGCCAAACTTCCTTGTTCTTGCTCACAGTTTTCTTGTCTGGGCAGAGACAGTTGTTCCCTTCCATGTTCTGACCAGAGCTGTTTTGATGTCACCTCGCCTGCAGGGTGACACACAAAATACTCAAGCTCCTTGCTGCAAAACCTGGAGCACCCAGTGCCCCCTGCCTTGGCACCCTGGCCAAGGTGTGGCACAGGCAGGGCTGCAGAGAGAACCAGGGCAGCCAAAGCCTCCTGACCGCGGGGCAAAAACCACAGCGCTGAATTTAGAGTTGTAGAAGCAGCTCAGATGGAGAGAGCTCCTGTGCTGCTCTGTGAGCAGGGCCTGCCAAACGCCTTTGGAGAGCAGGCTGATCCCACTTCTACCAGGAGTCTTAGCAGCAGAAACCATGGGCTACCACACAGACTGAGTGGTGGTAGGTTTGTGCAAGGTATGTGACACTGTGAATGGACTGGCACTGAATTTGTGTCAGGGTGGCAGAAGCTGTTATGGTCCAACAGCTGAGTATTGGTAAATTAAGCTAGTGACAGACAGAGAGAGACTAGGTCAGAAGAGCCATATTGGTTTAAAACGTAAATAAGTGAATAAGGTTAATCAAAATTTAAACCTAATAAGCCAATTACATTTTAATTTTTTACCTAGTAATGTTGGGAAGTATTACATTCTGTGTAAGGAAATTTTGGTATCTTTTTAGGAGACAGTAAGGCTTCTTATGTGTTTAAAATAGAAGTTAAAACACATTAATGAAGTTATGTACATGTGAGAACCACTTTGGGCAGATATTATGAAGCTACATTAAATTTTGCCTTGGCAGTTTAGCTTTGCCCTAAAAAATTTAAAGTAGTGGGTTTTAAGGGGATTTAAGTCAAAGTCAACAGAACTTTTATGTCATAATTTTGCAGCAAGTTGTGATTTTTATGGATTGGTGTGGTTCAGCATGGTAAATGCAACTATCACTGGAAACTATGTGAAAATGAGTTTTACTTATTGTTTGGATTAAAATTTATTATCTTCTTATTTCTGTACTTATTGATTAATTTAAAGTATAGGAAAAAAAATTACTAGGTTATGTAACAATGGCTAAATCTTGACAATAGTTTTGTAGGAAACAGACCACGTAAATGCAAAATCAGAATGGTGTGTTTTCCTAAAGCAGTACCATATGTTAGTTGATTAACAAGTTGTAGGGTTATTAGAAGATCTTGGCTGCCGGTAAGAAGGAGCATCTGTTTTCAAGGTTTTTTATCTAATATGTGTAAAGACTTTGCCAAGTCAAGTTTAAGTGTTGGGTTTTTTTGTTTTTTTAAGGAGGTATATCAGCTATATATTCCTTGAGTATTTTTCTTTCCGTAGGCAACACTAATGCATTTTTGGGATTCAAATCTAACCCCATTCCTGTGAAGAACATGCAGTAACATTAAGAAGTAATGCTCAATATCCCATGTTCAGGTATTTTATAAGAACAGTTCAAAATTCTGCCAAAATCACAGCTTGTATTTAGTCTAAAACTTTATGTTTTGTTTTATCTTCAACCAGACATCAACTCCAGTAACTAAATAGCAATCATAAAAGTTTAGTTTTCCTTCAGAAGTCAGCAGCTTACACTGATGCCATTGGTGTCTGTGCACAGTGCCAAGTGTGCATGCCTACATCACCATGTAACTCCAAAAACAAGTATCATGAGTTTTACAGAGTAAAAAGTACCTGCATGTACAACCTATTCTGAGATATTACATAGTTTTAAATGGTTATTCAATCTTATGACACTGTCTCAGAGCAGAATCTCTTGTGGTCTAGCCAGTTTTGAGGCCATAGGGAGAGCCAACATCTTGAGGCTTCACTCTCAAAACAAATGAGCTTTTAGAAAAGACAGAAGATTTAAAGTTCTTTCAGGACTCTCAAAGAGAACTTTTACTCTTCTGTGTTCAAAATCACTTTGTGGTTCCCAAAGCAGCATCTAAGAATAGCTTTAACATTTCTTATCCAGGCTTGATGAAGTTTCTGGACTTTCATATGGGGATCTTGCCAGCCACAGGACATGTTGTAGGACATGTTTCTGCATGTTCTTCTTTTGGGACTCATTGTGTTTCATTGAGAATGAGAGACAAATGAAAGTTTTAAAAAGAACTTTTTTTAAAAAAAACAAAAAAACATGGTTTGTGTGTCATTAATGTCTCTATTGTCAAAGTCTGATTTCTCTGTTCATCTGATTTCCCCACACTTTTATTAGGAGGCTGTAATTTGAGGCTGTGAAGGAAATTTTGACACAGATAATGGGTGGAGATAAACCTATTTTCTGTAAGCTCTGGGACTTTCCACAGTATGAAACTGTTTAGTTTTGCAAAAGTTGCCTGTATTTCATTGGCAGGACATTGAGAACAGTCGGGTCATGACCACAAAGTGAAAAGCTAGGACAAGTCTTGAGATAAAACAGCAAAAGAGGAAGTGAATTCCCCCTCCTGCTGCTGGGCTGTGTGTTTTAGGGGACAGCAGGTGGGGGAATTCAACACCTGCAGGAGGTAGGTGCTCACTTTCCTTCTCGGTGCTCGTGCTGGTGTTGAACAGCGTTCAGCAGCTGGAACCCCCCAGGCCAGCTCTCAGCCTCTCATCAGCCCAGCTACCCACTCTATCCAGCTACTGACAGCTTTAAAAATGCAGCCTTTTAACTATGCCTTTGCCTCTCCATAGCTTTTCTTCCTGTGCTTCTTGGGGGCTGCTAGGTGAGGCAAAGTAAGATACGTTGTCAGCAAAATGTGCTGCAGAGGACAAGCCAAGAGGTGAGAGGATCAGCAGCTGAGCAGGCAGGGGCAGGATGCACTCGTGTGTTTGTGTGTGAGAAACATTGCCTCTCCGTGTGGTGCCATATGCTGCACAGCCCTGGGATCCCCACATGGCTCAGCAGAGCCTGGTGTGGATGCTGCAGTGTGTCTACATGGATTGGGGTCAAAGTGTAGAAGGAAGCACTGTTTGCAACCCTTCTGGCACAGCCAGAGCCACCACTCATGAAGTGTTACTGACACAAGTTTTAAGAGCAGGCTTCATGCTTGGGTTTTCAAAGTCTGGACAGGAATCATGCAACAGCTCCATCTGCTATGAGACTGCAAACAGAAATGTAGTGCAAGGGAAAGACAGACCATCCTCAGCCTTGTAAAACAGCATTTTATGGTAGTGAGAGTCTCCTCAGAATACGACCTGGGTTAGATCATTTTGTTTCAAGAGAGAAGTCTTTTAGAAACTGATTGTCTAGTCTGCTGGCAGCAAAACAGTATGACAAAAAGTGTTGGGCAAAAATAGAAATAGGAAAATCTTCATACAGAGAATCTGGAACATGAGTCTAAAATTTAGAATTAAATATATGCTTGGCTCTTGAGGAAAACAGTCTACATGGGAATCACTCACTGTCTAAAACATTGTGGAAATGTTAGAAAGAGTATTAGGAGATATTTCCATGTATAGAGAGTACATATTTTTCCAAATAAAAAATTAATTTTATTTTATTCTCAGAACTATTTAAGGAAGTGTCATGCCATTCAAAAAACCATATGTGCAGATGTTTTCAAGTGATCCTTGAAAACACTACCTCCACTGGAGAGCTGCCCACTGAACAATAAGTGCTCTGCTCTGCTGCGTGCAAGAGTCAGCTCCTGTAACACTGGTCCTGTATGTGCTGGGCATTTAATGTAATGCATATGCTGCTGTACAGGCATGGAGAGGGGTCTCAGGAGAGTAATTCACCCCATCCTGAAACAGGTGTCTAGATTCAGTGCAATGAATTACCTTCAGCAGGTTCCTCTTTCACTTCTGTGGATACTAGGTGGACATTTGCTTGTATTTTGGATGGCTTGAGACCAAATGATGTCTGGCAGCCCTGCAGAAGAAGGAAGGTCTGGGATTCTTTGATGGTATCTAAGGAGAAGTCCCATCAGCTAGAAAAGAGCACTCTTATTTTCTCTCATTTGCAGTGCCAATATTGCAGATAGGTGTAAAACAACTCTAGAACAACCAGGGCATCAGCCTGCAGCCACCTTTGCAAGTCCATGTGCAGAGCCCTGGTCTCCAGCAGAGGACAGATTTGGCTGCTCTACACAAACCACAGTATCCAAAGGTTGCTTATGCAAGGTGTTATGAACTGTGTGTGCTCCCATGAAAAGATGAAGCTTTTGTGATTTTTTTTTTTTAATCTACTTCAGATTTTCTGGGTGAAGAGTTACTGAGATGCATCACTATGTATCATGTCATATGTACATCACTTGAGAAACAGTATTTAATCGTGCAAATAAAATGTTTACAAAGAGTCTGCTGCAAAAATCCCCAAGAGTTCCCTGTTACAGCAGTAGCTCCAAGTGCACATGGCACTCCTCACTACTCTGATGTGTTTCTGCAGTTAACACACAAGTAAATAATCTCAGGTATGAAACTGCCATTGCTTTGATAATTCTGTAAGAACTGCTTTCTAAAGTACTTGAAAATCTAATGAGATTCTGGATAGGTCTCTTTCAAGTCAGCCAGCCAGTCAGCCATTCCTTGAGAAACTGCTAGTAAAAAGTTTCTTACTGTGCATCACTGCTTAATAAAAGGTGTATTATTCTTTGCCCTTGAAAAATGTCTCCCGACCAAAAAAAAAAGAATAAATCTCTTGTTTCCTTGGACTGAGAAAGCATATAGATGGTTACACATCTCAAATAGGAAATAGTCAAAGCAAATCTCCAAGGAACTACGGGAACAAATCACATGATGCCTTCATGGCAAGGTTGTGTGCAGCAGTGTGAGCAGATATTCAGATTTTGTGCTTCTAAATGAGCAAATTGCCAATGACTTACCAGATCCTAGTGCTGCCTTGTGGAGTACTCTGTGCTGATCTGCACAGCCTTGCCTGCTGTACACTAGATCCCATATCCCAGAGAACTGGGGAAGGGCAGGGGAGGCTTGGTGCCACGCTGTGCTTCAGTCAAAGTCAGGGCACCTAAAGTCCTCCAGAGTGGCTTCTCAGTAGCAGGGAATTGATGCAGGAGAAAGATGATCTCAGCCCCCCAAAGCTGTACAGATCCTTTGTTCAAAAGGTTTAACAAGGTTTGACACTTGATAGTATCCAGAGCCTTGGATGCTGATGCCTTGTAAGATTTACCCTGCATTGTCTGTCTCCTCTGTGGAATAGCTGAAGCACTGCAAATTCGTTCTCTAGCTTCCACTGCAGTAACTTTCCTGTGTAGACAATTTTCTACAACAGATGAGACATGACTTAATGTATTGTATGCCATTCATTTTCTCCCATATCCTCTCTTCAGGAGGAGATTTCCATGTGATTCTCACCACAGAGCACAGTGTTTTGATTAGGTCTAGGGTTGCTATTTTTCTGTTGTAATGTGCTTCTATTTCTTTATGTTTAGAACAGATTACAAAGTGTTGCTGTCAGTATTAGGCCTTCTGGTACCTTGTCAAGTGTAAAAGCTGTTATAGCAGGCCCAACAACCTGTCTTGAATAGTGATCGTTACCTAAAGAAGAATGTGGGATCAAGAGAAGTATGTAGTCATACTTCTGGAATATCCTCCCAGCTCCCAGAAATATGCAATTAAAAGATCACTTGAGGGAAACCAGGGATTATGTCCATTTTCTTAACAATGCTCAATGGATTTTATTTTCCATTCACTTTTTTTTAATTTTTTTAAACTTCTCTTAACTCAGTAACTGCAGTGTCCTACAGCATGAAGTTCCCCAGCTTACCAGCATTTCCATAATGCTCTGTGAAATTAATATTCACATCTATGTAGTTTTGAATCATTAGCTTACTTCTTTCATTTGATAGCCCTACAGTCTGTATTGAGAGAGACGATAAACAGTCTTTTTCCATTCAACTTCTGTCACCCATGTTTATAGACCTCATACAGATGTTTGAGTCTTCTGTTTTTGTAATGGAGAGTCGTACATAATTCAGTTGTTCCTTGTACAGAAACTCTTCTATAATTTTGATCATCCATGCTGCTTCTTTCTAAACATTTCTATTGTATCTTTTTTGACCAGGAGTAAATTAAAATTGCATGCAATATTCAAAATGCAGGTAGACTGTGGATTTCTACAGTAGCATAATGATATTATCTGCCTTGTTTGCTATTATTTTCCTAGCATTTTCTAACATATATTTGGTTTTTTAATCACTAATGAGCACTGAGCTGAAATTTTCAAAAAATGGTTATAACCTCAAACTCTCCTTTTGAGCGATAATAGTTTGTTCAATGTCAATGTGCACTGCTTTACATTTGTCTACGTGGGATTTCATCTGTCAATTTACTGCCTAGTCAGTGAATCTTGTGAAGTCTCTTCCTTTTAACTGGCCCTTGTTTTCCCTGAATATCAGAATATCCTCAGTAAGCTCTGCCAACTCACTTAAACCCTCTTTTTCAGCTCACTAATGTTGAGCTGCCTGAACCAGTCCACTTGGTGTGATTGGTAATCTGTGTCTCCAGGGAAATTTGGCTCTTGTTCCTACAGGGTTTTTCCTATCTTTATTCCATTTTTTATCAATGGGAAGATCTCCTCTCTTTGTTTCTTTACTGAGGGATGTTGCTACATGCCATCTGGAAATCCAAGGGAGCCACGTCTGCTGGCTATCACATGTCTGTTCTCTCTCTGGGCTGGGAAATGGCAGCAGTTCTTGCTTCTGCTTTCCTTGACCCACATGATCTTGTGTTTCAGGTTCTCTCTGCAATATTAAATTGCTAATTTCACAGTACTCCATTTGGGGGTTGCTACTTGCCTAACACATTGTCCACATGGAACCTGTCAGGAGCCCTATTGGAGAGTGACATATGCTGCTTTTTGTAGTTGAGGGAAGTGTTAATGGTTCTTATTTTAGCTTCATCAGCAAAAGAAAATTACAAGCGATAGCGCCTCTGTGGCTAAATTTGTGGTTTATTGAAAATGTGGCAGAGCCCACAAGATGAGGAGAGAAAATAATGTCTGATTTTAAATTTCAGCTGTTGGCTGCAGCTGCAGCTTTCAGAAAGCTTTTCAGCCTGGTTCCTGTCCCATTTTTTCCTGGCTTCCTTTTACTGCAAAGGGAAGCTAAATTGCAACATTAAACACTCCATGACTTAGGTTTTTTTAGTACGCAAACAACTTTGACTTTAACTGGCATGGCTATAAGCATAGGTATTATCAGATGTACATTGTTTAAGAGGGGGATGAGGAAACAAAAAAACTTTAATTGATTTTTTTAAAGTCTGAATGTGCAGCAATCCAATAGGTGCTTTTACATAAATAGGAGAATTGTTTGAGTTTTCTTCAAGGTGCTGAGTTTTTATGTTAATGTTTAATTGGGATCTCACTTCCTCAATGAAATAATAGCATCAGAATTCACAGTTACTTTACATATTGAATAAAGCTGCTATATTCTTGCAACTGGTGACTACTGCAAGAAGAAGGGGAATTAGTCTCTAACCTGACAGAAAATCTCTGTGGCATGGGAGCCCCATACTGATGAAGACAGCTGAGGAACTGGAAACATTACCTTTCAACAAGCAAGACTTTATTAGTTTCCTGGAAACACACCTGAGATTTACACAGCACTATGAAGAAAAGGTATTTAGTGATGATTTGCAAAACATTGCCACAGTCTTAATGTCTGTGACTAAAATAAAATACAGTGTATGACTGTGTTGAAAAAGGACCTCGTGCTGCCCAAGAGGCCTGGGGTAGCCTCGTCCTTGAGAGGAGTATTTCTCAGACTCTAAAGTCAGAAGACCACCCAGTCTTTTCCTTGCTGGGTGGGGAAAACAAACAAATTACATTCTTTGATGGTTGGGAAAAGAAAGTGATTGATAATTACTGCCTGCAGCATTTTGCCCCTAACTGTGGAATTCAGCCTTTGTTTTCTGGCTGAGTTTAGGCACTTCCTTTAGAAGACTGTGCATAAGAGCAGACTAAAAGCATTACATTAATATTACTCATAGGCTGAAAACTCATCTTTCACTTACTTCTTCACCCTCTTCCAAGGGCACTCCTGCAGTACTCTCTGTTGTGAGAGAGGATTTATGGGAGCTTATGAGACTGAAATGGAGGCATGTAATACTGTATCTTGTCTCAAAGAGATCTTGGTACTGCTTTCCTTCTAGCTCTTTGCCCAGAATTTCCTCCAGCTGGTGAAAGGATTTAAATATCATTACAGCTGTGGTCTTGAAGTATTATCTTTTAGTCACAGTTCTAGAACAAAAAAGCAAAAGAGGGGTGAAAAAAAGCAGGAATTTATTACTGGACCTTATTATATTAATTATGAAATATTACAGCATTAGTATGAAAACCATAAGTAAAAATTGAACAAATTACAGAGTTGCATTTTGCAAATGAGTCTTGTAAATCAGAGTATTGGAGTACATACATGTGCAGTGAATGCTGTCTATGTTGCCAATTAATATTTAATAGCCTTTTCTTCTGGACTGAGGAAAACCTGTCATTGTCACTACTTACTGCGTGTTCCCTGCACTGTGCTGCATGTAACGGCTTATGCCATGTTAGGAGACATATTTGTATATCTCAGCACAGACTTGCAGTTTGTAAAGGGACACACCTAATAAAATGTCACTTTATGTTGTCAGTGGAATGCTCACCTGTGAGTCATCCCATGGTTTGAAAAGTTTTCGTAAGAAATACAGAACAGTTGGAATTAAATTGTCTTGGGTTATGTATTTATTCATGAGAGAGAGAGACTCTACCTTTGAAAAAGCTTAAACCTTGTATGACACCTTCCTGTGCTGACGTTGCTTATTCTTGTCTTCACCTCGGGCAGTTCTGTATGCTTCTTGTGGCCTGATGAGACAGAGCTTTGTTACTTTTTCTCCCTTTTTATCTTCTTGCACAGGAGCAGCAGACTTCCCCTCGTAGGAGGAATAGGATATGACGTGAGTCATGACACTGCATCTCACTTGGTGTTTGGACATTTTACCCTTGCAAAATCTGAAACATTCTTTTCCCTTTTGGGAGGAGATTGCTGCAGCCACAGGTTCCCTGTCCTGGGTGGGCAAAGTGCCCCAGCCTCAGCCCCCTTTCCCTGGGGCTCTGTGTTGTCATGCAGCATCCAGCTGCACCAGTGTTTTCAGAGGTAAATTTAGGTCATGTACCCTTTTATTACTGTTAGTATATTTAGTTCAGAAAAATAGGCTCTGACAATCTCACTAGCTGTACTGCAAGGAGAAGATGAGAATACTGGAAAGAAAGTGAAAAGAGGCAAAAACTTGTTTTCCAAGAAGAAAACTGAGACAGAAGGATAATGCAAGTCTGATGGAGCTCAACAGATGTGAGTGAGGAGGAGTCTGTGAGGTGGCTTTCTTACCTAGCACACATCCTACAGTTCTGCAGGGTCTGGCTAACAAAGGGGCATAAATCTGATCCTTGGAAACTGCAGTTAAGGCAACTTTGCCATGAAGAAATAGGTTGCTATTTCTCAGCACTCAGGGTAATTAAACATGAGTCAGTTAACTGTAACATAGTCTGAGAAATGAGAACAGATATATTTGCAAAGCCATTTGAGCCCAGGCAGCAAGAAGGCCTGTGTTTACTTGGTTGTTGCAGGCTGGAGGGTTGTGGCAGTCCTGCTGCTGTTGGACGTGGTATGCCCAAACCAGCAGCTCCATCAGCTGTGTCTGTGTGCCTGCCTGCCTGAAGCACTCTCAAATAACAGCACTGGCAGCTCTGTTTTTAAGGCAGTGATTAAAATCAACTGGCATGCTTGCACCTTTCAGCAGGTAGTGTGCATCACTCAGCAGTATTTGTTCCCTTCCATGTACATCAGGATCGGTATGTTTTGAGGTGTTTTTCCTTTCAGGTGTTTTTCTTATGCATAAAAGATGGACTGTGCTGGAGACAGTGACCAGATGTGTGTATCCCAGCTTTGGTTAGGATGGTTTGGAGGTTTTTAAGGTGAGTGTCTCATGGGGGAAATTAAAGGCAGAGGAGAGAGCTCACAGTTATGCTCTTCAGATGGGAGCTTGATGTCCTTCACTTTCTTATGCTGATCATCTGGGTAGATGTCATTGCATGCGTGGTGGGGTTTTAAACAAATGCCAGGGCAGATGCAGCATGGGTATCCTGAGATCAGTAATGTCTTCTTCATCTCATTTAAGCTTTTGGCCTTTGTGTGAGGATCCCACATCAAATTTAATGGCTTGTGATAGATGGGAAATCAGACAAGATAATCAAATGATCCCTGTTGCCCTAAAGTTATGAAGCCCTAAATACTGAAGAGTGAATTAGTAAGTTCTGCATCCCAGCAGAACAGACTGGGCAGGCCTGAAAAAGAACAGCAGTGCCACTGCTGTGAACTGCAATTGCTTTCTTACTGATCAGCTGTCTTTATAATAGCATGAGCATGGTCTGGGGAGGTCAGAGAGGCACTTTGAAGGAGGGAGATGTACATAACTGTTGGAGAGGTCATTCAACATTACAAGTTCAAAGGTCTACAGCAGACCTCTGCTCTTACATGTGCCTTCAGAGGCTGGTATTACAAAGGGTAGATATAAAAGATTTGCATACCACAACCTGTGACAATCCCTGTTGGGTTAGAAATCAGATCTGCACAGAACAAAGCTGTAGGAATTTATTCTGCTTGTCTTCATCTGTTTTCAGACATTCAGATTGTCATTTATTGTATAGTACTGCCTTTGTAGTAGGGGACAGGGAAAAACTGCAATAAAAAATATTCAAAATGTCGAACTCATTAAGTCATTAATGATGCTGATCTCTGACATGATTTTAGTCTGAGTCTTTGAAAAAAATCTAGTTCTTTCCAGTGACATTGTTGAGAAAAGTCAAATACATGATTGGGTACAGTCCAGAGATGAATAAAATTAATAGTGTTCCCAAAATGTTACATTTCAAGAAAGACCATCATCAGGAATTGTGTGAATGCTGTGGGTTGGCAACACCGGTGCCATTGTGTTATATTTCTAATCATTATTTACCAATTTTTTTATTGAAACAATTTTTTTTGTGGTAGAATATTTATCAGAAATGCTGTTTGATAAGTAAGTTGTTATGGTGATCACAGCATAATTTGAACTATTACTTCATTTCTGAACCCAGGCTCCATGGAAATACTCTTTTTGTTTCCTGTTAATTCAAGCAGTCACCTGACAATCTTATAAACTCGATGTATACATGGTAAAAGCTGAAATAAGGATCTCTTGTATTATTTCAAAGTATAATTGTACTTTGTGTAGAGCAGCTCTTGATACTTTTGATCACTAAAGCATGTCACCTCATAAACGTTCAACCAGATCCTGCAGACATCCATGAAACCAGCAATAGTCAGTGTTTCAGGCAGTAAGTCTATTCTTCTGGCACTGCTAAAAAGTTGGATCAATTTGAATCAAGACTCTAAACCAGAGCTCTTTTTCAGTCAATTCATCCAAAGTGAACTTATCAAAACCAAAATGCTTTACACTGGGGAGAAATCGAACTTGAATATAGAGCAGATGGACTTTAAAGTGACCTTCCCCCCTCCCTTTCGTCCACCTCCTTCAGAAACAATCCCCTACACTGTTCTTTCCCACCCACATATTGCTTTTTATTCCATTAAACTCTAGTGATTACAATTTCTGCAATGTAAGGCATATTTTGCTTTCACAGAGTAATTTTTTTGGTACCTTACAAAAACATGATCATATTTTCTGCTTCTGAGTTTGCAGGCTGATCTCTTTCCTTCCCTTGCTGTGAGCAAATGTGGTGTGTGAAGGGCTGGTGGGTGAGAGGAGGAGCCGAGGCATGGCAGAGTCTCCAGCTCAGAGCTGGCTGTGCTGGTGGCAGTGGAGTCACATCAATGTTCGTTTGGTGTGGTGAGATGACAGCAGGCAGGTACAAAGGCTGAAATAAGGTGTTGCATTGCACACATCAGAAACGTCCATGCTGTTATTATGCTCATTTAGCTCTGTTACTCCTTCCCTTGGGCGATGGAAAGGGAAGTCATGGTAAAGTGTAACTACTGTTAGCTTTGTTGGGATTGTCCCAAATTAGAGAGGGAGACAAAGTTATTGATGAAAGAAAATAATCACCTCTTTTTTTCTTTTTCTTCTCACTTGACTGTTAGCACTTCTTTGTGATGACCACGGTTCTTTTTATCAGTTTGATTTAGAGCATGCAAAAGTGTTTACTGCTTTCAGGCCTTTTAATTTATTTTAAAAATTGGAGGGAGAGGAAGGAAACAAAAATAAATCTTGGAAAACAGAAAATCTAACCTATTTAACATGATCTAAGACCAGGTATGAGAGTTGTGAACTTGAACAAAATGTCTTTTGGAGTGCATGAAGGTTGCTCTGTTACTTGGAGATGAGTATCTGAGAGCTTGGCATTGCCAAGTGACAGGTGATTATAGCTGTTTCCCAGAGCTATATTTGAAATTGAACTGGAAGGATGAATATATCTTCTGCCTAAATATTTCATGTTCAACTTCTTCGTCACTCTTTTGTAAAGTTGTTTTAGTGATTAAGTCTGGCTCTTAGCACCACTGTTAGTCTCTGATCTTTTCTGAAGAGCTGAAACCTGGTCTGACAAGACACAATGAAATTTTCTTGTGGAGATGTGCAGAAAAACTCATACTCAATTTTCTTTTTTGCTTCAGCTGAGTGTTACTATTTCACTCCTTAAGCTAATTTTGCCTCTCAGGTAGGAGACTTCTTAACTGAACTGGAATGTACAGAGTATAAATAGTGAAACTCTCCACAGATTTTTAACAGGGAAGATAATTTAATGATAAATAATCCCAGAAGTTGTTTTAAATTTTCATTACAAATTTTAAAATCAAGTTCAGATGTTTTAGTTTAATTTAAGCATTGAGTGTTTTGACTACTATGCTTGCCTTAAAAATAGGACCCACCTCATTGAGATCTTTCACTAAGCGGATGAGACCAAATCATTATAAAGTACCCCTCCACATCTTAAAAATCTGCAATTCTTTGTACAATAATAACTCAATAGACAATTAATTTAAAAAGTAATCCTCTTTGCCCCCAGATATATTTACATGGATTCATACTGATAGAACTCAGATTTTTTTTTTCATTTTGCCTGTACAAGCTAGTGGCTGCTACTATATCTTCTTTGATAATATGCTATCTGAATATAGTCCTTTTCTTTTAGAAGTGAGTCTGTTTTAGTTTTAAACACTGAGAGACCACCACCCAGCCTGGCAGTGAAGACGCTGAGGATGAACAGGATTGAAGATGTGCTCGAACAAGCTGCAGCCCTGAAGCTGCTCCCTGCTGTCCAAGGGGGAAATCAGAGCTTTGTCATGAAAACTCATTGCTCTTTTTCTGGAGTTAGTTACTTTCTCCACTTCAAATCTGACTGCTTCATAGAGAATGGCCACCTATGACTCCCTGGAGTACAGAGGGGAGGTTTCCTGACACACTGGAGCCATCCTCATGATGCTCCCCTCCTGCAGAGCAGCTCCAGGGCACTTCCAAGCTATCTCTGGTCATATAAAGGCTTGGAAAGGTGCTCATAATTCCTCTCAGGCTTCTGCCTCACCACTCCAGGTGTAATATTTTTTCTGCACTACAATAGGTTAAACAATGTCAGGCTGTTTCCTGTGGAGATGTGATGATGTTTCCTCGTGGAGATTCGTGATGTTTTTCGCAGTGGCTACATGATTTCACATGGACATTGAGACAAGTCTTTAATTATGGGACACTTTATATGATTTAACTATTAATAATTAGATTCCCAGATTTTTCGTTCTGGATAATTGCTAGAGCCATGGAGTCATTGTTGTATTACAAGTTTGACTAATTAAGTGCAGCCAGTATTTGTTAATTGTTCCTCTTATGCATATACTAAATCCAGAAGAGTTAAAGTCACTCTGGGACATTAATTTCAAACACAATTAAAACATCATAACCTGTTGGCAATTATTCTCTGTGCATTGTTTTGATACTGATGGATCCAGATCTGAGCACAGTAATTAAAAGAAACCACTGTTATTGTTGATCCCACAGATAAACAAATGCTGATTGCGTGCTGTGAACTGGTTAATCAAGTTTATTTAACTTGTCGTTAGTGATTCATCCCAGTGACTGTACTGGAGTGCTCTTTATTTAAGTCTAATGATATAATGGTTCTGGCTGTCTCCAGCTGCTAAAGAGTTTCACTAATTCTTCTAAATAGACTCCGGTAATATCTTAAGGAATAACACTGTTAGATACACAAATTAAATCCATCTTGAGACCAAGAAATTTTTCCTCAAAATGAGACATGCTTTGAGACCTTGGTGTCCCAACTGTTCCCTCTCCTGAGGTGCAGTCGAGGTAATTATGTTTCCTGAGCGGTGATTATGTTTTATGGGCAGGCTCTTTTGTTTTGTTTGATTTTGATGATACTGAAGTGTGCCATGTTTAGTCTCTTCCTTTGCCAATGCTCTTTAATCCTGTTTGAGAAACTACTTCTGCAGCTGCAGAAGTTCTCATAAGGTGACACCCATTTTTCAAGTCACAGGTCTACGACCAAAAAAACAGTCTCTCTTAGACCATCTCTACATTTTGGGTGTCTGGTTTGCTGAGGCCCCTTAGCAACACTATCAATACCATTTACTGTCAGTCTCAGCAGTGGGAGCATCTTGCTGTGGTCATGAAAGCAGCAGCTCCAGACCAGTCCTGAGGGGCACCTGGCTGCTCTCTGGGACTGGGAAAGTCAACAGAAGAACTCTGTCTTGTGCTTTTGGCTGAGGAAACTAAAGGTGCTGGCTCAAAGTAGATAATTTAATTTTAATTATTATTATTGCTGTTGTTATCGCTATCATTATTTTAGTCTTAGACTAATTTTCTAGGTATTTTTTCCCCACCATGGATGGAGGGAAAGCCTTCTAAGGAGCTAGAGTGTGCTGATTCTGTTCTTATTAAGGTTCTTGGTACAATCACTACTGACCTCCACAGCTAACCCTGGTTTTGTACAAGGCTGAAAAAGTTCCTTCCTTTCAGGAATTTTATGCAAGTATGTTTTGTGCTTTCTTTTGTGCTATTTTAGGATAAGGTCTTTTTAAATGCCCTTAGTGTCTGAACTCTCAGTTTCTGGGTCCTGTGTACAGGTAATGTCTTAGTACGGCTTTCATGGTGCTGCTCCAGGCAACCGCACTGGCTTTCTTTCTCCATCAGAGGTTTCTGAGTTCCTTTACATTTCTTGAACTTGGTGGTGTTCAGTGTTCACTACTCCTGCAAGAGCCCTCTTATCCTTCCAGCTGGCTGTGAATGTAAAGTGCAAGAGGCTCATAATGATTGTCCTGACTCTGGAAACCATTGGTGTTAAAGGTACATTCCTTCATATCACAAACATCAGATTAGTGGGATGGCTGGCCATCACTTCTCCTAAAATAGTCCACAATCAGAATGAGCAGGAGGAACCCAGGGCCAGTAAAAACACTATTCTAAATAAAATCACACTGTTTTCTTTATAATTGCAGGGCAACTATAGGAGTATTCTGCTGGGAGCACTGTACTGCAGACCTTAAATAGCAGTGCTAATGTTTAAATTGTATTTTCATCTTTTCTGTGTTTTCCATGCCAGATTTCTGGGACTTTTGCCAGGTTCCAAGACCGTATAGAATTAATTGTTAAAAAGGAAAATAAATATTTCTGAAGTGCTAGAGAATATGTGTGTCTGATATAACGAACAATAGTTTTGTTCATTTGTCAATTGCTCCTTGTAATTTACTCAAATGCCTTTTTTTTTTTTTTTTTTTTTTTTTTGACTGGAATGGGGAGGATCGGAGCATGAGGAGAGTGATCCTCCTTGAGCTTCTGTACTGAATTTATATATACACAAAACATTTCTGCATTCAATAATGTAAGTAGACAGGATGACATTTCTGCCAGATAGAGATGTAGAAGGAAACGTAGGGGAATTTTCCTAGCCTGTCTGGACTGGGTAGTTGAGAGGTCATTGTGAACAATTTGGCTGATGTTATATTGAAGTCAGAGTTGAAGAAAACTTGGAAGACCATATTATGCTAGGTCTGTTTAAAAAGACATCCAAGATACTGTTACCTGGTGTTGGAGTATGAATTTAAGTGAGAAATTGCCTGTTTTTATTAACATCTCAGTTATGCTTTGTTCTTAACCTAATTCAGAAGTTGTCTGTGTAAACTTTCTGGTCTTCATGCTGTAACTCAACACTAAGTTTGTTCCACCATCTCTGACTGAGTGTTATGATTTGGATAGACTAAATCAGTCTGATATTCTCTACTACATCAACACATGGCATCTGCTGGAATCCGTGGGATTTGATCTCATCCTTCTCAGCCACACGATTTTTTGCTTTGCGGCCTGGTAGATCTATCGATTTTCATGCAGGCTGCTGGCCTCTGATCTGCCAAAAGAGAATTAGTTATATGTTTCTGTATGTTTTGCTACTGAGGCTTCAGAATCCCTCTTAACCCAAGTCCCTGCTTACATATTGCTACCATTCATTTTTATTGGCTTCGCTAAAGTTGAATTCCTGTATCTTGATTTTTCCCCAATCCATTCTCTGAGCGGTTTGAAAGAATCCAACTGAAAACAAAACCTCAAAGAGTTTATATAATGAATTACTTTTAAACTAGACGCTAAAAAAGACAGAGGAGCATTTATCAGGAATGTTNGGGCTGCCAGGGACTGCCGGGGGCTGCTGCCGAGCTGCTGGGCGCTGGGGAGCGGCCGGGGGCTGCCGAGGGCTGCCGAGGGCTGCCGGGGGCTGCCGAGGGCTCCGCGCCGGCAGCGCAGCGCTTCCTCCCTCCTCCCCCAGCCCCGCCCCCGCGGCCCCGGCGCCGCCG